>CANHGI010000004.1:7225392-7662912 GCA_947459285.1 Caenorhabditis angaria
CTTCGATTTGAGACTAGCTCATGGAGCATTCCTTTCTTTTTGCTGAATTTGTATCTGAAATCAGGGGTCCTTCGATTTGAGACTAGCTCATGGAGCATTCCTTTGTTTTTTGCTGAAATTGTATCTGAAATCAGGGTTCCTTCGATTTGAGACTAGCTCATGGAGCATTCCTTTCTTTTTTGCTGAATTTGTATCTGAAATCAGGGGTCCTTCGATTTGAGACTAGCTCATGGAGCATTCCTTTCTTTTTTGCTGAATTTGTATCTGAAATCAGGGTCCTTCGATTTGAGACTAGCTCATGGAGCATTCCTTTGTTTTTTGCTGAAATTGTATCTGAAATCAGGGGTTCCTTCGATTTGAGACTAGCTCATGGAGCATTCCTTTGTTTTTTGCTGAAATTGTATCTGAAATCAGGGGTCCTTCGATTTGAGACTAGCTCATGGAGCATTCCTTTCTTTTTGCTGAATTTGTATCTGAAATCAGGGGTCCTTCGATTTGAGACTAGCTCATGGAGCATTCCTTTGTTTTTTGCTGAAATTTGTATCTGAAATCAGGGGTCCTTCGATTTGAGACTAGCTCATGGAGCATTCCTTTGTTTTTTGCTGAAATTGTATCTGAAATCAGGGTTCCTTCGATTTGAGACTAGCTCATGGAGCATTCCTTTGTTTTTTGCTGAAATTGTATCTGAAATCAGGGGTCCTTCGATTTGAGACTAGCTCATGGAGCATTCCTTTGTTTTTGCTGAAATTGTATCTGAAATCAGGGGTCCTTCGATTTGAGACTAGCTCATGGAGCATTCCTTTGTTTTTTGCTGAAATTGTATCTGAAATCAGGGGTCCTTCGATTTGAGATTAGCTCATGGAGCATTCCTTTGTTTTTTGCTGAAATTGTATCTGAAATCAGGGGTCCTTCGATTTGAGACTAGCTCATGGAGCATTCCTTTGTTTTTTGCTGAAATTGTATCTGAAATCAGGGGTCCTTCGATTTGAGACTAGCTCATGGAGCATTCCTTTGTTTTTTGCTGAAAATGTATCTGAAATCAGGGGTCCTTCGATTTGAGACTAGCTCATGGAGCATTCCTTTGTTTTTTGCTGAAATTGTATCTGAAATCAGGGGTCCTTCGATTTGAGACTAGCTCATGGAGCATTCCTTTGTTTTTTGCTGAAATTGTATCTGAAATCAGGGCTCCTTCGATTTGAGACTAGCTCATGGAGCATTCCTTTGTTTTTTGCTGAAATTGTATCTGAAATCAGGGGTCCTTCGATTTGAGACTAGCTCATGGAGCATTCCTTTGTTTTTTGCTGAATTTGTATCTGAAATCAGGGGTCCTTCGATTTGAGACTAGCTCATGGAGCATTCCTTTGTTTTTTGCTGAAAATGTATCTGAAATCAGGGGTCCTTCGATTTGAGACTAGCTCATGGAGCATTCCTTTGTTTTTTGCTGAAATTGTATCTGAAATCAGGGGTCCTTCGATTTGAGACTAGCTCATGGAGCATTCCTTTGTTTTTTGCTGAAATTGTATCTGAAATCAGGGGTCCTTCGATTTGAGACTAGCTCATGGAGCATTCCTTTGTTTTTTGCTGAAATTGTATCTGAAATCAGGGGTCCTTCGATTTGAGACTAGCTCATGGAGCATTCCTTTGTTTTTTGCTGAAATTGTATCTGAAATCAGGGCTCCTTCTGATTTGAGACTAGCTCATGGAGCATTCCTTTGTTTTTTGCTGAAATTGTATCTGAAATCAGGGGTCCTTCTGATTTGAGACTAGCTCATGGAGCATTCCTTTGTTTTTGCTGAAATTGTATCTGAAATCAGGGGTCCTTCGATTTGAGACTAGCTCATGGAGCATTCCTTTGTTTTTTGCTGAATTTGTATCTGAAATCAGGGTTCCTTCGATTTGAGACAAGCTCATGGAGCATTCCTTTGTTTTTTAGCTGAAATTGTATCTGAAATCAGGGGTCCTTCGATTTGAGACTAGCTCATGGAGCATTCCTTTGTTTTTTGCTGAATTTGTATCTGAAATCAGGGCTCCTTCGATTTGAGACTAGCTCATGGAGCATTCCTTTGTTTTTTGCTGAAATTGTATCTGAAATCAGGGGTCCTTCGATTTGAGACTAGCTCATGGAGCATTCCTTTGTTTTTTAGCTGAAAATGTATCTGAAATCAGGGCTCCTTCGATTTGAGATTAGCTCATGGAGCATTCCTTTGTTTTTTGCTGAAATTGTATCTGAAATCAGGGCTCCTTCGATTTGAGACTAGCTCATGGAGCATTCCTTTGTTTTTTAGCTGAAAATGTATCTGAAATCAGGGGTCCTTCGATTTGAGACTAGCTCATGGAGCATTCCTTTGTTTTTTGCTGAAAATGTATCTGAAATCAGGGGTCCTTCGATTTGAGACTAGCTCATGCGAGCATTCCTTTGTTTTTTAGCTGAAAATGTATCTGAAATCAGGGCTCCTTCGATTTGAGACTAGCTCATGGAGCATTCCTTTGTTTTTTGCTGAATTTGTATCTGAAATCAGGGTTCCTTCGATTTGAGACAAGCTCATGGAGCATTCCTTTGTTTTTTAGCTGAAATTGTATCTGAAATCAGGGGTCCTTCGATTTGAGACTAGCTCATGGAGCATTCCTTTGTTTTTTAGCTGAAAATGTATCTGAAATCAGGGGTCCTTCGATTTGAGACTAGCTCATGGAGCATTCCTTTGTTTTTTTGCTGAAAATGTATCTGAAATCAGGGCTCCTTCAGATTTGAGACTAGCTCATGGAGCATTCCTTTGTTTTTTGCTGAAATTGTATCTGAAATCAGGGGTCCTTCGATTTGAGACTAGCTCATGGAGCATTCCTTTTGTTTTTTTAGCTGAAAATGTATCTGAAATCAGGGGTCCTTCGATTTGAGACTAGCTCATGGAGCATTCCTTTCTTTTGCTGAATTTGTATCTGAAATCAGGGGTCCTTCGATTTTGAGACTAGCTCATGGAGCATTCCTTTGTTTTTTGCTGAAATTGTATCTGAAATCAGGGGTCCTTCGATTTGAGACTAGCTCATGGAGCATTCCTTTGTTTTTTAGCTGAAATTGTATCTGAAATCAGGGGTCCTTCGATTTGAGACTAGCTCATGGAGCATTCCTTTGTTTTTTGCTGAAATTGTATCTGAAATCAGGGTTCCTTCGATTTGAGACTAGCTCATGGAGCATTCCTTTGTTTTTTGCTGAAATTGTATCTGAAATCAGGGGTCCTTCGATTTGAGACTAGCTCATGGAGCATTCCTTTGTTTTTTGCTGAATTTGTATCTGAAATCAGGGGGTCCTTCGATTTGAGACTAGCTCATGGAGCATTCCTTTGTTTTTTAGCTGAAAATGTATCTGAAATCAGGGCTCCTTCGATTTGAGATTAGCTCATGGAGCATTCCTTTGTTTTTTGCTGAAATTGTATCTGAAATCAGGGTTCCTTCGATTTGAGACTAGCTCATGGAGCATTCCTTTGTTTTTTGCTGAAATTGTATCTGAAATCAGGGGTCCTTCGATTTGAGACTAGCTCATGGAGCATTCCTTTGTTTTTTGCTGAAATTGTATCTGAAATCAGGGGTCCTTCGATTTGAGACTAGCTCATGGAGCATTCCTTTGTTTTTTGCTGAAATTGTATCTGAAATCAGGGTTCCTTCGATTTGAGACTAGCTCATGGAGCATTCCTTTGTTTTGCTGAAATTGTATCTGAAATCAGGGTTCCTTCGATTTGAGATTAGCTCATGGAGCATTCCTTTGTTTTTTGCTGAAATTGTATCTGAAATCAGGGGTCCTTCGATTTGAGACTAGCTCATGGAGCATTCCTTTGTTTTTTAGCTGAAATTGTATCTGAAATCAGGGGTCCTTCGATTTGAGACTAGCTCATGGAGCATTCCTTTGTTTTTGCTGAAAATGTATCTGAAATCAGGGTTCCTTCGATTTGAGACTAGCTCATGGAGCATTCCTTTGTTTTTTGCTGAAAATGTATCTGAAATCAGGGGTCCTTCGATTTGAGACTAGCTCATGGAGCATTCCTTTGTTTTTGCTGAAATTGTATCTGAAATCAGGGGTCCTTCGATTTGAGACTAGCTCATGGAGCATTCCTTTGTTTTTGCTGAAAATGTATCTGAAATCAGGGTTCCTTCGATTTGAGACTAGCTCATGGAGCATTCCTTTGTTTTTTGCTGAAAATGTATCTGAAATCAGGGGTCCTTCGATTTGAGACTAGCTCATGGAGCATTCCTTTGTTTTTTGCTGAAATTGTATCTGAAATCAGGGGTCCTTCGATTTGAGACTAGCTCATGGAGCATTCCTTTGTTTTTTGCTGAAATTGTATCTGAAATCAGGGTCCTTCGATTTGAGACTAGCTCATGGAGCATTCCTTTGTTTTTTGCTGAAATTGTATCTGAAATCAGGGGTCCTTCGATTTGAGACTAGCTCATGGAGCATTCCTTTGTTTTTTGCTGAATTTGTATCTGAAATCAGGGGTCCTTCGATTTGAGACTAGCTCATGGAGCATTCCTTTGTTTTTTAGCTGAAAATGTATCTGAAATCAGGGTTCCTTCGATTTGAGACTAGCTCATGGAGCATTCCTTTGTTTTTTAGCTGAAAATGTATCTGAAATCAGGGGTCCTTCGATTTGAGACTAGCTCATGGAGCATTCCTTTGTTTTTTGCTGAAAATGTATCTGAAATCAGGGCTCCTTCGATTTGAGACTAGCTCATGGAGCATTCCTTTGTTTTTTAGCTGAAATTGTATCTGAAATCAGGGGTCCTTCGATTTGAGACTAGCTCATGGAGCATTCCTTTGTTTTTTGCTGAAAATGTATCTGAAATCAGGGTTCCTTCGATTTGAGACTAGCTCATGGAGCATTCCTTTGTTTTTTAGCTGAAAATGTATCTGAAATCAGGGGTCCTTCGATTTGAGACTAGCTCATGGAGCATTCCTTTGTTTTTGCTGAAAATGTATCTGAAATCAGGGCTCCTTCGATTTGAGACTAGCTCATGGAGCATTCCTTTGTTTTTTGCTGAAATTGTATCTGAAATCAGGGGTCCTTCGATTTGAGACTAGCTCATGGAGCATTCCTTTGTTTTTTGCTGAAATTGTATCTGAAATCAGGGGTCCTTCGATTTGAGACTAGCTCATGGAGCATTCCTTTGTTTTTTGCTGAATTTGTATCTGAAATCAGGGGTCCTTCGATTTGAGACTAGCTCATGGAGCATTCCTTTGTTTTTTAGCTGAAAATGTATCTGAAATCAGGGTTCCTTCGATTTTGAGACTAGCTCATGGAGCATTCCTTTGTTTTTAGCTGAAAATGTATCTGAAATCAGGGGTCCTTCGATTTGAGACTAGCTCATGGAGCATTCCTTTGTTTTTTAGCTGAAAATGTATCTGAAATCAGGGTTCCTTCGATTTGAGACTAGCTCATGGAGCATTCCTTTGTTTTTTAGCTGAAAATGTATCTGAAATCAGGGGTCCTTCGATTTGAGACTAGCTCATGGAGCATTCCTTTGTTTTTTGCTGAAATTGTATCTGAAATCAGGGGTCCTTCGATTTGAGACTAGCTCATGGAGCATTCCTTTGTTTTTTGCTGAAATTGTATCTGAAATCAGGGGTCCTTCGATTTGAGACTAGCTCATGGAGCATTCCTTTGTTTTGCTGAATTTGTATCTGAAATCAGGGGTCCTTCGATTTGAGACTAGCTCATGGAGCATTCCTTTGTTTTTGCTGAATTTGTATCTGAAATCAGGGGTCCTTCGATTTGAGACTAGCTCATGGAGCATTCCTTTGTTTTTTGCTGAATTTGTATCTGAAATCAGGGCTCCTTCGATTTGAGACTAGCTCATGGAGCATTCCTTTGTTTTTTAGCTGAAAATGTATCTGAAATCAGGGTTCCTTCGATTTGAGACTAGCTCATGGAGCATTCCTTTGTTTTTTAGCTGAAAATGTATCTGAAATCAGGGGTCCTTCGATTTGAGACTAGCTCATGGAGCATTCCTTTGTTTTTTGCTGAAAATGTATCTGAAATCAGGGCTCCTTCGATTTGAGACTAGCTCATGGAGCATTCCTTTGTTTTTTGCTGAAATTGTATCTGAAATCAGGGCTCCTTCGATTTGAGACTAGCTCATGGAGCATTCCTTTGTTTTTTTGCTGAATTTGTATCTGAAATCAGGGGTCCTTCGATTTGAGACTAGCTCATGGAGCATTCCTTTGTTTTTTGCTGAAAATGTATCTGAAATCAGGGTTCCTTCGATTTGAGACTAGCTCATGGAGCATTCCTTTGTTTTTTAGCTGAAAATGTATCTGAAATCAGGGGTCCTTCGATTTGAGACTAGCTCATGGAGCATTCCTTTGTTTTTTGCTGAAAATGTATCTGAAATCAGGGCTCCTTCGATTTGAGACTAGCTCATGGAGCATTCCTTTGTTTTTGCTGAAATTGTATCTGAAATCAGGGGTCCTTCGATTTGAGACTAGCTCATGGAGCATTCCTTTGTTTTTTGCTGAAATTGTATCTGAAATCAGGGGTCCTTCGATTTGAGACTAGCTCATGGAGCATTCCTTTGTTTTTTGCTGAATTTGTATCTGAAATCAGGGGTCCTTCGATTTGAGACTAGCTCATGGAGCATTCCTTTGTTTTTTAGCTGAAAATGTATCTGAAATCAGGAGTTCCTTCGATTTGAGACTAGCTCATGGAGCATTCCTTTGTTTTTTAGCTGAAAATGTATCTGAAATCAGGGGTCCTTCGATTTGAGACTAGCTCATGGAGCATTCCTTTGTTTTTTAGCTGAAAATGTATCTGAAATCAGGGTTCCTTCGATTTGAGACTAGCTCATGGAGCATTCCTTTGTTTTTTAGCTGAAAATGTATCTGAAATCAGGGCTCCTTCGATTTGAGACTAGCTCATGGAGCATTCCTTTGTTTTTTGCTGAAATTGTATCTGAAATCAGGGTCCTTCGATTTGAGACTAGCTCATGGAGCATTCCTTTGTTTTTTGCTGAAATTGTATCTGAAATCAGGGGTCCTTCGATTTGAGACTAGCTCATGGAGCATTCCTTTGTTTTTTGCTGAATTTGTATCTGAAATCAGGGGTCCTTCGATTTGAGACTAGCTCATGGAGCATTCCTTTGTTTTTTAGCTGAAAATGTATCTGAAATCAGGGTTCCTTCGATTTGAGACTAGCTCATGGAGCATTCCTTTGTTTTTTGCTGAATTTGTATCTGAAATCAGGGTCCTTCGATTTGAGACTAGCTCATGGAGCATTCCTTTGTTTTTTAGCTGAAAATGTATCTGAAATCAGGGTTCCTTCGATTTGAGACTAGCTCATGGAGCATTCCTTTGTTTTTTAGCTGAAAATGTATCTGAAATCAGGGGTCCTTCGATTTGAGACTAGCTCATGGAGCATTCCTTTGTTTTTTGCTGAAAATGTATCTGAAATCAGGGTTCCTTCGATTTGAGACTAGCTCATGGAGCATTCCTTTGTTTTTTAGCTGAAATTGTATCTGAAATCAGGGGTCCTTCGATTTGAGACTAGCTCATGGAGCATTCCTTTGTTTTTTGCTGAAAATGTATCTGAAATCAGGGTTCCTTCGATTTGAGACTAGCTCATGGAGCATTCCTTTGTTTTTTAGCTGAAAATGTATCTGAAATCAGGGGTCCTTCGATTTGAGACTAGCTCATGGAGCATTCCTTTGTTTTTTGCTGAAAATGTATCTGAAATCAGGGCTCCTTCGATTTGAGACTAGCTCATGGAGCATTCCTTTGTTTTTTGCTGAAATTGTATCTGAAATCAGGGGTCCTTCGATTTGAGACTAGCTCATGGAGCATTCCTTTGTTTTTTGCTGAAATTGTATCTGAAATCAGGGGTCCTTCGATTTGAGACTAGCTCATGGAGCATTCCTTTGTTTTTTGCTGAATTTGTATCTGAAATCAGGGGTCCTTCGATTTGAGACTAGCTCATGGAGCATTCCTTTGTTTTTTAGCTGAAAATGTATCTGAAATCAGGGCTCCTTCGATTTGAGATTAGCTCATGGAGCATTCCTTTGTTTTTTGCTGAAATTGTATCTGAAATCAGGGTTCCTTCGATTTGAGACTAGCTCATGGAGCATTCCTTTGTTTTTTGCTGAAATTGTATCTGAAATCAGGGGTCCTTCGATTTGAGACTAGCTCATGGAGCATTCCTTTGTTTTTTGCTGAAATTGTATCTGAAATCAGGGGTCCTTCGATTTGAGACTAGCTCATGGAGCATTCCTTTGTTTTTGCTGAAATTGTATCTGAAATCAGGGTTCCTTCGATTTGAGACTAGCTCATGGAGCATTCCTTTGTTTTTTGCTGAAATTGTATCTGAAATCAGGGTTCCTTCGATTTGAGATTAGCTCATGGAGCATTCCTTTGTTTTTTGCTGAAATTGTATCTGAAATCAGGGGTCCTTCGATTTGAGACTAGCTCATGGAGCATTCCTTTGTTTTTTAGCTGAAATTGTATCTGAAATCAGGGGTCCTTCGATTTGAGACTAGCTCATGGAGCATTCCTTTGTTTTTTGCTGAAAATGTATCTGAAATCAGGGTTCCTTCGATTTGAGACTAGCTCATGGAGCATTCCTTTGTTTTTTGCTGAAAATGTATCTGAAATCAGGGGTCCTTCGATTTGAGACTAGCTCATGGAGCATTCCTTTGTTTTTTGCTGAAATTGTATCTGAAATCAGGGGTCCTTCGATTTGAGACTAGCTCATGGAGCATTCCTTTGTTTTTTTGCTGAAATTGTATCTGAAATCAGGGTTCCTTCGATTTGAGACTAGCTCATGGAGCATTCCTTTGTTTTTTAGCTGAAAATGTATCTGAAATCAGGGCTCCTTCGATTTGAGACTAGCTCATGGAGCATTCCTTTGTTTTTTAGCTGAAAATGTATCTGAAATCAGGGCTCCTTCGATTTGAGACTAGCTCATGGAGCATTCCTTTGTTTTTTAGCTGAAAATGTATCTGAAATCAGGGCTCCTTCGATTTGAGACTAGCTCATGGAGCATTCCTTTGTTTTTTAGCTGAAAATGTATCTGAAATCAGGGCTCCTTCGATTTGAGACTAGCTCATGGAGCATTCCTTTGTTTTTTAGCTGAAAATGTATCTGAAATCAGGGCTCCTTCGATTTGAGACTAGCTCATGGAGCATTCCTTTGTTTTTGCTGAAATTGTATCTGAAATCAGGGGTCCTTCGATTTGAGACTAGCTCATGGAGCATTCCTTTGTTTTTTAGCTGAAAATGTATCTGAAATCAGGGCTCCTTCGATTTGAGACTAGCTCATGGAGCATTCCTTTGTTTTTTAGCTGAAAATGTATCTGAAATCAGGGCTCCTTCGATTTGAGACTAGCTCATGGAGCATTCCTTTGTTTTTTGCTGAAATTGTATCTGAAATCAGGGGTCCTTCGATTTGAGACTAGCTCATGGAGCATTCCTTTGTTTTTTAGCTGAAAATGTATCTGAAATCAGGGCTCCTTCGATTTGAGACTAGCTCATGGAGCATTCCTTTGTTTTTTGCTGAAATTGTATCTGAAATCAGGGGTCCTTCGATTTGAGACTAGCTCATGGAGCATTCCTTTGTTTTTGCTGAAATTGTATCTGAAATCAGGGCTCCTTCGATTTGAGACTAGCTCATGGAGCATTCCTTTGTTTTTTAGCTGAAAATGTATCTGAAATCAGGGCTCCTTCGATTTGAGACTAGCTCATGGAGCATTCCTTTGTTTTTTAGCTGAAAATGTATCTGAAATCAGGGCTCCTTCGATTTGAGACTAGCTCATGGAGCATTCCTTTGTTTTTAGCTGAAATTGTATCTGAAATCAGGGGTCCTTCGATTTGAGACTAGCTCATGGAGCATTCCTTTGTTTTTGCTAAAATTGTATCTGAAATCAGGGCTCCTTCGATTTGAGACTAGCTCATGGAGCATTCCTTTGTTTTTTAGCTGAAAATGTATCTGAAATCAGGGCTCCTTCGATTTGAGACTAGCTCATGGAGCATTCCTTTGTTTTTTAGCTGAAAATGTATCTGAAATCAGGGCTCCTTCGATTTGAGACTAGCTCATGGAGCATTCCTTTGTTTTTTGCTGAAATTGTATCTGAAATCAGGGGTCCTTCGATTTGAGACTAGCTCATGGAGCATTCCTTTGTTTTTTAGCTGAAAATGTATCTGAAATCAGGGCTCCTTCGATTTGAGACTAGCTCATGGAGCATTCCTTTGTTTTTTGCTGAAATTGTATCTGAAATCAGGGGTCCTTCGATTTGAGACTAGCTCATGGAGCATTCCTTTGTTTTTTGCTGAATTTGTATCTGAAATCAGGGCTCCTTCGATTTGAGACTAGCTCATGGAGCATTCCTTTGTTTTTTGCTGAAATTGTATCTGAAATCAGGGCTCCTTCGATTTGAGACTAGCTCATGGAGCATTCCTTTGTTTTTGCTGAATTTGTATCTGAAATCAGGGGTCCTTCGATTTGAGACTAGCTCATGGAGCATTCCTTTGTTTTTTGCTGAAAATGTATCTGAAATCAGGGCTCCTTCGATTTGAGACTAGCTCATGGAGCATTCCTTTGTTTTTTGCTGAAATTGTATCTGAAATCAGGGGTCCTTCGATTTGAGACTAGCTCATGGAGCATTCCTTTGTTTTTTGCTGAATTTGTATCTGAAATCAGGGGTCCTTCGATTTGAGACTAGCTCATGGAGCATTCCTTTGTTTTTTAGCTGAAAATGTATCTGAAATCAGGGCTCCTTCGATTTGAGACTAGCTCATGGAGCATTCCTTTGTTTTTTGCTGAAATTGTATCTGAAATCAGGGGTCCTTCGATTTGAGACTAGCTCATGGAGCATTCCTTTGTTTTTTGCTGAATTTGTATCTGAAATCAGGGGTCCTTCGATTTGAGACTAGCTCATGGAGCATTTCTTTGTTTTTTGCTGAAATTGTATCTGAAATCAGGGCTCCTTCGATTTGAGACTAGCTCATGGAGCATTCCTTTGTTTTTTGCTGAATTTGTATCTGAAATCAGGGGTCCTTCGATTTGAGACTAGCTCATGGAGCATTCCTTTGTTTTTTGCTGAAATTGTATCTGAAATCAGGGGTCCTTCGATTTGAGACTAGCTCATGGAGCATTCCTTTGTTTTTTAGCTGAAAATGTATCTGAAATCAGGGCTCCTTCGATTTGAGACTAGCTCATGGAGCATTCCTTTGTTTTTTGCTGAATTTGTATCTGAAATCAGGGGTCCTTCGATTTGAGACTAGCTCATGGAGCATTCCTTTGTTTTTTGCTGAAATTGTATCTGAAATCAGGGGTCCTTCGATTTGAGACTAGCTCATGGAGCATTCCTTTGTTTTTTAGCTGAAAATGTATCTGAAATCAGGGCTCCTTCGATTTGAGACTAGCTCATGGAGCATTCCTTTGTTTTTTAGCTGAAAATGTATCTGAAATCAGGGCTCCTTCGATTTGAGACTAGCTCATGGAGCATTCCTTTGTTTTTGCTGAAATTGTATCTGAAATCAGGGGTCCTTCGATTTGAGACTAGCTCATGGAGCATTCCTTTGTTTTTTGCTGAATTTGTATCTGAAATCAGGGGTCCTTCGATTTGAGACTAGCTCATGGAGCATTCCTTTGTTTTTTGCTGAAAATGTATCTGAAATCAGGGCTCCTTCGATTTGAGACTAGCTCATGGAGCATTCCTTTGTTTTTTGCTGAATTTGTATCTGAAATCAGGGGTCCTTCGATTTGAGACTAGCTCATGGAGCATTCCTTTGTTTTTTGCTGAAATTGTATCTGAAATCAGGGGTCCTTCGATTTGAGACTAGCTCATGGAGCATTCCTTTGTTTTTTGCTGAATTTGTATCTGAAATCAGGGGTCCTTCGATTTGAGACTAGCTCATGGAGCATTCCTTTGTTTTTTGCTGAATTTGTATCTGAAATCAGGGGTCCTTCGATTTGAGACTAGCTCATGGAGCATTCCTTTGTTTTTTGCTGAAATTGTATCTGAAATCAGGGGTCCTTCGATTTGAGACTAGCTCATGGAGCATTCCTTTGTTTTTTAGCTGAAAATGTATCTGAAATCAGGGCTCCTTCGATTTGAGACTAGCTCATGGAGCATTCCTTTGTTTTTTAGCTGAAAATGTATCTGAAATCAGGGCTCCTTCGATTTGAGACTAGCTCATGGAGCATTCCTTTGTTTTTTAGCTGAAAATGTATCTGAAATCAGGGCTCCTTCGATTTGAGACTAGCTCATGGAGCATTCCTTTGTTTTTTGCTGAAATTGTATCTGAAATCAGGGGTCCTTCGATTTGAGACTAGCTCATGGAGCATTCCTTTGTTTTTTAGCTGAAAATGTATCTGAAATCAGGGCTCCTTCGATTTGAGACTAGCTCATGGAGCATTCCTTTGTTTTTGCTGAAATTGTATCTGAAATCAGGGGTCCTTCGATTTGAGACTAGCTCATGGAGCATTCCTTTGTTTTTTGCTGAATTTGTATCTGAAATCAGGGGTCCTTCGATTTGAGACTAGCTCATGGAGCATTCCTTTGTTTTTTGCTGAAATTGTATCTGAAATCAGGGGTCCTTCGATTTGAGACTAGCTCATGGAGCATTCCTTTGTTTTTTGCTGAATTTGTATCTGAAATCAGGGTCCTTCGATTTGAGACTAGCTCATGGAGCATTCCTTTGTTTTTTGCTGAAATTGTATCTGAAATCAGGGGTCCTTCGATTTGAGACTAGCTCATGGAGCATTCCTTTGTTTTTTAGCTGAAAATGTATCTGAAATCAGGGCTCCTTCGATTTGAGACTAGCTCATGGAGCATTCCTTTGTTTTTTAGCTGAAAATGTATCTGAAATCAGGGCTCCTTCGATTTGAGACTAGCTCATGGAGCATTCCTTTGTTTTTTAGCTGAAAATGTATCTGAAATCAGGGCTCCTTCGATTTGAGACTAGCTCATGGAGCATTCCTTTGTTTTTTGCTGAATTTGTATCTGAAATCAGGGGTCCTTCGATTTGAGACTAGCTCATGGAGCATTCCTTTGTTTTTTAGCTGAAAATGTATCTGAAATCAGGGCTCCTTCGATTTGAGACTAGCTCATGGAGCATTCCTTTGTTTTTTGCTGAAATTGTATCTGAAATCAGGGGTCCTTCGATTTGAGACTAGCTCATGGAGCATTCCTTTGTTTTTTAGCTGAAAATGTATCTGAAATCAGGGCTCCTTCGATTTGAGACTAGCTCATGGAGCATTCCTTTGTTTTTTGCTGAAATTGTATCTGAAATCAGGGGTCCTTCGATTTGAGACTAGCTCATGGAGCATTCCTTTGTTTTTTGCTGAATTTGTATCTGAAATCAGGGGTCCTTCGATTTGAGACTAGCTCATGGAGCATTCCTTTGTTTTTTGCTGAAATTGTATCTGAAATCAGGGCTCCTTCGATTTGAGACTAGCTCATGGAGCATTCCTTTGTTTTTTGCTGAATTTGTATCTGAAATCAGGGGTCCTTCGATTTGAGACTAGCTCATGGAGCATTCCTTTGTTTTTTGCTGAAATTGTATCTGAAATCAGGGGTCCTTCGATTTGAGACTAGCTCATGGAGCATTCCTTTGTTTTTTAGCTGAAAATGTATCTGAAATCAGGGCTCCTTCGATTTGAGACTAGCTCATGGAGCATTCCTTTGTTTTTTGCTGAAATTGTATCTGAAATCAGGGGTCCTTCGATTTGAGACTAGCTCATGGAGCATTCCTTTGTTTTTTGCTGAATTTGTATCTGAAATCAGGGGTCCTTCGATTTGAGACTAGCTCATGGAGCATTCCTTTGTTTTTTGCTGAAAATGTATCTGAAATCAGGGCTCCTTCGATTTGAGACTAGCTCATGGAGCATTCCTTTGTTTTTTGCTGAATTTGTATCTGAAATCAGGGGTCCTTCGATTTGAGACTAGCTCATGGAGCATTCCTTTGTTTTTTGCTGAAATTGTATCTGAAATCAGGGCTCCTTCGATTTGAGACTAGCTCATGGAGCATTCCTTTGTTTTTTGCTGAATTTGTATCTGAAATCAGGGGTCCTTCGATTTGAGACTAGCTCATGGAGCATTCCTTTGTTTTTGCTGAAATTGTATCTGAAATCAGGGGTCCTTCGATTTGAGACTAGCTCATGGAGCATTCCTTTGTTTTTTGCTGAAATTGTATCTGAAATCAGGGGTCCTTCGATTTGAGACTAGCTCATGGAGCATTCCTTTGTTTTTTGCTGAAATTGTATCTGAAATCAGGGGTCCTTCGATTTGAGACTAGCTCATGGAGCATTCCTTTGTTTTTTGCTGAATTTGTATCTGAAATCAGGGGTCCTTCGATTTGAGACTAGCTCATGGAGCATTCCTTTGTTTTTTGCTGAAAATGTATCTGAAATCAGGGGTCCTTCGATTTGAGACTAGCTCATGGAGCATTCCTTTGTTTTTTGCTGAATTTGTATCTGAAATCAGGGGTCCTTCGATTTGAGACTAGCTCATGGAGCATTCCTTTGTTTTTTGCTGAATTTGTATCTGAAATCAGGGGTCCTTCGATTTGAGACTAGCTCATGGAGCATTCCTTTGTTTTTTGCTGAATTTGTATCTGAAATCAGGGGTCCTTCGATTTGAGACTAGCTCATGGAGCATTCCTTTGTTTTTTGCTGAAATTGTATCTGAAATCAGGGGTCCTTCGATTTGAGACTAGCTCATGGAGCATTCCTTTGTTTTTTGCTGAAAATGTATCTGAAATCAGGGCTCCTTCGATTTGAGACTAGCTCATGGAGCATTCCTTTGTTTTTTGCTGAAAATGTATCTGAAATCAGGGGTCCTTCGATTTGAGACTAGCTCATGGAGCATTCCTTTGTTTTTTTGCTGAAATTGTATCTGAAATCAGGGCTCCTTCGATTTGAGACTAGCTCATGGAGCATTCCTTTGTTTTTTGCTGAAAATGTATCTGAAATCAGGGCTCCTTCGATTTGAGACTAGCTCATGGAGCATTCCTTTGTTTTTTGCTGAAAATGTATCTGAAATCAGGGCTCCTTCGATTTGAGACTAGCTCATGGAGCATTCCTTTGTTTTTTGCTGAAAATGTATCTGAAATCAGGGCTCCTTCGATTTGAGATTAGCTCATGGAGCATTCCTTTGTTTTTGCTGAAAATGTATCTGAAATCAGGGCTCCTTCGATTTGAGACTAGCTCATGGAGCATTCCTTTGTTTTTTGCTGAAAATGTATCTGAAATCAGGGCTCCTTCGATTTGAGACTAGCTCATGGAGCATTCCTTTGTTTTTTGCTGAAATTGTATCTGAAATCAGGGCTCCTTCGATTTGAGACTAGCTCATGGAGCATTCCTTTGTTTTTTTGCTGAATTTGTATCTGAAATCAGGGGTCCTTCGATTTGAGACTAGCTCATGGAGCATTCCTTTGTTTTTTGCTGAAAATGTATCTGAAATCAGGGCTCCTTCGATTTGAGACTAGCTCATGGAGCATTCCTTTGTTTTTTGCTGAAAATGTATCTGAAATCAGGGCTCCTTCGATTTGAGACTAGCTCATGGAGCATTCCTTTGTTTTTTGCTGAAAATGTATCTGAAATCAGGGCTCCTTCGATTTGAGACTAGCTCATGGAGCATTCCTTTGTTTTTTGCTGAAAATGTATCTGAAATCAGGGGTCCTTCGATTTGAGACTAGCTCATGGAGCATTCCTTTGTTTTTTGCTGAAATTGTATCTGAAATCAGGGCTCCTTCGATTTGAGACTAGCTCATGGAGCATTCCTTTGTTTTTTGCTGAATTTGTATCTGAAATCAGGGGTCCTTCGATTTGAGACTAGCTCATGGAGCATTCCTTTGTTTTTTGCTGAATTTGTATCTGAAATCAGGGGTCCTTCGATTTGAGACTAGCTCATGGAGCATTCCTTTGTTTTTGCTGAAATTGTATCTGAAATCAGGGGTCCTTCGATTTGAGACTAGCTCATGGAGCATTCCTTTGTTTTTTGCTGAAATTGTATCTGAAATCAGGGGTCCTTCGATTTGAGACTAGCTCATGGAGCATTCCTTTGTTTTTTGCTGAATTTGTATCTGAAATCAGGGGTCCTTCGATTTGAGACTAGCTCATGGAGCATTCCTTTGTTTTTGCTGAATTTGTATCTGAAATCAGGGGTCCTTCGATTTGAGACTAGCTCATGGAGCATTCCTTTGTTTTTTGCTGAATTTGTATCTGAAATCAGGGGTCCTTCGATTTGAGACTAGCTCATGGAGCATTCCTTTGTTTTTTAGCTGAAAATGTATCTGAAATCAGGGCTCCTTCGATTTGAGACTAGCTCATGGAGCATTCCTTTGTTTTTTAGCTGAAAATGTATCTGAAATCAGGGCTCCTTCGATTTGAGACTAGCTCATGGAGCATTCCTTTGTTTTTTGCTGAAATTGTATCTGAAATCAGGGGTCCTTCGATTTGAGACTAGCTCATGGAGCATTCCTTTGTTTTTTAGCTGAAAATGTATCTGAAATCAGGGCTCCTTCGATTTGAGACTAGCTCATGGAGCATTCCTTTGTTTTTTGCTGAAATTGTATCTGAAATCAGGGGTCCTTCGATTTGAGACTAGCTCATGGAGCATTCCTTTGTTTTTTGCTGAAATTGTATCTGAAATCAGGGCTCCTTCGATTTGAGACTAGCTCATGGAGCATTCCTTTGTTTTTTAGCTGAAAATGTATCTGAAATCAGGGCTCCTTCGATTTGAGACTAGCTCATGGAGCATTCCTTTGTTTTTTAGCTGAAAATGTATCTGAAATCAGGGCTCCTTCGATTTGAGACTAGCTCATGGAGCATTCCTTTGTTTTTAGCTGAAATTGTATCTGAAATCAGGGGTCCTTCGATTTGAGACTAGCTCATGGAGCATTCCTTTGTTTTTTGCTGAAATTGTATCTGAAATCAGGGGTCCTTCGATTTGAGACTAGCTCATGGAGCATTCCTTTGTTTTTTAGCTGAAAATGTATCTGAAATCAGGGCTCCTTCGATTTGAGACTAGCTCATGGAGCATTCCTTTGTTTTTTGCTGAAATTGTATCTGAAATCAGGGGTCCTTCGATTTGAGACTAGCTCATGGAGCATTCCTTTGTTTTTTAGCTGAAAATGTATCTGAAATCAGGGCTCCTTCGATTTGAGACTAGCTCATGGAGCATTCCTTTGTTTTTTGCTGAAATTGTATCTGAAATCAGGGGTCCTTCGATTTGAGACTAGCTCATGGAGCATTCCTTTGTTTTTTGCTGAATTTGTATCTGAAATCAGGGCTCCTTCGATTTGAGACTAGCTCATGGAGCATTCCTTTGTTTTTTGCTGAAATTGTATCTGAAATCAGGGCTCCTTCGATTTGAGACTAGCTCATGGAGCATTCCTTTGTTTTTTAGCTGAAAATGTATCTGAAATCAGGGCTCCTTCGATTTGAGACTAGCTCATGGAGCATTCCTTTGTTTTTTGCTGAAATTGTATCTGAAATCAGGGGTCCTTCGATTTGAGACTAGCTCATGGAGCATTCCTTTGTTTTTTGCTGAATTTGTATCTGAAATCAGGGCTCCTTCGATTTGAGACTAGCTCATGGAGCATTCCTTTGTTTTTTAGCTGAAAATGTATCTGAAATCAGGGCTCCTTCGATTTGAGACTAGCTCATGGAGCATTCCTTTGTTTTTTGCTGAATTTGTATCTGAAATCAGGGGTCCTTCGATTTGAGACTAGCTCATGGAGCATTCCTTTGTTTTTTGCTGAAAATGTATCTGAAATCAGGGCTCCTTCGATTTGAGACTAGCTCATGGAGCATTCCTTTGTTTTTTGCTGAATTTGTATCTGAAATCAGGGGTCCTTCGATTTGAGACTAGCTCATGGAGCATTCCTTTGTTTTTTGCTGAATTTGTATCTGAAATCAGGGCTCCTTCGATTTGAGACTAGCTCATGGAGCATTCCTTTGTTTTTTGCTGAAATTGTATCTGAAATCAGGGGTCCTTCGATTTGAGACTAGCTCATGGAGCATTCCTTTGTTTTTTAGCTGAAAATGTATCTGAAATCAGGGCTCCTTCGATTTGAGATTAGCTCATGGAGCATTCCTTTGTTTTTAGCTGAAAATGTATCTGAAATCAGGGGTCCTTCGATTTGAGACTAGCTCATGGAGCATTCCTTTCTTTTTTGCTGAATTTGTATCTGAAATCAGGGGTCCTTCGATTTGAGACTAGCTCATGGAGCATTCCTTTGTTTTTTGCTGAAATTGTATCTGAAATCAGGGGTCCTTCGATTTGAGACTAGCTCATGGAGCATTCCTTTGTTTTTTAGCTGAAATTGTATCTGAAATCAGGGGTCCTTCGATTTGAGACTAGCTCATGGAGCATTCCTTTGTTTTTGCTGAAATTGTATCTGAAATCAGGGTTCCTTCGATTTGAGACTAGCTCATGGAGCATTCCTTTGTTTTTTGCTGAAATTGTATCTGAAATCAGGGGTCCTTCGATTTGAGACTAGCTCATGGAGCATTCCTTTGTTTTTTGCTGAAATTGTATCTGAAATCAGGGGTCCTTCGATTTGAGACTAGCTCATGGAGCATTCCTTTGTTTTTAGCTGAAATTGTATCTGAAATCAGGGGTCCTTCGATTTGAGACTAGCTCATGGAGCATTCCTTTGTTTTTTGCTGAATTTGTATCTGAAATCAGGGGTCCTTCGATTTGAGACTAGCTCATGGAGCATTCCTTTGTTTTTTGCTGAAATTGTATCTGAAATCAGGGGTCCTTCGATTTGAGACTAGCTCATGGAGCATTCCTTTGTTTTTTGCTGAAATTGTATCTGAAATCAGGGGTCCTTCGATTTGAGACTAGCTCATGGAGCATTCCTTTGTTTTTTGCTGAAATTGTATCTGAAATCAGGGTTCCTTCGATTTGAGACTAGCTCATGGAGCATTCCTTTGTTTTTTGCTGAAATTGTATCTGAAATCAGGGGTCCTTCGATTTGAGACTAGCTCATGGAGCATTCCTTTGTTTTTTGCTGAAATTGTATCTGAAATCAGGGGTCCTTCGATTTGAGACTAGCTCATGGAGCATTCCTTTGTTTTTTAGCTGAAATTGTATCTGAAATCAGGGGTCCTTCGATTTGAGACTAGCTCATGGAGCATTCCTTTGTTTTTTGCTGAATTTGTATCTGAAATCAGGGGTCCTTCGATTTGAGACTAGCTCATGGAGCATTCCTTTGTTTTTTAGCTGAAATTGTATCTGAAATCAGGGGTCCTTCGATTTGAGACTAGCTCATGGAGCATTCCTTTGTTTTTTGCTGAAATTGTATCTGAAATCAGGGTTCCTTCGATTTGAGACTAGCTCATGGAGCATTCCTTTGTTTTTTAGCTGAAAATGTATCTGAAATCAGGGCTCCTTCGATTTGAGATTAGCTCATGGAGCATTCCTTTGTTTTTTGCTGAAATTGTATCTGAAATCAGGGTTCCTTCGATTTGAGACTAGCTCATGGAGCATTCCTTTGTTTTTTGCTGAAATTGTATCTGAAATCAGGGTTCCTTCGATTTGAGACTAGCTCATGGAGCATTCCTTTGTTTTTTGCTGAAATTGTATCTGAAATCAGGGTTCCTTCGATTTGAGACTAGCTCATGGAGCATTCCTTTGTTTTTTGCTGAAATTGTATCTGAAATCAGGGTTCCTTCGATTTGAGACTAGCTCATGGAGCATTCCTTTGTTTTTTGCTGAAATTGTATCTGAAATCAGGGGTCCTTCGATTTGAGACTAGCTCATGGAGCATTCCTTTGTTTTTTGCTGAAATTGTATCTGAAATCAGGGGTCCTTCGATTTGAGACTAGCTCATGGAGCATTCCTTTGTTTTTTAGCTGAAATTGTATCTGAAATCAGGGGTCCTTCGATTTGAGACTAGCTCATGGAGCATTCCTTTGTTTTTGCTGAAAATGTATCTGAAATCAGGGTTCCTTCGATTTGAGACTAGCTCATGGAGCATTCCTTTGTTTTTTGCTGAAAATGTATCTGAAATCAGGGGTCCTTCGATTTGAGACTAGCTCATGGAGCATTCCTTTGTTTTTTGCTGAAATTGTATCTGAAATCAGGGGTCCTTCGATTTGAGACTAGCTCATGGAGCATTCCTTTGTTTTTTGCTGAAATTGTATCTGAAATCAGGGTTCCTTCGATTTGAGACTAGCTCATGGAGCATTCCTTTGTTTTTTAGCTGAAAATGTATCTGAAATCAGGGCTCCTTCGATTTGAGACTAGCTCATGGAGCATTCCTTTGTTTTTTAGCTGAAAATGTATCTGAAATCAGGGCTCCTTCGATTTGAGACTAGCTCATGGAGCATTCCTTTGTTTTTTAGCTGAAAATGTATCTGAAATCAGGGCTCCTTCGATTTGAGACTAGCTCATGGAGCATTCCTTTGTTTTTTAGCTGAAAATGTATCTGAAATCAGGGCTCCTTCGATTTGAGACTAGCTCATGGAGCATTCCTTTGTTTTTTAGCTGAAAATGTATCTGAAATCAGGGCTCCTTCGATTTGAGACTAGCTCATGGAGCATTCCTTTGTTTTTTGCTAAAATTGTATCTGAAATCAGGGCTCCTTCGATTTGAGACTAGCTCATGGAGCATTCCTTTGTTTTTTAGCTGAAAATGTATCTGAAATCAGGGCTCCTTCGATTTGAGACTAGCTCATGGAGCATTCCTTTGTTTTTTAGCTGAAAATGTATCTGAAATCAGGGCTCCTTCGATTTGAGACTAGCTCATGGAGCATTCCTTTGTTTTTTGCTGAAATTGTATCTGAAATCAGGGGTCCTTCGATTTGAGACTAGCTCATGGAGCATTCCTTTGTTTTTTAGCTGAAAATGTATCTGAAATCAGGGCTCCTTCGATTTGAGACTAGCTCATGGAGCATTCCTTTGTTTTTTGCTGAAATTGTATCTGAAATCAGGGGTCCTTCGATTTGAGACTAGCTCATGGAGCATTCCTTTGTTTTTTGCTGAAATTGTATCTGAAATCAGGGGTCCTTCGATTTGAGACTAGCTCATGGAGCATTCCTTTGTTTTTTAGCTGAAAATGTATCTGAAATCAGGGCTCCTTCGATTTGAGACTAGCTCATGGAGCATTCCTTTGTTTTTTGCTGAAATTGTATCTGAAATCAGGGGTCCTTCGATTTGAGACTAGCTCATGGAGCATTCCTTTGTTTTTTAGCTGAAAATGTATCTGAAATCAGGGCTCCTTCGATTTGAGACTAGCTCATGGAGCATTCCTTTGTTTTTTAGCTGAAAATGTATCTGAAATCAGGGCTCCTTCGATTTGAGACTAGCTCATGGAGCATTCCTTTGTTTTTAGCTGAAATTGTATCTGAAATCAGGGGTCCTTCGATTTGAGACTAGCTCATGGAGCATTCCTTTGTTTTTTGCTAAAATTGTATCTGAAATCAGGGCTCCTTCGATTTGAGACTAGCTCATGGAGCATTCCTTTGTTTTTTAGCTGAAAATGTATCTGAAATCAGGGCTCCTTCGATTTGAGACTAGCTCATGGAGCATTCCTTTGTTTTTTAGCTGAAAATGTATCTGAAATCAGGGCTCCTTCGATTTGAGACTAGCTCATGGAGCATTCCTTTGTTTTTTGCTGAAATTGTATCTGAAATCAGGGGTCCTTCGATTTGAGACTAGCTCATGGAGCATTCCTTTGTTTTTTGCTGAAATTGTATCTGAAATCAGGGGTCCTTCGATTTGAGACTAGCTCATGGAGCATTCCTTTGTTTTTTGCTGAATTTGTATCTGAAATCAGGGGTCCTTCGATTTGAGACTAGCTCATGGAGCATTCCTTTGTTTTTTGCTGAAATTGTATCTGAAATCAGGGGTCCTTCGATTTGAGACTAGCTCATGGAGCATTCCTTTGTTTTTGCTGAATTTGTATCTGAAATCAGGGGTCCTTCGATTTGAGACTAGCTCATGGAGCATTCCTTTGTTTTTTGCTGAAATTGTATCTGAAATCAGGGGTCCTTCGATTTGAGACTAGCTCATGGAGCATTCCTTTGTTTTTTGCTGAATTTGTATCTGAAATCAGGGGTCCTTCGATTTGAGACTAGCTCATGGAGCATTCCTTTGTTTTTTGCTGAAATTGTATCTGAAATCAGGGCTCCTTCGATTTGAGACTAGCTCATGGAGCATTCCTTTGTTTTTTGCTGAATTTGTATCTGAAATCAGGGCTCCTTCGATTTGAGACTAGCTCATGGAGCATTCCTTTGTTTTTTGCTGAAATTGTATCTGAAATCAGGGTTCCTTCGATTTGAGACTAGCTCATGGAGCATTCCTTTGTTTTTGCTGAAATTGTATCTGAAATCAGGGGTCCTTCGATTTGAGACTAGCTCATGGAGCATTCCTTTGTTTTTTTGCTGAAAATGTATCTGAAATCAGGGCTCCTTCGATTTGAGACTAGCTCATGGAGCATTCCTTTGTTTTTTGCTGAATTTGTATCTGAAATCAGGGGTCCTTCGATTTGAGACTAGCTCATGGAGCATTCCTTTGTTTTTTGCTGAAATTGTATCTGAAATCAGGGGTCCTTCGATTTGAGACTAGCTCATGGAGCATTCCTTTGTTTTTTGCTGAAAATGTATCTGAAATCAGGGGTCCTTCGATTTGAGACTAGCTCATGGAGCATTCCTTTGTTTTTTAGCTGAAAATGTATCTGAAATCAGGGCTCCTTCGATTTGAGACTAGCTCATGGAGCATTCCTTTGTTTTTTGCTGAAATTGTATCTGAAATCAGGGGTCCTTCGATTTGAGACTAGCTCATGGAGCATTCCTTTGTTTTTTAGCTGAAAATGTATCTGAAATCAGGGCTCCTTCGATTTGAGACTAGCTCATGGAGCATTCCTTTGTTTTTTAGCTGAAAATGTATCTGAAATCAGGGCTCCTTCGATTTGAGACTAGCTCATGGAGCATTCCTTTGTTTTTTGCTGAATTTGTATCTGAAATCAGGGGTCCTTCGATTTGAGACTAGCTCATGGAGCATTCCTTTGTTTTTTGCTGAAATTGTATCTGAAATCAGGGCTCCTTCGATTTGAGACTAGCTCATGGAGCATTCCTTTGTTTTTTGCTGAAATTGTATCTGAAATCAGGGGTCCTTCGATTTGAGACTAGCTCATGGAGCATTCCTTTGTTTTTTAGCTGAAAATGTATCTGAAATCAGGGCTCCTTCGATTTGAGACTAGCTCATGGAGCATTCCTTTGTTTTTTGCTGAAATTGTATCTGAAATCAGGGGTCCTTCGATTTGAGACTAGCTCATGGAGCATTCCTTTGTTTTTTAGCTGAAAATGTATCTGAAATCAGGGGTCCTTCGATTTGAGACTAGCTCATGGAGCATTCCTTTGTTTTTTTGCTGAAAATGTATCTGAAATCAGGGCTCCTTCGATTTGAGACTAGCTCATGGAGCATTCCTTTGTTTTTTGCTGAATTTGTATCTGAAATCAGGGCTCCTTCGATTTGAGACTAGCTCATGGAGCATTCCTTTGTTTTTTGCTGAAATTGTATCTGAAATCAGGGGTCCTTCGATTTGAGACTAGCTCATGGAGCATTCCTTTGTTTTTTGCTGAAATTGTATCTGAAATCAGGGGTCCTTCGATTTGAGACTAGCTCATGGAGCATTCCTTTGTTTTTTGCTGAAATTGTATCTGAAATCAGGGGTCCTTCGATTTGAGACTAGCTCATGGAGCATTCCTTTGTTTTTTGCTGAAAATGTATCTGAAATCAGGGCTCCTTCGATTTGAGACTAGCTCATGGAGCATTCCTTTGTTTTTTAGCTGAAAATGTATCTGAAATCAGGGCTCCTTCGATTTGAGACTAGCTCATGGAGCATTCCTTTGTTTTTTTGCTGAAATTGTATCTGAAATCAGGGGTCCTTCGATTTGAGACTAGCTCATGGAGCATTCCTTTGTTTTTTAGCTGAAATTGTATCTGAAATCAGGGGTCCTTCGATTTGAGACTAGCTCATGGAGCATTCCTTTGTTTTTTTGCTGAAAATGTATCTGAAATCAGGGCTCCTTCGATTTGAGACTAGCTCATGGAGCATTCCTTTGTTTTTTGCTGAAATTGTATCTGAAATCAGGGGTCCTTCGATTTGAGACTAGCTCATGGAGCATTCCTTTGTTTTTTGCTGAAATTGTATCTGAAATCAGGGGTCCTTCGATTTGAGACTAGCTCATGGAGCATTCCTTTGTTTTTTGCTGAAATTGTATCTGAAATCAGGGGTCCTTCGATTTGAGACTAGCTCATGGAGCATTCCTTTGTTTTTTGCTGAAATTGTATCTGAAATCAGGGCTCCTTCGATTTGAGACTAGCTCATGGAGCATTCCTTTGTTTTTTGCTGAATTTGTATCTGAAATCAGGGGTCCTTCGATTTGAGACTAGCTCATGGAGCATTCCTTTGTTTTTTGCTGAAATTGTATCTGAAATCAGGGGTCCTTCGATTTGAGACTAGCTCATGGAGCATTCCTTTGTTTTTTGCTGAAATTGTATCTGAAATCAGGGGTCCTTCGATTTGAGACTAGCTCATGGAGCATTCCTTTGTTTTTTGCTGAAATTGTATCTGAAATCAGGGGTCCTTCGATTTGAGACTAGCTCATGGAGCATTCCTTTGTTTTTTGCTGAAATTGTATCTGAAATCAGGGCTCCTTCGATTTGAGACTAGCTCATGGAGCATTCCTTTGTTTTTTGCTGAATTTGTATCTGAAATCAGGGGTCCTTCGATTTGAGACTAGCTCATGGAGCATTCCTTTGTTTTTTGCTGAAAATGTATCTGAAATCAGGGCTCCTTCGATTTGAGACTAGCTCATGGAGCATTCCTTTGTTTTTTAGCTGAAAATGTATCTGAAATCAGGGCTCCTTCGATTTGAGACTAGCTCATGGAGCATTCCTTTGTTTTTTGCTGAAATTGTATCTGAAATCAGAGCCCCTTCGATTTGAGACTAGCTCATGGAGCATTCCTTTGTTTTTTAGCTGAAATTGTATCTGAAATCAGGGCTCCTTCGATTTGAGACTAGCTCATGGAGCATTCCTTTGTTTTTTGCTGAAATTGTATCTGAAATCAGGGGTCCTTCGATTTGAGACTAGCTCATGGAGCATTCCTTTGTTTTTTAGCTGAAAATGTATCTGAAATCAGGGCTCCTTCGATTTGAGACTAGCTCATGGAGCATTCCTTTGTTTTTTGCTGAATTTGTATCTGAAATCAGGGCTCCTTCGATTTGAGACTAGCTCATGGAGCATTCCTTTGTTTTTTGCTGAAATTGTATCTGAAATCAGGGCTCCTTCGATTTGAGACTAGCTCATGGAGCATTCCTTTGTTTTTTGCTGAATTTGTATCTGAAATCAGGGGTCCTTCGATTTGAGACTAGCTCATGGAGCATTCCTTTGTTTTTTGCTGAAAATGTATCTGAAATCAGGGCTCCTTCGATTTGAGACTAGCTCATGGAGCATTCCTTTGTTTTTTGCTGAAATTGTATCTGAAATCAGGGGTCCTTCGATTTGAGACTAGCTCATGGAGCATTCCTTTGTTTTTTTGCTGAAAATGTATCTGAAATCAGGGCTCCTTCGATTTGAGACTAGCTCATGGAGCATTCCTTTGTTTTTTGCTGAATTTGTATCTGAAATCAGGGGTCCTTCGATTTGAGACTAGCTCATGGAGCATTCCTTTGTTTTTTGCTGAAATTGTATCTGAAATCAGGGGTCCTTCGATTTGAGACTAGCTCATGGAGCATTCCTTTGTTTTTTGCTGAAATTGTATCTGAAATCAGGGGTCCTTCGATTTGAGACTAGCTCATGGAGCATTCCTTTGTTTTTTGCTGAAAATGTATCTGAAATCAGGGCTCCTTCGATTTGAGACTAGCTCATGGAGCATTCCTTTGTTTTTTGCTGAAATTGTATCTGAAATCAGGGGTCCTTCGATTTGAGACTAGCTCATGGAGCATTCCTTTGTTTTTTTGCTGAAAATGTATCTGAAATCAGGGCTCCTTCGATTTGAGACTAGCTCATGGAGCATTCCTTTGTTTTTTGCTGAATTTGTATCTGAAATCAGGGGTCCTTCGATTTGAGACTAGCTCATGGAGCATTCCTTTGTTTTTTGCTGAAATTGTATCTGAAATCAGGGGTCCTTCGATTTGAGACTAGCTCATGGAGCATTCCTTTGTTTTTTGCTGAAATTGTATCTGAAATCAGGGGTCCTTCGATTTGAGACTAGCTCATGGAGCATTCCTTTGTTTTTTTGCTGAAAATGTATCTGAAATCAGGGCTCCTTCGATTTGAGACTAGCTCATGGAGCATTCCTTTGTTTTTTGCTGAATTTGTATCTGAAATCAGGGGTCCTTCGATTTGAGACTAGCTCATGGAGCATTCCTTTGTTTTTTGCTGAAATTGTATCTGAAATCAGGGGTCCTTCGATTTGAGACTAGCTCATGGAGCATTCCTTTGTTTTTTAGCTGAAAATGTATCTGAAATCAGGGGTCCTTCGATTTGAGACTAGCTCATGGAGCATTCCTTTGTTTTTTGCTGAAATTGTATCTGAAATCAGGGGTCCTTCGATTTGAGACTAGCTCATGGAGCATTCCTTTGTTTTTTTGCTGAAAATGTATCTGAAATCAGGGCTCCTTCGATTTGAGACTAGCTCATGGAGCATTCCTTTGTTTTTTGCTGAATTTGTATCTGAAATCAGGGGTCCTTCGATTTGAGACTAGCTCATGGAGCATTCCTTTGTTTTTTGCTGAAATTGTATCTGAAATCAGGGCTCCTTCGATTTGAGACTAGCTCATGGAGCATTCCTTTGTTTTTGCTGAAAATGTATCTGAAATCAGGGCTCCTTCGATTTGAGACTAGCTCATGGAGCATTCCTTTGTTTTTTGCTGAATTTGTATCTGAAATCAGGGGTCCTTCGATTTGAGACTAGCTCATGGAGCATTCCTTTGTTTTTTGCTGAAATTGTATCTGAAATCAGGGGTCCTTCGATTTGAGACTAGCTCATGGAGCATTCCTTTGTTTTTTGCTGAATTTGTATCTGAAATCAGGGTCCTTCGATTTGAGACTAGCTCATGGAGCATTCCTTTGTTTTTTAGCTGAAAATGTATCTGAAATCAGGGCTCCTTCGATTTGAGACTAGCTCATGGAGCATTCCTTTGTTTTGCTGAATTTGTATCTGAAATCAGGGGTCCTTCGATTTGAGACTAGCTCATGGAGCATTCCTTTGTTTTTTGCTGAAATTGTATCTGAAATCAGGGCTCCTTCGATTTGAGACTAGCTCATGGAGCATTCCTTTGTTTTTTGCTGAAAATGTATCTGAAATCAGGGGTCCTTCGATTTGAGACTAGCTCATGGAGCATTCCTTTGTTTTTTGCTGAAATTGTATCTGAAATCAGGGCTCCTTCGATTTGAGACTAGCTCATGGAGCATTCCTTTGTTTTTTGCTGAATTTGTATCTGAAATCAGGGGTCCTTCGATTTGAGACTAGCTCATGGAGCATTCCTTTGTTTTTTGCTGAAATTGTATCTGAAATCAGGGCTCCTTCGATTTGAGACTAGCTCATGGAGCATTCCTTTGTTTTTTGCTGAAAATGTATCTGAAATCAGGGCTCCTTCGATTTGAGACTAGCTCATGGAGCATTCCTTTGTTTTTTGCTGAATTTGTATCTGAAATCAGGGTCCTTCGATTTGAGACTAGCTCATGGAGCATTCCTTTGTTTTTTGCTGAATTTGTATCTGAAATCAGGGGTCCTTCGATTTGAGACTAGCTCATGGAGCATTCCTTTGTTTTTTGCTGAAATTGTATCTGAAATCAGGGCTCCTTCGATTTGAGACTAGCTCATGGAGCATTCCTTTGTTTTTTGCTGAAAATGTATCTGAAATCAGGGCTCCTTCGATTTGAGACTAGCTCATGGAGCATTCCTTTGTTTTTGCTGAAAATGTATCTGAAATCAGGGCTCCTTCGATTTGAGACTAGCTCATGGAGCATTCCTTTGTTTTTTGCTGAATTTGTATCTGAAATCAGGGGTCCTTCGATTTGAGACTAGCTCATGGAGCATTCCTTTGTTTTTTGCTGAAATTGTATCTGAAATCAGGGCTCCTTCGATTTGAGACTAGCTCATGGAGCATTCCTTTGTTTTTTGCTGAAAATGTATCTGAAATCAGGGCTCCTTCGATTTGAGACTAGCTCATGGAGCATTCCTTTGTTTTTTGCTGAATTTGTATCTGAAATCAGGGGTCCTTCGATTTGAGACTAGCTCATGGAGCATTCCTTTGTTTTTTGCTGAATTTGTATCTGAAATCAGGGGTCCTTCGATTTGAGACTAGCTCATGGAGCATTCCTTTGTTTTTTGCTGAATTTGTATCTGAAATCAGGGCTCCTTCGATTTGAGACTAGCTCATGGAGCATTCCTTTGTTTTTTGCTGAATTTGTATCTGAAATCAGGGGTCCTTCGATTTGAGACTAGCTCATGGAGCATTCCTTTGTTTTTTGCTGAAATTGTATCTGAAATCAGGGGTCCTTCGATTTGAGACTAGCTCATGGAGCATTCCTTTGTTTTTTGCTGAATTTGTATCTGAAATCAGGGGTCCTTCGATTTGAGACTAGCTCATGGAGCATTCCTTTGTTTTTTGCTGAAAATGTATCTGAAATCAGGGCTCCTTCGATTTGAGACTAGCTCATGGAGCATTCCTTTGTTTTTTGCTGAAATTGTATCTGAAATCAGGGGTCCTTCGATTTGAGACTAGCTCATGGAGCATTCCTTTGTTTTTTGCTGAAAATGTATCTGAAATCAGGGCTCCTTCGATTTGAGACTAGCTCATGGAGCATTCCTTTGTTTTTTGCTGAATTTGTATCTGAAATCAGGGTCCTTCGATTTGAGACTAGCTCATGGAGCATTCCTTTGTTTTTTGCTGAAATTGTATCTGAAATCAGGGGTCCTTCGATTTGAGACTAGCTCATGGAGCATTCCTTTGTTTTTTGCTGAAATTGTATCTGAAATCAGGGGTCCTTCGATTTGAGACTAGCTCATGGAGCATTCCTTTGTTTTTTGCTGAAAATGTATCTGAAATCAGGGCTCCTTCGATTTGAGACTAGCTCATGGAGCATTCCTTTGTTTTTTGCTGAAATTGTATCTGAAATCAGGGGTCCTTCGATTTGAGACTAGCTCATGGAGCATTCCTTTGTTTTTTTGCTGAAAATGTATCTGAAATCAGGGCTCCTTCGATTTGAGACTAGCTCATGGAGCATTCCTTTGTTTTTTGCTGAATTTGTATCTGAAATCAGGGGTCCTTCGATTTGAGACTAGCTCATGGAGCATTCCTTTGTTTTTTGCTGAAATTGTATCTGAAATCAGGGGTCCTTCGATTTGAGACTAGCTCATGGAGCATTCCTTTGTTTTTTAGCTGAAAATGTATCTGAAATCAGGGTCCTTCGATTTGAGACTAGCTCATGGAGCATTCCTTTGTTTTTGCTGAAATTGTATCTGAAATCAGGGGTCCTTCGATTTGAGACTAGCTCATGGAGCATTCCTTTGTTTTTTTGCTGAAAATGTATCTGAAATCAGGGCTCCTTCGATTTGAGACTAGCTCATGGAGCATTCCTTTGTTTTTTGCTGAATTTGTATCTGAAATCAGGGGTCCTTCGATTTGAGACTAGCTCATGGAGCATTCCTTTGTTTTTTGCTGAAATTGTATCTGAAATCAGGGGTCCTTCGATTTGAGACTAGCTCATGGAGCATTCCTTTGTTTTTTAGCTGAAAATGTATCTGAAATCAGGGGTCCTTCGATTTGAGACTAGCTCATGGAGCATTCCTTTGTTTTTTGCTGAAATTGTATCTGAAATCAGGGGTCCTTCGATTTGAGACTAGCTCATGGAGCATTCCTTTGTTTTTTTGCTGAAAATGTATCTGAAATCAGGGCTCCTTCGATTTGAGACTAGCTCATGGAGCATTCCTTTGTTTTTTGCTGAATTTGTATCTGAAATCAGGGGTCCTTCGATTTGAGACTAGCTCATGGAGCATTCCTTTGTTTTTTGCTGAAATTGTATCTGAAATCAGGGCTCCTTCGATTTGAGACTAGCTCATGGAGCATTCCTTTGTTTTTTGCTGAAAATGTATCTGAAATCAGGGCTCCTTCGATTTGAGACTAGCTCATGGAGCATTCCTTTGTTTTTTGCTGAATTTGTATCTGAAATCAGGGGTCCTTCGATTTGAGACTAGCTCATGGAGCATTCCTTTGTTTTTTGCTGAAATTGTATCTGAAATCAGGGGTCCTTCGATTTGAGACTAGCTCATGGAGCATTCCTTTGTTTTTTGCTGAATTTGTATCTGAAATCAGGGGTCCTTCGATTTGAGACTAGCTCATGGAGCATTCCTTTGTTTTTTAGCTGAAAATGTATCTGAAATCAGGGCTCCTTCGATTTGAGACTAGCTCATGGAGCATTCCTTTGTTTTTTAGCTGAAAATGTATCTGAAATCAGGGCTCCTTCGATTTGAGACTAGCTCATGGAGCATTCCTTTGTTTTTTGCTGAAATTGTATCTGAAATCAGGGGTCCTTCGATTTGAGACTAGCTCATGGAGCATTCCTTTGTTTTTTGCTGAATTTGTATCTGAAATCAGGGTCCTTCGATTTGAGACTAGCTCATGGAGCATTCCTTTGTTTTTTAGCTGAAAATGTATCTGAAATCAGGGCTCCTTCGATTTGAGACTAGCTCATGGAGCATTCCTTTGTTTTTTAGCTGAAAATGTATCTGAAATCAGGGCTCCTTCGATTTGAGACTAGCTCATGGAGCATTCCTTTGTTTTTTGCTGAATTTGTATCTGAAATCAGGGGTCCTTCGATTTGAGACTAGCTCATGGAGCATTCCTTTGTTTTTTAGCTGAAATTGTATCTGAAATCAGGGCTCCTTCGATTTGAGACTAGCTCATGGAGCATTCCTTTGTTTTTTAGCTGAAAATGTATCTGAAATCAGGGCTCCTTCGATTTGAGACTAGCTCATGGAGCATTCCTTTGTTTTTTAGCTGAAAATGTATCTGAAATCAGGGCTCCTTCGATTTGAGACTAGCTCATGGAGCATTCCTTTGTTTTTTGCTGAAATTGTATCTGAAATCAGGGGTCCTTCGATTTGAGACTAGCTCATGGAGCATTCCTTTGTTTTTTAGCTGAAAATGTATCTGAAATCAGGGCTCCTTCGATTTGAGACTAGCTCATGGAGCATTCCTTTGTTTTTTGCTGAAATTGTATCTGAAATCAGGGGTCCTTCGATTTGAGACTAGCTCATGGAGCATTCCTTTGTTTTTTGCTGAATTTGTATCTGAAATCAGGGGTCCTTCGATTTGAGACTAGCTCATGGAGCATTCCTTTGTTTTTTGCTGAAATTGTATCTGAAATCAGGGCTCCTTCGATTTGAGACTAGCTCATGGAGCATTCCTTTGTTTTTTGCTGAATTTGTATCTGAAATCAGGGGTCCTTCGATTTGAGACTAGCTCATGGAGCATTCCTTTGTTTTTTGCTGAAATTGTATCTGAAATCAGGGGTCCTTCGATTTGAGACTAGCTCATGGAGCATTCCTTTGTTTTTTAGCTGAAAATGTATCTGAAATCAGGGCTCCTTCGATTTGAGACTAGCTCATGGAGCATTCCTTTGTTTTTTGCTGAAATTGTATCTGAAATCAGGGGTCCTTCGATTTGAGACTAGCTCATGGAGCATTCCTTTGTTTTTTGCTGAATTTGTATCTGAAATCAGGGGTCCTTCGATTTGAGACTAGCTCATGGAGCATTCCTTTGTTTTTTGCTGAAAATGTATCTGAAATCAGGGCTCCTTCGATTTGAGACTAGCTCATGGAGCATTCCTTTGTTTTTTGCTGAATTTGTATCTGAAATCAGGGGTCCTTCGATTTGAGACTAGCTCATGGAGCATTCCTTTGTTTTTTGCTGAAATTGTATCTGAAATCAGGGGTCCTTCGATTTGAGACTAGCTCATGGAGCATTCCTTTGTTTTTTGCTGAATTTGTATCTGAAATCAGGGGTCCTTCGATTTGAGACTAGCTCATGGAGCATTCCTTTGTTTTTTGCTGAATTTGTATCTGAAATCAGGGGTCCTTCGATTTGAGACTAGCTCATGGAGCATTCCTTTGTTTTTTGCTGAATTTGTATCTGAAATCAGGGGTCCTTCGATTTGAGACTAGCTCATGGAGCATTCCTTTGTTTTTTGCTGAAATTGTATCTGAAATCAGGGGTCCTTCGATTTGAGACTAGCTCATGGAGCATTCCTTTGTTTTTTAGCTGAAAATGTATCTGAAATCAGGGCTCCTTCGATTTGAGACTAGCTCATGGAGCATTCCTTTGTTTTTTAGCTGAAAATGTATCTGAAATCAGGGCTCCTTCGATTTGAGACTAGCTCATGGAGCATTCCTTTGTTTTTTAGCTGAAAATGTATCTGAAATCAGGGCTCCTTCGATTTGAGACTAGCTCATGGAGCATTCCTTTGTTTTTTGCTGAAATTGTATCTGAAATCAGGGGTCCTTCGATTTGAGACTAGCTCATGGAGCATTCCTTTGTTTTTTAGCTGAAAATGTATCTGAAATCAGGGCTCCTTCGATTTGAGACTAGCTCATGGAGCATTCCTTTGTTTTTTGCTGAAATTGTATCTGAAATCAGGGGTCCTTCGATTTGAGACTAGCTCATGGAGCATTCCTTTGTTTTTTGCTGAATTTGTATCTGAAATCAGGGGTCCTTCGATTTGAGACTAGCTCATGGAGCATTCCTTTGTTTTTTGCTGAATTTGTATCTGAAATCAGGGGTCCTTCGATTTGAGACTAGCTCATGGAGCATTCCTTTGTTTTTTGCTGAAATTGTATCTGAAATCAGGGGTCCTTCGATTTGAGACTAGCTCATGGAGCATTCCTTTGTTTTTTGCTGAATTTGTATCTGAAATCAGGGGTCCTTCGATTTGAGACTAGCTCATGGAGCATTCCTTTGTTTTTTGCTGAATTTGTATCTGAAATCAGGGGTCCTTCGATTTGAGACTAGCTCATGGAGCATTCCTTTGTTTTTTGCTGAAATTGTATCTGAAATCAGGGGTCCTTCGATTTGAGACTAGCTCATGGAGCATTCCTTTGTTTTTTAGCTGAAAATGTATCTGAAATCAGGGCTCCTTCGATTTGAGACTAGCTCATGGAGCATTCCTTTGTTTTTTAGCTGAAAATGTATCTGAAATCAGGGCTCCTTCGATTTGAGACTAGCTCATGGAGCATTCCTTTGTTTTTTAGCTGAAAATGTATCTGAAATCAGGGCTCCTTCGATTTGAGACTAGCTCATGGAGCATTCCTTTGTTTTTTGCTGAAATTGTATCTGAAATCAGGGGTCCTTCGATTTGAGACTAGCTCATGGAGCATTCCTTTGTTTTTTAGCTGAAAATGTATCTGAAATCAGGGCTCCTTCGATTTGAGACTAGCTCATGGAGCATTCCTTTGTTTTTTGCTGAAATTGTATCTGAAATCAGGGGTCCTTCGATTTGAGACTAGCTCATGGAGCATTCCTTTGTTTTTTGCTGAATTTGTATCTGAAATCAGGGGTCCTTCGATTTGAGACTAGCTCATGGAGCATTCCTTTGTTTTTTGCTGAAATTGTATCTGAAATCAGGGCTCCTTCGATTTGAGACTAGCTCATGGAGCATTCCTTTGTTTTTTGCTGAATTTGTATCTGAAATCAGGGGTCCTTCGATTTGAGACTAGCTCATGGAGCATTCCTTTGTTTTTTAGCTGAAAATGTATCTGAAATCAGGGCTCCTTCGATTTGAGACTAGCTCATGGAGCATTCCTTTGTTTTTTGCTGAAATTGTATCTGAAATCAGGGGTCCTTCGATTTGAGACTAGCTCATGGAGCATTCCTTTGTTTTTTGCTGAATTTGTATCTGAAATCAGGGGTCCTTCGATTTGAGACTAGCTCATGGAGCATTCCTTTGTTTTTTGCTGAAAATGTATCTGAAATCAGGGCTCCTTCGATTTGAGACTAGCTCATGGAGCATTCCTTTGTTTTTTGCTGAATTTGTATCTGAAATCAGGGGTCCTTCGATTTGAGACTAGCTCATGGAGCATTCCTTTGTTTTTTGCTGAAATTGTATCTGAAATCAGGGGTCCTTCGATTTGAGACTAGCTCATGGAGCATTCCTTTGTTTTTTGCTGAATTTGTATCTGAAATCAGGGGTCCTTCGATTTGAGACTAGCTCATGGAGCATTCCTTTGTTTTTTGCTGAATTTGTATCTGAAATCAGGGGTCCTTCGATTTGAGACTAGCTCATGGAGCATTCCTTTGTTTTTTGCTGAATTTGTATCTGAAATCAGGGGTCCTTCGATTTGAGACTAGCTCATGGAGCATTCCTTTGTTTTTTGCTGAAATTGTATCTGAAATCAGGGGTCCTTCGATTTGAGACTAGCTCATGGAGCATTCCTTTGTTTTTTGCTGAATTTGTATCTGAAATCAGGGGTCCTTCGATTTGAGACTAGCTCATGGAGCATTCCTTTGTTTTTTGCTGAAATTGTATCTGAAATCAGGGGTCCTTCGATTTGAGACTAGCTCATGGAGCATTCCTTTGTTTTTTGCTGAATTTGTATCTGAAATCAGGGGTCCTTCGATTTGAGACTAGCTCATGGAGCATTCCTTTGTTTTTTGCTGAATTTGTATCTGAAATCAGGGGTCCTTCGATTTGAGACTAGCTCATGGAGCATTCCTTTGTTTTTTGCTGAAATTGTATCTGAAATCAGGGGTCCTTCGATTTGAGACTAGCTCATGGAGCATTCCTTTGTTTTTTGCTGAATTTGTATCTGAAATCAGGGGTCCTTCGATTTGAGACTAGCTCATGGAGCATTCCTTTGTTTTTTAGCTGAAAATGTATCTGAAATCAGGGCTCCTTCGATTTGAGACTAGCTCATGGAGCATTCCTTTGTTTTTTGCTGAAATTGTATCTGAAATCAGGGGTCCTTCGATTTGAGACTAGCTCATGGAGCATTCCTTTGTTTTTTTGCTGAATTTGTATCTGAAATCAGGGGTCCTTCGATTTGAGACTAGCTCATGGAGCATTCCTTTGTTTTTTGCTGAAATTGTATCTGAAATCAGGGGTCCTTCGATTTGAGACTAGCTCATGGAGCATTCCTTTGTTTTTTGCTGAATTTGTATCTGAAATCAGGGGTCCTTCGATTTGAGACTAGCTCATGGAGCATTCCTTTGTTTTTTAGCTGAAAATGTATCTGAAATCAGGGCTCCTTCGATTTGAGACTAGCTCATGGAGCATTCCTTTGTTTTTTGCTGAAATTGTATCTGAAATCAGGGGTCCTTCGATTTGAGACTAGCTCATGGAGCATTCCTTTGTTTTTTGCTGAATTTGTATCTGAAATCAGGGCTCCTTCGATTTGAGACTAGCTCATGGAGCATTCCTTTGTTTTTTGCTGAAATTGTATCTGAAATCAGGGGTCCTTCGATTTGAGACTAGCTCATGGAGCATTCCTTTGTTTTTTGCTGAATTTGTATCTGAAATCAGGGGTCCTTCGATTTGAGACTAGCTCATGGAGCATTCCTTTGTTTTTGCTGAAAATGTATCTGAAATCAGGGCTCCTTCGATTTGAGACTAGCTCATGGAGCATTCCTTTGTTTTTTGCTGAAATTGTATCTGAAATCAGGGGTCCTTCGATTTGAGACTAGCTCATGGAGCATTCCTTTGTTTTTTGCTGAATTTGTATCTGAAATCAGGGGTCCTTCGATTTGAGACTAGCTCATGGAGCATTCCTTTGTTTTTTGCTGAATTTGTATCTGAAATCAGGGGTCCTTCGATTTGAGACTAGCTCATGGAGCATTCCTTTGTTTTTTGCTGAAATTGTATCTGAAATCAGGGGTCCTTCGATTTGAGACTAGCTCATGGAGCATTCCTTTGTTTTTTGCTGAAATTGTATCTGAAATCAGGGGTCCTTCGATTTGAGACTAGCTCATGGAGCATTCCTTTGTTTTTTGCTGAAATTGTATCTGAAATCAGGGGTCCTTCGATTTGAGACTAGCTCATGGAGCATTCCTTTGTTTTTTGCTGAAAATGTATCTGAAATCAGGGCTCCTTCGATTTGAGACTAGCTCATGGAGCATTCCTTTGTTTTTTGCTGAATTTGTATCTGAAATCAGGGGTCCTTCGATTTGAGACTAGCTCATGGAGCATTCCTTTGTTTTTTGCTGAATTTGTATCTGAAATCAGGGGTCCTTCGATTTGAGACTAGCTCATGGAGCATTCCTTTGTTTTTTGCTGAATTTGTATCTGAAATCAGGGGTCCTTCGATTTGAGACTAGCTCATGGAGCATTCCTTTGTTTTTTGCTGAAATTGTATCTGAAATCAGGGGTCCTTCGATTTGAGACTAGCTCATGGAGCATTCCTTTGTTTTTTGCTGAAATTGTATCTGAAATCAGGGGTCCTTCGATTTGAGACTAGCTCATGGAGCATTCCTTTGTTTTTTGCTGAATTTGTATCTGAAATCAGGGGTCCTTCGATTTGAGACTAGCTCATGGAGCATTCCTTTGTTTTTTGCTGAATTTGTATCTGAAATCAGGGGTCCTTCGATTTGAGACTAGCTCATGGAGCATTCCTTTGTTTTTTGCTGAATTTGTATCTGAAATCAGGGGTCCTTCGATTTGAGACTAGCTCATGGAGCATTCCTTTGTTTTTTAGCTGAAAATGTATCTGAAATCAGGGCTCCTTCGATTTGAGACTAGCTCATGGAGCATTCCTTTGTTTTTTAGCTGAAAATGTATCTGAAATCAGGGCTCCTTCGATTTGAGACTAGCTCATGGAGCATTCCTTTGTTTTTTAGCTGAAAATGTATCTGAAATCAGGGCTCCTTCGATTTGAGACTAGCTCATGGAGCATTCCTTTGTTTTTTGCTGAAATTGTATCTGAAATCAGGGGTCCTTCGATTTGAGACTAGCTCATGGAGCATTCCTTTGTTTTTTAGCTGAAAATGTATCTGAAATCAGGGCTCCTTCGATTTGAGACTAGCTCATGGAGCATTCCTTTGTTTTTTGCTGAAATTGTATCTGAAATCAGGGGTCCTTCGATTTGAGACTAGCTCATGGAGCATTCCTTTGTTTTTTGCTGAAATTGTATCTGAAATCAGGGCTCCTTCGATTTGAGACTAGCTCATGGAGCATTCCTTTGTTTTTTAGCTGAAAATGTATCTGAAATCAGGGCTCCTTCGATTTGAGACTAGCTCATGGAGCATTCCTTTGTTTTTTAGCTGAAAATGTATCTGAAATCAGGGCTCCTTCGATTTGAGACTAGCTCATGGAGCATTCCTTTGTTTTTAGCTGAAATTGTATCTGAAATCAGGGGTCCTTCGATTTGAGACTAGCTCATGGAGCATTCCTTTGTTTTTTGCTAAAATTGTATCTGAAATCAGGGCTCCTTCGATTTGAGACTAGCTCATGGAGCATTCCTTTGTTTTTTAGCTGAAAATGTATCTGAAATCAGGGCTCCTTCGATTTGAGACTAGCTCATGGAGCATTCCTTTGTTTTTTAGCTGAAAATGTATCTGAAATCAGGGCTCCTTCGATTTGAGACTAGCTCATGGAGCATTCCTTTGTTTTTTGCTGAAATTGTATCTGAAATCAGGGGTCCTTCGATTTGAGACTAGCTCATGGAGCATTCCTTTGTTTTTTAGCTGAAAATGTATCTGAAATCAGGGCTCCTTCGATTTGAGACTAGCTCATGGAGCATTCCTTTGTTTTTTGCTGAAATTGTATCTGAAATCAGGGGTCCTTCGATTTGAGACTAGCTCATGGAGCATTCCTTTGTTTTTTGCTGAATTTGTATCTGAAATCAGGGCTCCTTCGATTTGAGACTAGCTCATGGAGCATTCCTTTGTTTTTTGCTGAAATTGTATCTGAAATCAGGGCTCCTTCGATTTGAGACTAGCTCATGGAGCATTCCTTTGTTTTTTGCTGAATTTGTATCTGAAATCAGGGGTCCTTCGATTTGAGACTAGCTCATGGAGCATTCCTTTGTTTTTTGCTGAAAATGTATCTGAAATCAGGGCTCCTTCGATTTGAGACTAGCTCATGGAGCATTCCTTTGTTTTTTGCTGAAATTGTATCTGAAATCAGGGGTCCTTCGATTTGAGACTAGCTCATGGAGCATTCCTTTGTTTTTTGCTGAATTTGTATCTGAAATCAGGGGTCCTTCGATTTGAGACTAGCTCATGGAGCATTCCTTTGTTTTTTAGCTGAAAATGTATCTGAAATCAGGGCTCCTTCGATTTGAGACTAGCTCATGGAGCATTCCTTTGTTTTTTGCTGAATTTGTATCTGAAATCAGGGCTCCTTCGATTTGAGACTAGCTCATGGAGCATTCCTTTGTTTTTTGCTGAATTTGTATCTGAAATCAGGGCTCCTTCGATTTGAGACTAGCTCATGGAGCATTCCTTTGTTTTTTAGCTGAAAATGTATCTGAAATCAGGGCTCCTTCGATTTGAGACTAGCTCATGGAGCATTCCTTTGTTTTTTGCTGAATTTGTATCTGAAATCAGGGGTCCTTCGATTTGAGACTAGCTCATGGAGCATTCCTTTGTTTTTTAGCTGAAAATGTATCTGAAATCAGGGCTCCTTCGATTTGAGACTAGCTCATGGAGCATTCCTTTGTTTTTTGCTGAATTTGTATCTGAAATCAGGGCTCCTTCGATTTGAGACTAGCTCATGGAGCATTCCTTTGTTTTTTAGCTGAAAATGTATCTGAAATCAGGGCTCCTTCGATTTGAGACTAGCTCATGGAGCATTCCTTTGTTTTTTGCTGAATTTGTATCTGAAATCAGGGGTCCTTCGATTTGAGACTAGCTCATGGAGCATTCCTTTGTTTTTTGCTGAAAATGTATCTGAAATCAGGGCTCCTTCGATTTGAGACTAGCTCATGGAGCATTCCTTTGTTTTTTGCTGAATTTGTATCTGAAATCAGGGGTCCTTCGATTTGAGACTAGCTCATGGAGCATTCCTTTGTTTTTTGCTGAATTTGTATCTGAAATCAGGGCTCCTTCGATTTGAGACTAGCTCATGGAGCATTCCTTTGTTTTTTGCTGAAATTGTATCTGAAATCAGGGGTCCTTCGATTTGAGACTAGCTCATGGAGCATTCCTTTGTTTTTTAGCTGAAAATGTATCTGAAATCAGGGCTCCTTCGATTTGAGATTAGCTCATGGAGCATTCCTTTGTTTTTAGCTGAAAATGTATCTGAAATCAGGGGTCCTTCGATTTGAGACTAGCTCATGGAGCATTCCTTTCTTTTTTGCTGAATTTGTATCTGAAATCAGGGGTCCTTCGATTTGAGACTAGCTCATGGAGCATTCCTTTGTTTTTTAGCTGAAAATGTATCTGAAATCAGGGGTCCTTCGATTTGAGACTAGCTCATGGAGCATTCCTTTGTTTTTTGCTGAAATTGTATCTGAAATCAGGGGTCCTTCGATTTGAGACTAGCTCATGGAGCATTCCTTTGTTTTTTAGCTGAAATTGTATCTGAAATCAGGGGTCCTTCGATTTGAGACTAGCTCATGGAGCATTCCTTTGTTTTTTAGCTGAAATTGTATCTGAAATCAGGGGTCCTTCGATTTGAGACTAGCTCATGGAGCATTCCTTTGTTTTTTGCTGAAATTGTATCTGAAATCAGGGTTCCTTCGATTTGAGACTAGCTCATGGAGCATTCCTTTGTTTTTTGCTGAAATTGTATCTGAAATCAGGGGTCCTTCGATTTGAGACTAGCTCATGGAGCATTCCTTTGTTTTTTGCTGAATTTGTATCTGAAATCAGGGGTCCTTCGATTTGAGACTAGCTCATGGAGCATTCCTTTGTTTTTTAGCTGAAAATGTATCTGAAATCAGGGCTCCTTCGATTTGAGATTAGCTCATGGAGCATTCCTTTGTTTTTTGCTGAAATTGTATCTGAAATCAGGGTTCCTTCGATTTGAGACTAGCTCATGGAGCATTCCTTTGTTTTTTGCTGAAATTGTATCTGAAATCAGGGGTCCTTCGATTTGAGACTAGCTCATGGAGCATTCCTCTGTTTTTTGCTGAAAATGTATCTGAAATCAGGGCTCCTTCGATTTGAGACTAGCTCATGGAGCATTCCTTTGTTTTTTGCTGAAATTGTATCTGAAATCAGGGGTCCTTCGATTTGAGACTAGCTCATGGAGCATTCCTTTGTTTTTTGCTGAAAATGTATCTGAAATCAGGGCTCCTTCGATTTGAGACTAGCTCATGGAGCATTCCTTTGTTTTTTGCTGAATTTGTATCTGAAATCAGGGGTCCTTCGATTTGAGACTAGCTCATGGAGCATTCCTTTGTTTTTTGCTGAATTTGTATCTGAAATCAGGGCTCCTTCGATTTGAGACTAGCTCATGGAGCATTCCTTTGTTTTTTGCTGAAATTGTATCTGAAATCAGGGGTCCTTCGATTTGAGACTAGCTCATGGAGCATTCCTTTGTTTTTTAGCTGAAAATGTATCTGAAATCAGGGCTCCTTCGATTTGAGATTAGCTCATGGAGCATTCCTTTGTTTTTAGCTGAAAATGTATCTGAAATCAGGGGTCCTTCGATTTGAGACTAGCTCATGGAGCATTCCTTTCTTTTTGCTGAATTTGTATCTGAAATCAGGGGTCCTTCGATTTGAGACTAGCTCATGGAGCATTCCTTTGTTTTTTGCTGAAATTGTATCTGAAATCAGGGGTCCTTCGATTTGAGACTAGCTCATGGAGCATTCCTTTGTTTTTTAGCTGAAATTGTATCTGAAATCAGGGGTCCTTCGATTTGAGACTAGCTCATGGAGCATTCCTTTGTTTTTTGCTGAAATTGTATCTGAAATCAGGGTTCCTTCGATTTGAGACTAGCTCATGGAGCATTCCTTTGTTTTTTGCTGAAATTGTATCTGAAATCAGGGGTCCTTCGATTTGAGACTAGCTCATGGAGCATTCCTTTGTTTTTTGCTGAATTTGTATCTGAAATCAGGGGTCCTTCGATTTGAGACTAGCTCATGGAGCATTCCTTTGTTTTTTAGCTGAAAATGTATCTGAAATCAGGGCTCCTTCGATTTGAGATTAGCTCATGGAGCATTCCTTTGTTTTTTGCTGAAATTGTATCTGAAATCAGGGTTCCTTCGATTTGAGACTAGCTCATGGAGCATTCCTTTGTTTTTTGCTGAAATTGTATCTGAAATCAGGGGTCCTTCGATTTGAGACTAGCTCATGGAGCATTCCTTTGTTTTTTAGCTGAAATTGTATCTGAAATCAGGGGTCCTTCGATTTGAGACTAGCTCATGGAGCATTCCTTTGTTTTTTGCTGAAAATGTATCTGAAATCAGGGGTCCTTCGATTTGAGACTAGCTCATGGAGCATTCCTTTGTTTTTTGCTGAAATTGTATCTGAAATCAGGGGTCCTTCGATTTGAGACTAGCTCATGGAGCATTCCTTTGTTTTTTGCTGAATTTGTATCTGAAATCAGGGGTCCTTCGATTTGAGACTAGCTCATGGAGCATTCCTTTGTTTTTTGCTGAATTTGTATCTGAAATCAGGGTTCCTTCGATTTGAGACAAGCTCATGGAGCATTCCTTTGTTTTTTGCTGAAATTGTATCTGAAATCAGGGGTCCTTCGATTTGAGACTAGCTCATGGAGCATTCCTTTGTTTTTTGCTGAATTTGTATCTGAAATCAGGGGTCCTTCGATTTGAGACTAGCTCATGGAGCATTCCTTTGTTTTTTGCTGAATTTGTATCTGAAATCAGGGTTCCTTCGATTTGAGACAAGCTCATGGAGCATTCCTTTGTTTTTTGCTGAAATTGTATCTGAAATCAGGGGTCCTTCGATTTGAGACTAGCTCATGGAGCATTCCTTTGTTTTTTGCTGAATTTGTATCTGAAATCAGGGTTCCTTCGATTTGAGACAAGCTCATGGAGCATTCCTTTGTTTTTTGCTGAAATTGTATCTGAAATCAGGGGTCCTTCGATTTGAGACTAGCTCATGGAGCATTCCTTTGTTTTTTGCTGAATTTGTATCTGAAATCAGGGGTCCTTCGATTTGAGACTAGCTCATGGAGCATTCCTTTGTTTTTTGCTGAATTTGTATCTGAAATCAGGGGTCCTTCGATTTGAGACTAGCTCATGGAGCATTCCTTTGTTTTTTGCTGAAATTGTATCTGAAATCAGGGGTCCTTCGATTTGAGACTAGCTCATGGAGCATTCCTTTGTTTTTTGCTGAATTTGTATCTGAAATCAGGGTTCCTTCGATTTGAGACTAGCTCATGGAGCATTCCTTTGTTTTTTGCTGAAATTGTATCTGAAATCAGGGGTCCTTCGATTTGAGACTAGCTCATGGAGCATTCCTTTGTTTTTTGCTGAATTTGTATCTGAAATCAGGGCTCCTTCGATTTGAGACTAGCTCATGGAGCATTCCTTTGTTTTTTGCTGAAATTGTATCTGAAATCAGGGCTCCTTCGATTTGAGACTAGCTCATGGAGCATTCCTTTGTTTTTTGCTGAAATTGTATCTGAAATCAGGGGTCCTTCGATTTGAGATTAGCTCATGGAGCATTCCTTTGTTTTTTGCTGAAATTGTATCTGAAATCAGGGGTCCTTCGATTTGAGACTAGCTCATGGAGCATTCCTTTGTTTTTTGCTGAAATTGTATCTGAAATCAGGGCTCCTTCGATTTGAGACTAGCTCATGGAGCATTCCTTTGTTTTTTGCTGAAATTGTATCTGAAATCAGGGGTCCTTCGATTTGAGACTAGCTCATGGAGCATTCCTTTGTTTTTTGCTGAATTTGTATCTGAAATCAGGGTTCCTTCGATTTGAGACAAGCTCATGGAGCATTCCTTTGTTTTTTGCTGAAATTGTATCTGAAATCAGGGGTCCTTCGATTTGAGACTAGCTCATGGAGCATTCCTTTGTTTTTTGCTGAATTTGTATCTGAAATCAGGGGTCCTTCGATTTGAGACTAGCTCATGGAGCATTCCTTTGTTTTTTGCTGAATTTGTATCTGAAATCAGGGTTCCTTCGATTTGAGACAAGCTCATGGAGCATTCCTTTGTTTTTTGCTGAAATTGTATCTGAAATCAGGGGTCCTTCGATTTGAGACTAGCTCATGGAGCATTCCTTTGTTTTTTGCTGAAATTGTATCTGAAATCAGGGGTCCTTCGATTTGAGACTAGCTCATGGAGCATTCCTTTGTTTTTTGCTGAAAATGTATCTGAAATCAGGGCTCCTTCGATTTGAGACTAGCTCATGGAGCATTCCTTTGTTTTTTGCTGAAATTGTATCTGAAATCAGGGGTCCTTCGATTTGAGACTAGCTCATGGAGCATTCCTTTGTTTTTTGCTGAAATTGTATCTGAAATCAGGGGTCCTTCGATTTGAGACTAGCTCATGGAGCATTCCTTTGTTTTTTGCTGAAAATGTATCTGAAATCAGGGGTCCTTCGATTTGAGACTAGCTCATGGAGCATTCCTTTCTTTTTTGCTGAATTTGTATCTGAAATCAGGGGTCCTTCGATTTGAGACTAGCTCATGGAGCATTCCTTTGTTTTTTGCTGAAAATGTATCTGAAATCAGGGGTCCTTCGATTTGAGACTAGCTCATGGAGCATTCCTTTGTTTTTTGCTGAAATTGTATCTGAAATCAGGGGTCCTTCGATTTGAGACTAGCTCATGGAGCATTCCTTTGTTTTTTGCTGAAATTGTATCTGAAATCAGGGGTCCTTCGATTTGAGACTAGCTCATGGAGCATTCCTTTGTTTTTTGCTGAAAATGTATCTGAAATCAGGGCTCCTTCGATTTGAGACTAGCTCATGGAGCATTCCTTTGTTTTTTGCTGAATTTGTATCTGAAATCAGGGGTCCTTCGATTTGAGACTAGCTCATGGAGCATTCCTTTGTTTTTTGCTGAAATTGTATCTGAAATCAGGGGTCCTTCGATTTGAGACTAGCTCATGGAGCATTCCTTTGTTTTTTGCTGAATTTGTATCTGAAATCAGGGGTCCTTCGATTTGAGACTAGCTCATGGAGCATTCCTTTGTTTTTATCAGGGTTGTAACAATTGGCGATCAGGACAGTTCAACTTTTGCGGCGCCAACACCAGCTATTGGTTGTTGTGCCCCACCTATCGTGCACATTCTACAGAAGAGGAGGAGTATGAGAAGTCTCAGTTGTGGAGTTATGGTAGTGGTTCGATGTGTCGTACTAATGACTATGGCCATCGTTTCCTCCTTTTGATCCGCATTTGGACAATCGTCAGAGGTGCACTATGGTGCTTATATGCCCTACCACCACAATGTTCCATGCCACCCCAGCTCTTGTTCCATATGGTATCAATCAAATATGCTGGCAATCAGCCGATGTGCCTTTGGTTTCAATTAATAACGCTGGATATATTCAACGCATTGTTGGATATTCACCAAATGGCTTCAATCAAATATGTTGGAGATTATCAACGCATTGTTGGTATTTCGTTACCAGTTATTGTTCCAAATGGTATCCATTTATCAACGCATTGTTGGTATTTTGGAAAATGCTGCACAATCAATATGACGTGTATGCAGAAGATCGATATGGTCAATCGACTTATAAACAAAAGGAAGTGTTGCATAAGCATTATTAGCTTTGCAAATATCTGACGTGACCGACAATCAGCCTCAGCGTGTTCCATATATTCATCAGATAAGAACGCTTATATAAAGCGCCGCTGGAAGCATTCTGGGCTGGACTACTCTCCTATTATGTAAATAAATCTTTTAGTATTTATGTGTGCACTAATATTCTAATATTATGTTTACACCCACTATCAGGGTTGTCCATGAGCTAATCTCAAATCGAAGGAGCCCTGATTTCAGATACATTTTCAGCAAAAAACAAAGGAATGCTCCATGAGCTAGTCTCAAATCGAAGGACCCTGATTTCAGATACATTTTCAGCAAAAAACAAAGGAATGCTCCATGAGCTAGTCTCAAATCGAAGGACCCCTGATTTCAGATACAATTTCAGCAAAAAACAAAGGAATGCTCCATGAGCTAGTCTCAAATCGAAGGACCCCTGATTTCAGATACAATTTCAGCAAAAAACAAAGGAATGCTCCATGAGCTAGTCTCAAATCGAAGGAACCCTGATTTCAGATACAATTTCAGCAAAAAACAAAGGAATGCTCCATGAGCTAATCTCAAATCGAAGGAGCCCTGATTTCAGATACATTTTCAGCAAAAAACAAAGGAATGCTCCATGAGCTAGTCTCAAATCGAAGGAGCCCTGATTTCAGATACATTTTCAGCAAAAAACAGAGGAATGCTCCATGAGCTAGTCTCAAATCGAAGGACCCCTGATTTCAGATACATTTTCAGCAAAAAACAAAGGAATGCTCCATGAGCTAGTCTCAAATCGAAGGACCCCTGATTTCAGATACAATTTCAGCAAAAAACAAAGGAATGCTCCATGAGCTAGTCTCAAATCGAAGGACCCCTGATTTCAGATACAATTTCAGCAAAAAACAAAGGAATGCTCCATGAGCTAGTCTCAAATCGAAGGAACCCTGATTTCAGATACAATTTCAGCAAAAAACAAAGGAATGCTCCATGAGCTAATCTCAAATCGAAGGAGCCCTGATTTCAGATACATTTTCAGCAAAAAACAAAGGAATGCTCCATGAGCTAGTCTCAAATCGAAGGAGCCCTGATTTCAGATACAAATTTAGCAAAAAACAAAGGAATGCTCCATGAGCTAATCTCAAATCGAAGGACCCCTGATTTCAGATACATTTTCAGCAAAAAACAAAGGAATGCTCCATGAGCTAGTCTCAAATCGAAGGAGCCCTGATTTCAGATACAATTTCAGCTAAAAAACAAAGGAATGCTCCATGAGCTAGTCTCAAATCGAAGGGGCTCTGATTTCAGATACAATTTCAGCTAAAAAAAAAGAATGCTCCCAATAAACTTATTTCCGAAAAAAATTTAAAGTTTTGAAAACAATTCATTATTTATTTATTTACCATTGCAACACGAGAAATCTGAAAAAAAAAGTGTTTTTTTTTTCAAAATATTTTTCCATAAGAAAACTAACTAATTGGAGTGCAGCAAAAAACTCGCTGTACCGGTCGATAAACTCGAACCTAAAAAAAATTTTGAAAAAATGTTTTTTTTTTTGAAAATAAAAAAAGAATATCTTAATTAATTTTTAAACTCAAGATTTTTCCCTGTCACTCACTTTTTGAACACATGTCACACATTTTGGCCGGTAAATTATCTGAAATTAAAATTTCAGCCTAAAAAAATCTTCAAAAAATTTATTTCTTTACCAGGGAGTTACTGTAGAACACGGCGAAAAATAAAAAGAACAACAAGAATCTCATTTTTTCCAGAATGAACAATTAGCCATGGCTCATTTTATATTTTCGGTTGTTGTGTTATTTCTAGTTTTTATTTCAAGTGGTCTCCTCATGCTGCAATGCTCATTCAGTTGTTGTGAACAATCTAGTATTATATCTATTCAGTATAACAATGACATTCATGTGATAAAGCATATTATTGAAGTATTACTGTAGTTTTGGGACCACAAAATGATTTGCGCGTCGAATAAAATGTGTGTTGTGCATTCGTGTTTGCAAATAGCGTTGTGTACTTCTCGCGGACAATTTTTTGAAAAAAAAAATTTCGATCGAATTTTTCCCCACATAAAAAAGGTTTTTTCAGGATGGGCAAACGTAAAACCAAAGGAAAACCAAATCCGAAAGCGAAACCTGGTTATGCGAGAGCTGATCATTTGCGAACTTGCGCCCTGCACATCGCCAAACTTGGAAACTCGAAAAATGATGGATTTTCAAAAATCAGCCGGCGAATCTCGAAATTATGTCGACAAGTTATGGATTCGGATATGGTGCAGATGGAACCGGAAAAGAAGCAAGTATTTTGCAAAAAATGTCGTGAAGTTTTAGTGGGAAAAATTGCAAAAACTGAGATCTCGTCGAAAATCAAAAACACGATCACAGAAAAATGCGGAAATTGTGGAAATTCGAGAAATTATATGACACTCAAAGGATACGGGTTGGAATTGAAAAATCGCCAAGAAAAAAATGAAATAAAATCTTGACATAAATACTTTACTAAACATTTCGTTTTGAAATTGGTTCTCTGAATACCAACAATTACTTTGATTTAAATTTTACCTAATGTTGATTTCAAAAAATGCTTAGATGACTGAGGAAATCGATAGCCGTGATGCCAACATCGCTCCAATCAAAGAAGAATACATCCTTCCGGTAAATATAATCACTAATAAAAAACTTAAACGTCCAATCGCAATTATTTCAGAGAGAAGATAATGTGTTGTCTGAAGAGGCGCAAGCGTTGCCAAAGAAAGATAGGAGAGGAATGAATAAAACTCGACGAAAGGATATGAAACATGCTGAAACTCGAATTCGCGCAAGTACAGTTCGTCTTTGTCCATCAGTTATTCAACCAGTTCAATGTAAATTTGGCGAGAAATGCACTTCGGAACATGATATTTCGAAATTTCTTGAAGGTAAAAGATACTTGATTTTGAAAAAAATCATTGAATTTTTTTCCAGCAAAGTCTGCTGATATTTCGGATAAATGTCCGGTTTACGAGGCTCGTGGAACTTGTCCCTTCAGCTACGCTTGTCGATTTGGTGGAGCTCATATTGATGAAAACGGAAAGCAAACTGAAATGAGTCTAGAGAAACCATACGAAGCTACAAAGAATGCGCAAAGTATGGCAATTCAAGTTGCACTTCGAAAAAGAACCTATGATTTCGAGAGATCGGATAAAGCTTTAGAAGGGTTGAAAAATGAAACAATTGGTTCAATGGAATTTGAGAAACCTAAACTTGACATGTCTAAATTGGATAGACTCAAATATCTCGCACCACTTACAACAGTTGGAAATCTGCCATTCCGCCGAATTTGTGTTGAATATGGAGCTGATATAACATGCGGTGAAATGGCTTTAGCTACAAGTATTCTAGCTGGAACACCATCCGAATATAGTTTATTGAAAAGACATCCTTGCGAGAAAATATTTGGTGTTCAATTAGCTGGCGGATTTGCGGATACAATGGCAAAAGCATCACAAATTATTGTTGATAATTTTGATGTTGATTTTATTGATATTAATATGGGTTGTCCAATTGATGTGGTAAATCAAAAAGGTGGAGGATGTGCATTGCCACATCGGCCATCGAAATTGTTGGAAGTTTTATCAGCGACAAAACAAGTTATTGGAAATTGTCCGTTGACTGTCAAAATTCGAACTGGCTTGAAAGAAGGAGTTTTGAAAGCACCAGAAACTATCGAAACTATGAAGAAGAATTCGTATCATTGGCCAGATTTGATTACTTTTCATCCAAGAAGCAAGTGAGTTTTGAAAAAAATAGTTTGTATGTATGCTCAAAATTTTCAGGGAACAGAGATATACAAAATTGGCAAACTGGGATTATACAAATGATGTTGTTGAAGCTGCGAAACCTATTCCTGTTTGGGCTTGCGGTGATGTTTTGGGTTGGGAGGATTATTATGAGCGACTCGAAAAATATCCGGTCAATGGAATTATGATTGGTCGCGGTGCTTTAATCAAACCCTGGATTTTCACCGAAATTGAGGAGAGAAGAACATGGGATATTTCATCCACTGAACGTTTCGAAATGCTCAAAAAATTCGTCGACTACGGTCTCGATCATTGGGGAAGTGATGATGCTGGAGTTGAGCGAACTCGTCGATTCCTCCTCGAATTTTTGTCATTCACCTGTCGCTATATTCCTGTGGGACTTCTTGAAGTCATTCCTCAAAGGATTAATGATAGACCACCAAGATTCTGCGGGCGAAACGAGTTGGAAACATTGCTTGCCAGTCCGCGAGCCGATGATTGGATTGAGATTTCGAAACGGTTACTTGGACCAACTCCCGATGGATTTACGTTTATCCCAAAGCACAAAGCTAGCTCATATTGATCTGTTTTTTGTTGTTGATTTGTTAGAATAATAAGATTTTGTTGTTGAATTGATTGAATTTTGATAGATCGTTTGAATCGATTAAAAAATACCTGTTTTCCGGGAAAAAAAAACGAAATCTTGAGACTCGAAAGTTTTTTCAGATGGAGCAATCGACTAGTCAACCTCCAACTTTGGATCGATTTTCACCTGTTAGAACAACACCAGCTGTGAATGGGGTAAGAAAGTTTATTAAAAAAAATTAAAAACCTAATTGACCATCCCAAATTTAACTCACGTTTTCTAAAAATAAAATTGGAAATGCCCTATTTTTAAATAAAATTTTTGGCAAAAAATAATTTTATCGTGAAAATTTCTCCCGTCATTTCGCATTTTTTTCAGAACTCAAATGGTGTTCGCCCTGTGATTCCAGCTCGACAATCAACATCTGCTCCAAATGTTGTCACCACCGAATTATACAATGTTCCCGGTGTCAGACACAAGGCGAATTTTCGAATTCTATCCCAACAAGTTCGACTTTTCGACTTATCATTCACCGAAAAAAGTTTCAAAATTCATACTGAATTAGTGATAATGCCTTCTGATGGATTTGCAATGAGTATTCTATTGCATATGGGACAAGCTGTTATTTTACCGGATGATGGAACTGGAATTATGGTTGATGGATTGACGGCAAAGTTTCGGAGGAGAGATCCGCTTGGAAATGTTATTGGGCCAAATGTTTCGCATTGTATTTCGGAATTGGAACCAATGATTTATACACAATTAAAGGAAAATGATTGTGAGTTTCTAGAAGTTCGAAATTTTTGTTCAATTAAAAAATTTAAAAATTCCCCTTTCCAGATAACTTGGATATTACAATTCCTGAAAACCTCAAAGACAAAGTAAAATATCGAAAAGCCCTTCGAATTACAATTGATTGTTCAGTTAAAAATCCAACAAAAGGCATCACATTCGTCGAAGCATCAAAAGATCAACCAAATACAAATGATGAACATATGTATACATATCACACACCTTATATAAGTGGAACACGGGAATGGTTGCCATGTTATGATGAACCTGATCAATTAGCGCTATGGGATATTAATTTCGAAGTTCCGAGTGATTATGTGCCGGTTGTTAGTGCGGAATTGAAAGAGAAACAGATTTCGGAAGCGAATGAGGATATTTGGGTTTATACTTTTACACAAACAATACCGACAAGTGCGTGTAATATTGGATGGGCGATTGCAAGATTTACACCAGATGCACACAAGGAAACACCAACGGTAAGATTCTGAGAAAATTCTGATACGAAATGGTCCACTAGAATTAAAAATTTCTGGCTCAAAATTCAATCCTGATTTTCTTTTTCATTAAATCATTAAACCAACTCTGCTGAAAGAATTTGAATTCGAAAAATTTAATTGAAAAAAGTGATTTGAAAACTACTGAAATTTCTTAATTAGAAAAAAACAGTTTTTTTTCGAGCCACAAGCTCTAAAATCCTATCTTTCCAGATTCACACATTTTCATTACCCGGACTTCGACCATTCGTAAAATACACAACAATGTTCGTCGATAAAATGGTTGAATTTCTCGAAGAAAAATTGAGTTGTCGAATGGCTTATCCAACTCTAAAAATCGTTTTCGTCGATCAAGCAAATGAAGATATCAGTGTTTATAGTAGTCTTCTAATCGCTTCAACAAGTCTACTTTATCATCGAAAAATCATTGATGTTGTGCAAGAAGTTCGACAGAAATTGATCAATGGAATTGCTCAACAATTCTTCGGCTGTTTTATTTGTCCATCACATTGGATTCATTGGTGGGTTGTGATGGCGATTTCGAGATTGATGACTAGTTTATATGTGGAATCGAAATTAGGAATGGCTGAAGCGAGATGGCAATTGAAACGAATTATGGATGATGTTTGTGATTATGAACATCAATGGGGAAAGATTATATTGTCACCGAATTTGAGCGATCAATCAAGACGAAATTTGCATTTTGATCCACGTCATGAATACACTTGTTCCCCGCTTTATGCTGAAAATATGCTGAAAAAGGGTTATTTGACGATGAGAATGTTGTTGAAACGACTTGGACAAGAACCATTTCTCCGAGTTTTGCATCGACTTTTAACTGTTGGTTTGGAAATGAGCGAAAAGAAATTGACACCGGGAGCCTGGAAACATTTATTGACTTGTTCTGAAGCATTCTTTAGAGCTGTTAGTACTGTAACTGGAAGTGAGATTCCAACTTTTGTGGAGCAATGGGTGAATTCAGGAGGACACGCCGCATTCGCTGTCAAATTTGATTTTAATAGAAAAAGAAATATGATTGAACTTGAAGTCAAACAAGATGATTTGGAAGGAAATGGAAGAGCACAATATACTGGACCACTTTCGATTGTTGTGCAAGAAGTTGATGGAGCATTTACACAGACAATTCAAATTGATGGAGCTGTTACACATGCTGATGTTCAATGTCATTCAAAAGGTCGAAAACAGAAACGGAAAAAGATTCCGATAATGACTGGAGAAGAAATCGAATTCGATTTATCGAATATGGACGCTGAATCGCCGGTTTTATGGATTCGATTGGATTATGATTATTTGCTGATAAGAGATATTAATATTTCGCAGCCAATGTTTCATTGGGAATATATGTTGAAATATGAGCGAGATGTTATTGCACAAATGGAGGCATTGGAAAGAATTCAAATATTTCCATCAGCGCAGAGTAAATCGATTATTGTTGACACGATTGCCAATGAGAAGTTTTTCTACAGGTGAGATTTAATATAAAATTGTAGGAAAATCCTCAAAAATACAATTTCTTTTTAAAGTATGAAAAATTAACCTCTTTATAAAAAAAATTTCGGTTTTTGTTGAATTTTTTTTCTTTCAACGAAAATCGAAATTTCGGTTTTTGTTGAATTTTTTTTTCTTTCAACGAAAATCGAAATTTCGGTTTTTGTTGAATTTTTTTTCTTTCAACGAAAATCGAAATTTCGGTTTTTGTTGAATTTTTTTCTTTCAACGAAAATCGAAATTTCGGTTTTTGTTGAATTTTTTTCTTTCAACGAAAATCAAAATTTCGGTTTTTGTTGAATTTTTTTTCTTTCAACGAAAAAAAATACTAGAAAATTCTATTTTTGAAAAATTTTACCATAAAATCAGATCATTTCAAGTGCAACATTAGATTTTCCATTTTTCAGAATCCGATGTCGTGCAGCTTTTGTTCTCTCATCTGTCCAAAATCGAAAAACCGAAGCATTAACCGGTGGAACTCCAGTTCTCGTAAATATGTTCAAAGAAATGTATGGCTCAAAAGCAGTTCCTCATATTCCAAAACCCAATAATTTTGTTGTCACTTCACAATATTTACAACAATATTTCCTCATGCAAGCCTTACCACAAGCAGCCGCAAAACTTCGAAAACACACTGGAGAATGTTATGAAGATGTGCTGATGTTTTTGTTGGATTTGGTTCGATTCAATGATAATTCAACAAATCGATATGCTGATGATTTTTATACGGCTGGATTGTTGAGTGCTTTGGGCAGTTGTATTTATCCAGCAGAATGTTTGCCAGCGAGAGTTGAGGTGCCTGAAAATTTGACGATTGAGATCAGAAAGATTTTGAAGGTATACTGTTTTTTTTTGTTGAAAATTTACAACACCGGCAATAAATATTCAGGAACTGACGTATTCGCTAAACATGGATACTGTAAATCCAAGTTTTTCTCGAATTGTTGGAATTGCTGCACTTAGTGGAATTTATCAATTACAAAAATGTGGATATCTTCCACTTGATTCGCGACTTTTATGGATGTTTACCGAAACAAAAATCTGTGCAGAAATGCGAAAAGCATCGATTAGTTTATTGATTGATCGAGTTTGTAATGATCCACATTCTTCCGATTGTCGATTGAAGGATTGTTTGAAGTTGTTAGAAATGGCGAGGAATGATATTGATCCATCGATACGGAAAAGAATTCCGAGATTGTTGGCAGAAACACCGCCGTTTGCAACTTATAATAAGTGGGTTTGGAATTTTTGAAAAATTGATGATTCGGAAGTTTTTTAGCACTGAATATGGACACACAAATTCGTGCAACACTGAACAATTTGCTGATAAATTATGGGAATTGGTGACGGATCGGAAAATTGTGAGTTTTTCACATTGAATTTTGAAATTTGTTCAATTTTCTGTTAAAAATTGTATTTAACTTGAAAAAATATTATAATAATTAGAATAATTATCAAAATTTTTGACCTCAAAATCCACTAAAGTTCCAAAAAAAATTTTTTTTTCAAAAATTCTTTCCCGCCCGAATCAAAATTTTGATTCGGGCGTGAATTCAAAATTTCCTCCCTTCTCCGCTCAATAAAACTTTCCAGGATGGAAATGTTCGCTGTTCATTCGTCGATGTCTACTTCTCCCTCTTCGGTCTCGGAATTCCACCAGTTTCAGGCGGTCCAGCCGAAGCCGCCGGCCATCATCGATCCTATGTCACAGTCGCCAGCGCCTCATCAAATCTCTCAACTTCTCAATGGCACAATTCAGCGTATGAAGCGGCTAGACGATCACCGCCACGTGTTTCGAGTTTAGGCGATGATTCTCTCATGTAAATTCGGTCGGGTCTTCTGTTAAATAGTTATTTTTTTTGCTCGTTCTGTTGATATTAATGAATATTTTATCTATTTATTGATTTTTTTTTTTGAATTTTTCTATTTCCGTTTCCATCGGAATTTCGATATTTGCCTTTCATGTTTGAATATAATTTGAGATCTTCTATAGATGTCTACACCGGATACACCTACAATATCCGAAGATATGCCGAAACAACTAACTTCATTTGTTGTCGATGATTTGGAGAAGAAGATCAGGGAAAGTGCGAGACTTTCAAGTAGTCCGAAGAAAAAGCAAGACAATGGGTTGCCAGATCCCAAGGTTTGGTTTTTTTAATATGAGTTATGACGTGGAATTCTCTGGGAACCATGCCGTGGTTGATATTCCCCACAATAAAATGTTGCAGATTCTGCAAGATATCGAACAACATACCAAAGATATCGTAGGAAGTGTTGATATGATGTTGCGAGATATGCGAGGTTCCCTACGTGGAATGTCTGATCTCACACTCGAATCTCTTCAATGCTATAATTCAGCAGTTGAAAGAGCGTGCGATTCAGCTGACGCCAACACAAAATCCACGTATGCGATGCTCGCAAAAGTTGAAGAAGTGAATCAATCGATGGGAAATGTTGGGAAACTTGCGACTCAAATGTAATTGAAGTTATGAAACTTACCTCAACTTATTTATTTTTTTTGCAGAAAAGAAATGCGACGATTGGTAGAACTGTTTGAGCAACTATTTCATGGATCTCTCAAATAATTAATTAACATTTTGTACATAATTATAAATTATTTTCTCATATTTTCGGAATATTGTGTGATTTTCGATGGCGTAAATAAACTGCGCGAGATGCGAATGTTTTTGAGCAGATGCTGCATTTGAAAGGCTTCAGATTGTCGTGTTTTCGCATGTGGATTTTGAATGGTTCGCTCAAGTTGAACTGTTGGGAGCAAATTGGGCATGTGAAGCTGCAATTGAGAAAAAATTATATATATGGAATTTCTTGGAAAACCTCACCGCTTCTCATTTTCGTGTTCTCGCTGATGTTTTCCAAGCGAACTTTTTGAACTGTAGGTTTTGTCGCATTTTTCACATTTGAAACTGTTTCTTGGAATATTGTGGATCACTCGATGTTTTCGGAGAAGAATGTTTGATGCGAAATTTTTTTCGCAGAAGTCGCATTTGAAAATTATGTCGTCTGGAGCTGATTTGAACAATTCGACCGACATTTCATGATTTTTTTCCGAATTTTATTCAAGATGGCCTAAGAAACCAAATGTGTGGCATAAACTTTTTCTAGGCCACATTTTTTCGCCTAAATTTTTTTTTGTTTTTTCGCGTCTTTCGTAGGCAAATAAAGATTTTGGACCATCCGGAACTCCTCTAAAACATTAAAATCATTTTTTATACAAAGTAGCTATTTCCTGGAACTTTTTAGGTTGCTGGAAAGTTTCGTTTTTGCAAATCGATTGAATAAAAAACAAAATTCAATATCTTGAAAAAAAATTGAAAATTTTTCCCTTGTGTTTCCATCTTTCGTAACTCTTTCATACTTTATCCCATCAAAATCCAAATTTTCAGACATGGAAGAGATGGAAGGAAAGCTGTGCTCTGGAGCAGGTTGCGAAAAACCAGCAAAACTTCGCTGTCCAACTTGCATCAAGAAATTGCTTCCCGACGCCTTTTTCTGTGATCAAACTTGTTTCAAAAGCAACTGGTCAACCCACAAAAATGTTCATACAGATTTGAACGGTCCATACAATCCGTGGCCATTCTTTTCATACACCGGAACATTGAGACCAGCGAAATTATCAGAACGACGAACTGTTCCCGAACATATTCCTCGTCCAGATTATGTATTGCATCCAGAAGGAGTTTCGCTTGAAGAAAGGCAATCGAAAAATGAACGAATTATCAAAGTTTTAACAGATGATGAGATTGAGGGTCTCAAAGTAGCCTGCAAATTAGGAAGAGAATGTTTAGATGAAGCTGCGCGAGTTTGTGATGTTGGAGTGACAACGGATGAAATTGATCGAGCTGTTCATGAAGCAGCCATCGAACGAGATTGTTATCCAAGTCCTCTCGGTTACTACAAATTCCCAAAAAGTTGTTGCACTTCAGTCAACGAAGTTATTTGTCACGGCATCCCAGATGTTCGACCGCTAGAAAATGGTGATCTTTGTAACGGTAAGAAGAACTTTCTAAATAAAATAAATACTGTACCATGTGATATTTTCAGTGGACGTCACTGTATTTCACCGTGGTTTTCACGGTGATTTGAATGAAACATTCCTTGTTGGCGATAAAGTTGATGCGGAATCGCGAAAATTGGTGCAAACCACTTATGAATGTTTGCAACAGGCGATTGCAATTTGTCGGCCAGGTGTAAAATTCCGCGAGATTGGAAATGTTATTCAAAAACACGCGAATGCGAATGGGTTTTCGGTTGTTAAAAGTTTCTGTGGTCACGGAATTCATCGACTTTTCCACACCGCTCCAAATATTCCACATTATGCTAGTGAGTTTTATTTCATCTTCGAGGGCTCGAAATAAGGTTATTTGTTTCAGAAAATAGTGCACTTGGGGTTATGAAAGCTGGAAATGCGTTCACTATTGAACCAATGATTAATATTGGAACACATCACGATGAAAGATGGCCAGATGATTGGACTGCTGTTACGGTAGGGATTTCACAAAAAAAATTAGAAATGAAATCTTGTTTCACGTCATAATTTTCACGTAAAATAATTATTTCATTTCAATTTTTTTCAGCGAGACGGCAAACGTTCTGCACAATTCGAGCAAACCCTAATTATCACCGAAACCGGTTGCGAAATCCTGACCGATCGAAGCTCGAAACGCGCCTGGTTCTACGACCAAATCGAGCAAAAATATTAGTTCTGCCCTCAAATTTTCCTCATTTTTCATAATAAACTTTTTGAAGCGAAGGTGTGTGTGGAGAAAAAAGACACCTAATTTATTCAACCCAACAACAACTACCACAACTACTACCTTTTGCTTTATGAATAGAAAATTAGGGGAGCTTCATGCATAGTGACATAATTTGCACCTATTTAAAATTTCCTTGTTATTTGGGTAGTTGTTTGGTTTAAGGTGAGTATTACTTTTTTCTGATATGCGAGAATTTTTCCAAAGGTTTTGAAATACAAATTTCCAAAATTTCTGAAAAATTTGAGTTTTCAGAAATTTACTATACACTTTCTTCAAAAAAATTCGCCGGTCAAAAACTTATACGAAAAAAAGGTTTACCACGCTTAATGTGTTATGTAAAATATGTGAAACACCTTTCTAAAGAATGAAAGAACCTTTCCCTCTTTCTTTTGACCAAAAAAAAAACTTATTTTTGTTCCTTTAATGTGTATGTAAACTTGTTAAAAGTTTCTGCCACTTCAAGGGGCCCTTTTTGAAAAAAAAAAGAAAAATGGACCAACAATTCGTCTTTTTTTGGCTACTATTATCGAAAATAGTGGATCTTGCAGTGAGTGAATGAGATTTATCGGAACCTTTCATCTTATTTTTTTTGCTTTTGCTGTTTCTTTTTTTTTTGGAAGCTATTTTTTCTCCCCAGCAAAAAATTGGTCTGATTTCTTCTTGAGAAAAGAAAACTACAGTAATTAAGTATAACTAGCATACGGAGAAGATTATCCTAAATAGACACCTGTCTTTTTTGAAATAATTACTTGTATTGTTTATGTTTGTTTTTTTAAGCATGGTATAAGCTTAAGCCTATGTGGAGGGGAATTTTTACAAATTTTTATTCCTTAAAAGTTGTTTGAAAAGTTTTGCTCATAATTTTTTAAATAATTTTTTTTTCAAATTTTCAGCCTCACCTTGAGTCAATATTTCTCAGAATTTCGAAAAAAAACTTTTTTTTAGTTATGACGTGGAAAAATTATGATTTCGGAAGTAAAAGTTCAAGAATAAAATCCCAAAAATCAAGCGGAAGCCTATTTCTAAATTTAACAAATCCTAACCCGCAAATTTAACTCGTTGTAGATCACGCGCGATTCCAATATCTTTTCGTTTCTTTTACTCTCACCGATTGTTTTTTTTTGACATGTTGTGGATCGATTTTTTTATTGAATCCACTTTAAAAAACGTGAGGTGTATGGCCATTTTTTTTTACATTTCTAGAAGTGTTGTATTATTGCGACTTTTGTTCCAGCCTAGTTTGATCATTTTTCACTGACATTCTACCTAGCCCATTCCAAGCCTACCTTGCTCGATTTTAATTCGAAATTTTATCAAGATTCAGAAGATTCAGATTTTTGTTGTTCGTAATGTCCATTTAAATATTCATTTTCATTTTCTTTTCCATTTTCCCCACTTCATACATTTTAGTAGTATAAAATGAATGGAAAATGTTAATTGAATCAAAAGAGTGGAAATCTCAAATTTCTCCCCTTTTTTTCGCTGTAAAGTGTCCTTTTTTAGTGTCATAAAATGCATGGATTAATGTGTGGAACTCTTTCTTGCGCGGAGGCTGAATGTTTTTTTTGAGTTATTATTTTTTAATGTTCGTTCTCGGTGTTGTATAAGGTTTTAATAAACATACTCTAGGCTCAGCTACTTGAAAATTTGATTTTGTACGGTTTTTCAAATTTCCCATTTCAAAATCATTTGATTTTACAACCCTCGATAAACTCGAGAAAGTTCAAACACGTACCATTGTCAAATAAAAAAGAAAATTATTCCTTTTCTTTTTTCCTGTGTTAACGAAATTCGTCCTTGATAATCATTGCGGTGAAATTCAAAAACCCACCAACACCAAATATTTGTTTTCAATTTATCTACACCCTTCCCATTCCTATTGCTTCTAGAAAAAATCACTTTCATTTTTTCCGAACAAAAAAAAGATTCGCTCGAATTTCAAAAGCCTCAGCCTTCCTCCCATTATTATTTGTAACACACTAATAATTAAAAAACGTTTTCGAATGTCCGCCAAAAAACATCTGGTCAACAAAATCTTCTTTTTTCACCCCGTCTGAAAAAAAATGTTCGGCAGGCAGGTGATATATTTTAGCCCCTCACATAGCTGAAAAAAATACACTTTTTTGTGCATTTTTTATACTTCTCTCATTCATTTCTCATATGTACACACTCTGTGACTATTTTAAAATTTATCGAAAAAAATATATCATTTCATTTTTTATGTTGGCCAGTTTTTTGCGCGGGATTTGCCTGATTTGATATTTATAGAAGTGTGTACCTTTGTGGTGTCCAGTGGGAATATTTTCTCAAGAAGTACATGCAGGTGTTTTGATAATGGGCTTGGGAATATTGGAAGTTTTTCATTCATGCTTTGTTTTTTTTTTGAGAGAGAAAAAAATGAATAGCAAATAAAATTCAAGGTTGGGAATTTGGTCGAGCTTTTTTGCTATAAAATGTTTCATTTTTGGGGTGGTTAGGATTATTTTTTGGAATAAATTCTAGCTGAAATTTTTAGTCCTGAATCTCATTTTCTATGTTATGAGAAATTCTGGATCTCGCTCCAAAAAAAATTTTTAAATATAATTTTATTCTCTAATCCATCTCTGACCCATGACTTCCAACCACCTCCAGCCTTTCTTCAAAAGTCAAAAATCGTTTCCAAAAACAAAACGTGAAAAGTACACATCTGCACCCTCTCAATGTTGCCCACTATTTCCTCCTAACCTCATCCATTCTTCATTCGAACGTGTTTCGCCCATAATTCATAAAATTCCTTTTCTTTTGTTCGCACACAACTTTTTCCGGGGCCCCATTTTTTTGGAAGGCGCTGCTCATTTTTTTCACATGATCCTCTTGAGACAATATGTCGCCCTGGCTTTCAAGATTTATGTGAACTTTACAATTTTTGTTTTGTTTTTTTCATTGGGAATGAAATGAAATATCATTTTATTTATATCCATGTCCATGTATGTATATTTCTATATTAATTGACCGTGACAAATTCGGATCATATAAGCCAAGCCGTCTTTCTTTCCTTTATTTTCCATTTTATTTTTCTCGATTTTTCACCATATGTCCATCACCTGTTCTGTTCTTTCTTTTATTTTCCATTTTTTTTTTCAAAATTTCAATTTTTCGCAACTTTTTTTTTCTGGTCGCATAGATCATCCTTATTTTCTCAACGGGATACTTTTGAATCCATTAGCTGACTGGCTGGGAATAGGGTGTGAGGGAGTAAGTAAAGTATATTTATGCTAATTATGGGTTGGATGAAAAATGACTTGTTTTTGGTGGGAGATGAATATTTACTTTTGTGTTTTTGGAGAAAGTCGGGTTTTTTTAGTTTTCGGAACTTCTGAAATTAAATGAGATTAGGAACTTTTTTTTCAATTTTTTTAAAAACTCTTCCAGTTTTTTTTGGTACAATTTTTTTTCAGAATTCGCAAAAAAATTTCTCAACGACAAAAAACCTAGTTACTGTAGGTAAAAGTCTGAATTTCTATCCTTAATTTAATTTTTGGATTGATATGAGCAATGCTTTTCAAAAGGTACAAAATCATATTTCAATTTCAATAAATTCCAAAATTGTAAATAATTATCCAATTAATTAATTTCTCCCCTACAGTACCACAATTCCTTCCTTCCCCCTAGTATCTATCCTTCTAATTTTCATCCTCCCCAAAAGTCAGCTAATTCCATTTTATGCATGAATATGCTCAAGCTATCTAACTAATTTGATGTGACTGTTTGAACAATTGCCGACCCGACCAACCAAATTATTATTATTTCATATTGTATTGTTATTCTATTACATACATGTTTGCATAGATAGTGTTGCACTTTTTAGAAGAAGTCATGACTGCATTCACAGTTTGAGGTCCACTTGTGGACCTTTTTTGAAGGAGTTATGTAATAGTTTTTTGTTATTTTGACTCTGTAATTGTGTGATACCCATTTTTTTCCAATAATTTTACTTTAAACATTGATCTTAAAATTTCTGAATTTTTCTATAACTTTAAAATTCTGGCTTGATTTTAGACCTGGTTCAAGTTAGGACTAATAATTTAGGTCCGGTCAAGTTAGAGCTAATAATTTAGGTCCGGTTAGCCCTGGCTAAAGTTAGGCTTGAATTTGTCGGACCTCATTTAGCTTGGAAAATCCCAGATCTGTCTAGGATTTGCAGTTATTTTCCGTACTTGAATTTTCAAAATTAGAAATATTTCATACAAAAATTTTGAAACACTTTTCAAATTTCTCCTGTATTTCAGAAATTTCTAGTTTTTTTTGTAAAATTTTGCCACGTCATAACCATACTATGCATCAAATTCTCCTAAAGCTTTGATTACCCTAAAGCTTTGATTATTTTTGGTTCCTCAAAAAAATATGTTTTTCATGCTCTCCCAAATATTTCAATAGGTATTGTCTTCTTTTTCTTCTATTCAAACTCATTTTCTCACTTCTTCTCATTCCAATTATTTTCATCCGACCATTTATTTTTGCTTATGTAATGTTTACTCAAATGTTACTAGTCAAAAACACGCATATGGATGGATATTTTTGGAAGGGAGGAGGATAAGCTGAGCCGACAAAAACATCAGGAAATCTTCATTTAGGTGACAGATGGGGGGCTACAGTAATCCAGGCTCTAGGGGAAAATTCTAAATTTTCTAAATTTTTAGGCTGTAGTTTTCTCTTGAAGAGCGCTGAAAAACAGCCAACAATTGCAAAAATAAAAATATCTATCTAAAATAGTAGTTCATTCATTCCGGAACCTCATCAACCTCTTCCTTTTCTCCCTTTTTGTCTCCACATTCTACTAGAGTCCCCCCCCCCAAAAAAAAACGAAGAAAAAAACTACTTTTTGAATGTTTGAATGTTAATTCCGAAAACATTTGTGTTCGGACTCGCTCGCAACGGATTAGCTTCATTTTTCGCATTTTTTATGCCATATGTGAGTGAAATTTGATTATTTTTTCATTCGGATTAGATTAGATTACAGAAGATTAGGTAACATAGGTTTTTTTGTTGGTTAATGTTTCCGAGTTTCAAAATTGGATTATCGTGGAAGACAATTTGATTAGTACAAAAAAAAATGGAGTGAGTTTGGGCCAGAAGTTTTTTAGGGAATCTGGTTTTGACACTTTTATTCTAAAAAAAAAGACAAATTTTAGGTGACTTATGACGTGGCAAAACCTATAGAATTTAGGCCTAATCTGTTTTTTCTTATGAATTGCTCATGTTAGGTAAATCTTTATGACTCTTCATTTTTTGGAACATTTTTTGTGCCTCAGATTTTTCAAAAATTCATGACGTGGCAAATCTTTAAAAATTCCTGCTCTCAGAACTTTTGCCACCTCATAAATGCATTTTAAATCTAGGTTTTTTCCTAGATTCCTAGATTCTTTGAAAAAAAATCTATGACGTGGCAAAACTGAGTAAATTTGAAATTTACCGAGTTTTTTAATCATCCATGATGTCTCTCAAAACCATTTTTGAATTTGAAAAACTCAAAGTCACTCCAGAAAAAATCGTAAAATTTCCCGAATTCTTTTTTTCCTGGATCTCCAATTAAATCATCAACACTTCTTGAAACCTATACTCATCCTGTCAAGTAATTTAATTTCAACACACGAAAAAAAACTCGAAGAAAATAATAGGGCGTGTCCGTGTCCGTGTCCTTGGCGAGGAGTTATTCGCTTCTTCTCGAGCCGAGCCGAGCCCCCACACAGGAAACCTCAGCTTTTCTTCTCGCTTGCCCCTCCTTCTTCCTTTTTTTTTCTTCTTCGTTTTTTTTTCACCTCGCCTGGCTCACAGCTAAGTATCCATTCGAATGAATACACTTATATGTACATGAATATTTTCCTCTTTTTTTTGGCCTGCTTTTTTTTCGCACATCTCTTTTGTGTTGCCATTTTTTTTTGTCGAGAGCAACTTATTTATTTATATTTATATTTTTTTATTCCAGATCTGATGGGAAAATGAAACTTCTTCTAACTTTCATCTCAATATTTCTACAAATTTTTTCTTTTGCAGAATTAAAAGGTGAGTAAAAATTAAATGATTATTTAAACTATACGAAAAATTGCAATTTTGTTGTTGTTTTTGGGATAAATATGAATTATTATATTTATATTTAACAAAAAATGAAAAATAAAAATAATAATAATCACCATTTATCCATTCAAACAACTTTTTTTTCGCGGAACAAAAAAAAATGCAAATTGGACCACCGGTCAAAAAACAAAAACAACCCAGTGGTCCAAATCGAATTCCGTTTTTCTTTCTTCTGTTGTGAAGAAAAAATTTCCACTTTGTTTCAAAAATAAGGCCAAAATCAAATTAACTCAAAAAAAGTTGCAGAAAATGTGCCAACGGAGATAATACATGCTCCTCAATTTGAAGGTTTGAAAATGATCCCCTCCCAGAAAAAAATTCTTGTGATTTGTGAATTTCCCTCCTGGCATGATTGATATATATGATTATCCTGTAGATCAAGAAAAAATTAGATCGGGGGATTTTGAATTGGAAAAACTTTATTGTAAAATTTTCGGATTACAGAATTTTTATTTAATTTTTCCAGAGAAACCAATTCAAAATCTCCTGAATTCCCTTTTCTTCTCACATCAGAATCTGATTCTCAGAAACATTTGAATCACCCAAAAAACCCCGTTTTCCAGATGTTTTCGATATTCGAATTCATGAAGGAGCTGAAAGTGGAACCAGATTAATAATGAGTTCCGAATTGCGAAATGAAACAAGAAAATTGACATATTGTTTCGGACAATTAGACACCGATGTTAATTGGATCGAATATTCCACCCCGAAATCAGCATTCTATACAACTGAAGCTATGCCACTCTCAGCCACCAAAAATTCGAATCATTTAGGAGGAACTCTTCATTTGTAAGTTTTCTTGAACCCCCACCCAATTGTTATCCCCAATTTTTTTTGCAGATTATGCCCTGGAAATTCTATGCATATTTTCGAGTTTCGTGTTCATATCACACATCGGAATCATCATCCGCCAGAGTTTCAAAAACCATTTTATTTGTTCTATGTTCCTTTAAATTTGCAAATTGGTGGAATTGTTGGGAAAATTGAAGTGTTCGATTTGGACCCAGTTATCTATAATTCAGATTTTAATTTGGAATTTACAAATAACCCGAATAATGAATATGTGAATATTGAGAAAGATGGAACTTTGAAATTAGCGAAAGATGTATCAATAATCCATCCATATACACCAATTCGATTAGAATTATTGGCAATCGATTTTGGAAGTCCACAAATGTACAGTAGAGTAAATGTCACACTTCTACCAGTAACAGTTTCTGCAGTAAGAAATCCACGTGTCAATGTTGCCACGGAAGAATATCAAATCTTTGAATGGGAACCGCCAGAATATGGGCAAGTTCATAAATATCGATTATCAATTAAAAAAGAAGATCAAGAACAAACAATTTATGAAGAAGAATTGGAGGCGACGAGAAATGTCGCATTGACTAAAATCAAATTGGATCCTTATACAAATATCACATATCAAATCGCTGCAATCGATTCAAATGGTGCCACTTTGACTGATTGGTTGTTTTTAGGAACAATTGATAAGGGAATTGAATGTGATGGAGATTGTTCAAAAGGCGGAGGTGTTCCTCTTTGCTATTTTGGAGCATTTAATCGAATCGAGCAATTTGTTGATTCGCGCGGTGCACATTGTTTATGTTTTCCTGGTTTTATTGGAGTATCTTGTGATGGAATTGGTGAGTTTATTTGTTGATTGATAAAATAAATTTTCAAAAATTCTCACAAAAATTGTTGCTGCCCTTTTGTTTTTCTTAAAAATCCAAATCCAAAAACAAAAACAAAATTATATAAATAAATAAGGCCAAGTAATTTCTCAAGCTACCGGACAGTTATAAATTAGCTGAATTAGAGCGACGCAGTTTATGTTTTGACGATGATGAATTATTGCGCAACACTCATATATGTATATTTGAGTGGACACTTTCTTCTCCTTCTTCTTCGCTTTTTCATTTCCGGATTGACAGTCTGCTGCTCTTTTAGGGCTCGAAAAAGCGGGGCGGGTCACTTGAAAGAGGCTGACCGCGTTTAATTTGACCAATCAACCAGATTGAGCAGGAAATTCACACTTTGGGAAAAGGAGAAAGAGAATATTATTCATAATTTTCGGAAAATGAAGGAATAAATAAAATAAGAAATGAAATATGAATTTTGAATTTTGAAATTTGGGACACGTAAAAAATATTTCAAAATTTCCAGACAAATGTCGCGCTGAAAGAACAATCGACGTTTTCGGTGGAATAAACTGGAAAGAAGTCAACTCGAATACAACACTCCGATTACCTTGCCCGTATAATAGTCCAGCTGAAAATCAATCGATTGAGCGATCTTGTAAATGGGATGAGGAATCAGGGCGAGCTGTTTGGAAAAAGGCGAAAGAAAATGATCGATGCACACATCAATCATCTGTTTTAACACATCTTGGGATGATTGGAACTTTTTCAGCGAAAGCTACACATGTTTCAGCTGTTAATACAGTAACCTCGTGAGTTTTTTCTAGATTCGCTGAAAAAAACAACAAAATGAAAAATTTTCAGATTCATCCGAAAACTAGTGATGGTTCCATCATTTTCTGTCAGTGAGCCTGCAAAATATGCAGATTTTGATCAGAAAATCGCTGAAATGGCAGCATTGGTTCTCGATTCAGTTATCAAAACAAATCTGGATGTTCTTGCTGGAAACACAACTGTTTTGAGGGAAGAAACTTGGAATGTTATCGACAGTTTTTCTCGAACTCTTCCAATTCCTTATGCTTTGGAATCACCAGATCATGGAATTCATATAAAAGCGATTGAATGGAATCGAAAAGCTGATTTGAATGATAATATGATTGGAAAAAATTGTCGACTTCAGTTGCCAACAATTGATTCTTATCATACAGTTCGAGCAATTTGCACATCGAATGCAACACTTTTCGAACTTCTCGATCCAAAAACTCCAGTTTTATCAGTGAAACCAGAAAATCGAGATGATTTTACATTTACTAGAATGACTATTATGATTAGGTCTCCGGATAATTATGATAACTATACTTGTGTTTATTATGATGAAGAAGAAAAAGCTTGGTCGACAAAAGGAATTCGAAGAATTGATCACAATTATTTGGGATACGTTAAATGCGAGACCAATCATTTTGGAGTATTTTCAATTTTGCCTGATCGAATGTTTTTCAATTCGGAATCTTTTTGGAAGGATTTATCATCACATATGCCTACAGTAACTTCGTTTGTCACTTTAATTTGTACTGTTTTGTTATTGTTTATGGCAGCCGTGCAAAAGTGAGTTCTGAAACTTTTTTTTATTTTCTGGGGCTCACGAAAATTTGTTCGAAAAATGTTTTGAACATGTTTCAATCCAAATCTTCTATCTTCTAGACACACATCCATAATTCTTATTTTTCCAGAAATCAACCAATAGACTGTGCATTCCTTTTCTACCTCTTCTTCATTTTCATGATCCACCTAATTCACCTTCTTTTATTCCTTGCTCCACAAGTCGGCGAACCATTCGCATTCTCAACAACTCTTCTATTCATCCTCCAATTTTGTATCATCGCCTCAGCTGGATTACTAAGCCTAGTTCTATACTCAATCCATACAACAATAATCAATTACGATGTGACGAAAAATGACGAAGACTCAAATGTCACATGTTTCTCAAGACCATTCCATGTTTTTGCGATGGGAATTGGTAAATTTTACGAAAAAATTATATTTTCTCATGAATATTTTTTCAGTGCTCCCATTTTTGTTCACATTTTCAACACATTATTTCACCGATGGTCGAGATATTGATATTTCGAGATTAGTTGAGAAAATTGATTGGCTTTTCATATCGAATTACCTTCTTCCAACCGCTATTTTCTTCTCGATTTCGATTGTTTATGCAGTTTGGAATGTTTATATTGCGAGTGGAACGAAGAATAATCGAAGATGTACTTCGGATAGAGTTTTAGCTTTGAGTCCAGCGATCAGTGCGTCATTGACAGCGTTATTCATGGTAGGATTTTCCAAGTTTGAAACATTTGAACTTCCCAAATTCCATGAATTTTCCAGATCTTCTTCCTGTGCTCAAAAATTCTTTTATTTTTCTTCCGCGAACAATCAACTATCGTAGTTCTTCTATTTTGTGTCTTCCAATCTTTCCACATGGTCACCGCCTTCTTTTTTGCCTCCTACCTCTTCCGACTTCGCTTCCTTCTTCAACGAACATCTGCAAACGGCGCGAATTACAGTTGCTCCGGTGAATCGACAGATTCCCTCGAGAGAAAACGCGACATCTCTCGAGCACTTTTGGAACACGTTGATACAAAATCCGACATTGCATCGGATCGTTGTGTGATTGATGGTGGATTTACTGAAGCTGGTTTTGCACCGCATAGCAATAATAATTATCAATATACACCGCCGTCGTCAACAAATGAATATACTCATGATATTTCTGGTGGCCGGTATTTGAGCATGAATCATAATATTTTCGAGCGAGCACCAATGGTTAGCATTGTTTGAGCTGCTTATTTATTTTCTCAAAATTGTCATACGTGTATTTTTTAACATTCAGTGGAACCTTTTTTGTAAAAGTTTCACAAACTTTTCAAAAAAGTTCCATATTTTCATCTAACAAAATAATTTTTGATGTCTTTCTCTTTTTTCTGTTATTGTACATACTTTGATCTCTGCAAACCCAAAATAAATTATTTTTATTCGACAAAAACAAACCGCCCATTTGATTCTGCAAAAGATCTCTGATCAGCTACAGTAAGACAAAGTCAGGTGGCGTTGTAAAAGAGACTAGAGACTTTTTTGCGAGAAGACAAAATTTGCTTCTGCATCTTTGAAACGTGGTTTTTGCGTTTTTTTTCTTTTTGTCGATCAAAAACAAATGGATGGATTTTGATTTTTGCACGTTATGGCACAGGAAATTTGAGATGTAGATCAAAAAAAAATGTCTGGAAAATAATTGGGAAGATTTAGCAACTGAGTTTATTAGAGTTAGTTCCAGAAATCCACGTGGCAATTATAGAAAGATTAATTAAATTTTTGAAGTCTAAAAAAAGTTAGATATGTGTTGACTTTAGGCTTATTCGTGAAACTTCAGAATTGCAAATCGACAGAATCTGAAATTCTGAAACTCTCATCTGCAAACTTTTAATGAGGAATAAATTTCTAATTTTTTTTGAAGTTCAGAACTGTGACTTCAAATTTCAGTCATCCAGATCACAAAATGTTTTCAGAAATTCCTAAAATGCCTCTTCCCCAAATCAAAACATCAAACTTTAACCTTTCCAAACCAAACATTGATATAAAAAGATAAAAATATCGAAAAAGTTGTTATGGTAAACAAAGATTTTTTTTGGAAGTGCAACAATTTTTGGAAGACGGAACTTAAAACTTTGTTTTGATGGTTTGGCCTATTTTTAATAATTTTCCCCCGGATTTTCTTCCTCCTTTGAGTTCAACCAAAGCAATTCAAAGTGCACTCCTCTCACACATGTCAAAAGGGCAAAAAAATAGATCTCGAAGATCCCTGACCATCAGCCGAGTTGATTTTTGTGGAAGACAAAAAATAGAAAAGAGAAGAGGGGAAAATGTGACAGTTGTTTGAGAAGCATAACAACACAATTCATCAATTTCGATTACAAACGGAGGTGGTGAAAAAGTGTAAATATATGTATTTGGAACAGAAATGTGTTTGTTTTTGTGAAAGAAAGTTCTGGAAAAATAGTTTTTGTGTGGTTTTTGGTTGTCTGTGAAAGAAAAACAAGAAAAAGTTTGATAAGAAAATGTGTTTACAATTTTTCGGAAAATGATAATTTTTACACAGAAGTTTTTTTTTATTTTAAAAATTTGAATTTGGGAGAAGTTTTGATAATTTCTTTCAGATTTCATTCCAGTAAGCTTTAAATTTCCCAAACTAATCAGAAATTTCAGAATTTTTGGGAAATACAATCTTTTGAAAATCCCGAATTCAAAACTTTGTTCTAAATATATATATATTCTGCAAACTACATTTTCTTTATCCCCTCTCAATTTTTTTTTCAAAATTCTATAATCCAATTATATTAGTTTTATCCCTGATTGAGCACATTTTTTTCAAAAAAAAACTCTGCTCTGCCTCCTTTTCTCCCCTGCTCCCCGTGCAAAGTTGTTTATCAAAAAATCCACGCTTGTTTCACATGTTTTCCCAATATTTTTGGTGTTATCCGATCAATTGTGTAAATAAATGTTTACAAAGATCTAATCTCCTGATATCATGGGTCATCAAACATGTTTATCTTTTTTCAACCAACACCCAGCTGCGCAATTAATCAAATTCAATGATAATTAGAATTAGAATTAGAATTATGGCGTGATTTTTTTTCCAGAGTACTCCTTTAACTTTTAAAATTGCCTCGACATAAAATTAACTATCTTTTTGACCCCTCTTTTTCTTCTTCTTATCTTTATTTATTTATGTTTGTGTTTGTATCTCAATGTTTTGTCGAATCGACCAATATCTAGCCTGTGTTATTTTTTGGTTGGCCATTGATTTTTATTACAGCTATGTACAGTAGCCCTCACTTTTGACACGTGAATTTTGAACGTTTTATGTTGGGTGCTTTTTTTTGCGTATCTTCTTCTTTTTCGAGAAAAATCTAGGAGAAACTATATGAAAAAACGAAGATAAAGAAGAACATTTGCTTTTTGATAAGTTGATCGGAAAGTTCTGGAAAACCCTTTTTCCAAAAAGGTATGGCGGGAGTGAGAAAGAAAAGCGATGACAAGAGGAGGTCGTGTAGTTTTGTTTTGTTAGTGTAGGCTCAGGAAGTGGATGACGTGGCAAAATCGAGGAACTTGATTGTTTGGGTTGAACCTAGATTATGACGTGGCAAGGATTTAGGAACTTTTTAGAAATAGAATTTTTTTTTATAATTTAGGCTTAGCGATGCTTTTGGCTAACAGTTTCAGAAAATTGTAAAAAGTATAAATTTATTTTCTAGAATTTTTCAATAAGTCCCCATTCGCAGTTATGAAAACCAAAGTTTAGGCTTAAGCTTCATCCTTTTTTTACCACATCACTTTTCTTCTTCTCATAATCAAGGCTTCCCCAATGCAAACGTGTCAAACCCAAAAAAAAAATCAACAGACCATTTATCAAAAATCTCCTTTTTTTCGTCTTTCTATTCATTCATTTTGTGTTATCATACCACCCCATCATATTATTATCTTGTTTTTCTTTCCACAATGTTCCCGCGCCTTTTGATTTCAACAACTACTGTAGATTTTTTGGAAAAGTGCAAAATAATAATTGACTATTAAGTAGAAGATAAGAAATGGAAATGAAAAGAGATCAAGATCAAAGTACGGTAGTTTTAATTGGCCATTTAATTGCATTTCAAAGAAAAAAATCACCGTTTGTTTTTTGCACGCCAATCTTTTTATGGATTTCTCTTTGATGTCAGGTGGAACAAGAATGATAAGGCTGTTACTGTATTTTCTTGTTTATTGTTAGAAAACCACTGATCATTGAAGTTTTCAGGGTTTAATTAAAACTGAAAAGCTTCCATTCGCTACAACCTATACTTCTACCAAACTTCACTATATTTTATTGAACTTTTTGTCAAAAAGCTCCGCCCCATGAATGAACCCACACACATTTTATTACATCAGATAAGAAGCATCATATGTTTCTGCTGGTGTTTCCCTCAAATTGCACGTGAATTTCTGACGAATCTGTTGGTTTTAGTTCACATGCAATATTTGGTAGAAAAGGTGTGATGTCAATTGAAACAGAGAAAAATTGATATTTAATGTAGGTAAGGTAAGTTTTGGTCGACCAATTGTCACGGGATAAAATACCGTAGCTATTTTTTTGTTTTGGAATTTTTTTGACCACTGAAAAAAACTTATGAGATTTGTTGGAAGTTTGAATTTCTAGATGTTGCTGTAAACTACAGTAACCCTCAGGCTGTATTGTATCTGCTTATCAAAAATAAGATAGCAGCGGAAAACCTTTCATCATTATTTGAAATAAATATTTTTTTTTGTTTATCCCATTAAAAATCCAATAAAATGATATAGTTTCATGTTACAGGGTTTGATCAAAACTTTCAGAAACTTCTGAATTTAGGAAATGTAGGAATTTTTGGCGCCTAAAATCTAGTAGCTCAAAAAATCCCAAAATTCAGATCTTCAGCTTCATTTTTAAACTTGAAAATAATTTTTCAAAGTTCAATTGAATTCGAAATTAGCAGTTTAATTTCAGGTTTTTGAGAAGTTTCAAAAAGTGGTTCCATTTTTTCTCTGAATTCAAAATTACAGTAATCCATACAGTAACCCTTCTCCCCTTCCTAAGTTCATTTGCACCCAAAGAAATCTTATACAATAATTTATACGGCCCATAATTTTCAACACCTTCAATCAAAAATCTGTGTCTGTTTATTTTGATTTGTGTGTGCCTTTGGGATTTCCATATTTTCTAGTCGGTCACACACAAAAAGACACTATTTCTCCTATTTTTATCCATCATCAATCTCGCCAAATCTCTATTACAACGCGACAAAACGGACCATTGTATAAAGTGACCTCTCTAAACGATTGGGTCATTCGTTCATTCATAGATCTATCTGCTCATTTTTTGTCTCTGTTGTCATATATCCATCCCACCCTATATCTTTTCCTGATGTAATATCGATTCTTAAAGTTTTTCTTTTTTTTTCGAAAAAGTTTTGTTTTCTGCTGTAATCTGTGGAACAAAAGAGACAATACATAGGGCAAATATAATAAATTATTCTAATTCGATCTATCTCTCAAATATTTTTCATATATTCCGTATCTCAATCTGGTCAATTCTTTGTTCACCTAATATTTTATATTTTTGTATATAGTTTTTTTGGGTGTGAATTATGAATTTGATTGAATTGGGTGAAATGATTGATGGGTTTTGGTTTACTTTTGTCTTAGTTTTAGTTTATTCTATTCTCTTTGGTGTAAACTATTTTTTGTTTTGGTTTTATATTTGTTTGTGTTGGTATTTAGATTTGAATCGATAATTAATTTATTATGGTTCAATTTTGATTAGGGGGTTAAAAGTTTAAAATAAAATTAGGGCCTTACGGGAATTCTTGAAGCTCTAAATTATTTTCAATATCCAGAAGCTTTGAGACTTTGTGAAACTCTTCAAAACCAAAATTAATATTTTTATTTATTTTTTTTATGAAATGAAAATTTTTTGGCCCTTGGTCACTTTATTTTTCAGTTTCGGAAATATTTATTCAAATTTTTCTCATAATCTCTTCATTCATAAATTCTATGAAAATAAATCGAGATAATCCGGAAATGCGCAAACTTCCCACCTCGACATATATTCCATTCCCATTTTCGTCTTTTGATCTTCCCGCCTTCCCAAAATAAAATCTGGGAAAACAAAAACAATAACAGCAAAAAAAGGTAACATGTGTCATTTTGGGTGCAAACACACTCTCTCTCATTCTTCCCTATCTTTTTTTCCGACTCCGCCCACTTTTTGCTATCTTTTCCTTGGATACTGTACGCGGTTTATAAAGAATCTTTAGTTGATTTTTTATTTTTTGTGGTGAACGGTCGTCTTCTTTAAAAACTTTCCTATTTTTTTGAAACTTTTTATTTTTCGCTCGATTTTTTTCTATCAACAATTCTTCATTTTTTGCAGAAAGAAATGCTCAGCGTGGAAGTTTCTTCAAAAATTCGACCAGAATCGCTGAAACTTCGCCTGCCGGCTTCTGATCCATACCTATCATTTTCTGAACCATGTTCCCCAGATTCCGGATTTTCATCCGATGACAGTATTACGGATTCATCATTTTCTGATAGAATGTGAGTTTTTACCACCTGCTTTTGTCTACAAACATGGTCAACAGTGTTTATCATCAACAAACATCGTTTTCTCTATCTATTTCTTTGCTAAAAGTATCATTTATTACACAATGACACGTTGTTATTTTGTACGTGATTTTTGAAGAAAATACTTTGAACTTTATCAAGAAATCATCTCTTTTAACAAACATGTTTTCGATGAAAAAAAAAGTAAAAATAAACCATTTTTCAAAAAATGAAAATTCGCACGTGTTGCGGTGGAGCGCACATGAACGTGTTCCAAAAAATATTTTCATTTTTCATTTTTTTCTTTGTCCTCCACTCCGTAGCTCCACAAAAAAGAAATAAGTAAGTAGGATATCAGATATCTTTTCTCTATTGAAAGTTGTTTTTATTATGATCCCGGGACCAATCATGACATCATTGAGAACAACGTGCGGATTTGCAAAAAATGCATCTCTAAAAGTTAGCCAAACCCACTTTTCTTCTTTGTCTTAGAATCCTCACTTGTTTATTTTCGATGTTTCAAGTATGAAATGTCTTTTCTATATGCCTAGATATTGTAGTAAACTTCATATTGTTTGTGATGAAGAACAACCAGGCCGAAGAATGTCTGAAAATCCATAAAATCTTGAAATAATCATTTTCTTTTTTCAGAAGTCGCGCAAAAACTCTTCCATCAGCTTTGCGAAGATCAAGATCGAAACAAAACGTCAAACGTGTTCGATTTGCTGATTCTCTTGGTTTGGATCTTGAAAACCTTCAATATTTTGTGAATGAGGAATTATGCCAGAAATTCAATCATATCAGTTTCCCACAAACAAGCACATCTCAATCGCCTCCACAAACAATTCAACAGACACCTCGACTTATCGTAACTAATTTTGCATATCGATCCGAGTTTGAATATAATAATTTGGTTCGAGCATCAAATGTTTGTGTAAGCGCTCTTCGCGCCGCTGGAAATTCGATCGTCGGACAAGTCAATCTACTAAATCTGGCTTTTGATAAAAGTGTCACAGTTCGATATACAACTGATAATTGGCAAACGATTGATGAAGTTATTGCAAAATATAGTCATCGAATGTTTGCGACAGAAGATATTGATGCGTTTAACTTTACGATTGTATTGCCAGCTAAATTATTGAGCGGAAAATGCGAATTTTGTGTGAGCTATCAAGTTGCTGGAAATAGTTATTGGGATAATAACAATGGATCGAATTATTGTATTGATGTATCGATTGCGCCACCAAGACATTTTATTTCGTCACCAACGATTTCAACAAAATCTATCAGTCGAACATCGTCGGTCACATCAACACTTCCATCAATTCCATGCACTCGTTCAAATCTTCGAAAACAACAACGAAGATGGGGAAAATCATTAGATGAATCGGATGAAGAGATCTATGTCCCCAAAAACTTCTCTCTAAAAATGAAAATGTAACCATATAATTTCTAAATTATTTCCTTTTCTTGTCTGTTCAAATTGCTACGGTCCCTTTCATTTCCCACGCGGGTTTTTCTTTATTCGGTTGTAAATACTTTCTCTCTCTCATATTTTCTCATGACTCTCTTGTCGAATATTAGTAAATATTTTCTTTTGTTGCTACTTAAATCAGGATAAAAAATTTTTAAAAATTATTTATTCTTTTGTTTTTTGGGCAATGAAAGGTATGGCAAAAGGAGACAGTTGCTAGGCAAATTGTGAGCATTTTGCGATGAGCACTCCAATTTTCTATACGGCTTCTCCACCAGGAGTTCCAGATTTTGCAAGTTATCAGAAGCAGCCAGTGTACACACAACAGCCTTTAGCTTATTATCCACAACAACAGCAACCAGTGATTATGTGAGTTTTCAGGGAAAAACCGAAATTTGGCGGCCAATCTTAAAGGAACATACCATACTCAATAAATTCAATAAATTTTTTCAAGTTATCAACAAGCTCCTCAACAAGCTTCGCGAAGTTCAGGATGCTGTGATTGTTGTTTGGCATGCTGTGCGTGTTCATCGCTTTTCGCATTTTGTTGCTGTTGCGAGGAATTGTGCTGCTTCTAATTCATAAATTTTCAGGTTTATAATAAAGTATTGTTAAATGAAGTCTTGCTTTTCGAATTTTTGAACTTGGAAGTTCTTTAGAAATGAGGAACACTTCAAAATTCAGAAATTTTTAGGATCAAAACTAGATCGAATTTTTTTTCGAAACTTCCAATTTCCCTTCAAAATGTTCGAATTTCTCTGCAATCTAAAAATTTGTTTTTTTTTGTCCTTGAAAATCTGTAAATTTCGAAACCCAACTCAATTCATGAGCAATAATCCAAAGTAACGTGTTTTGTTGAACTTTACATGTTGCTAAGCAAATACTATACAAAAAATACACAGAGTCTCGTTCATTCAGTCAGTCATTTTTCTCAAAAAAAAAATGGACTACCCGCCGCCACCTCAAGGAGAATATCAAGGACAACCTGTGTTCACTGAACAACCTGGAATGGGGCCTGGGTAAGTTAAGAATGTTTTTTAAATAGTTGTTAAATTTGATTTTCGAATGAATTCAGATATCCTGGACCTCCACCTTCTGACAAAGATGGAGTTTGCTGCGAAATGTGCAAATGCTGTGAATGTTGCTGTGCTTGTTGCGTTTGCTGGTCGTGGTTGACTTGTTGTTGTTGTGAAGAAGCTTTGTAAATATAATAAACGAATGAATAAAGATTTGAACTGTGATTTTTGATTAGTTATAATTTTTCGGGAGAAAAATCCCTTTTTTCATGACTTGGAAACATTTCTGTAGTTTTTAGAAATTATTTTTGAAAATATTATTCAAGATGTCTGAAATTTTTTTTTAGAAGTTTGTGACTGTGTGTTCTGAAATCTTTAGGCTCTAACTTCCGCCTCATGATTTTTCTTACAGTAGTTTACATTATAGTTAATCACAACTTTAATTTTTACAAAATTTTCAAGAAAAAATGGTATTTTTCAAAAAACTATTTCGTTTTTTTCTGAAACTTCGGAAAACTTTGTGCCAAAAATCCACCATCAAACCAACATTTGCTCACTGAGCTTTCAAAAATGGCTCAGGTTTCCATGGTCCCCGTTTTTTTTTTCCAATTTCCAAAAAAAAATCACACAAACAAGCAAATCAATAAGTTATTTTTCCAACCAAAATAAAATTATTTGTGTACAGTCATTTTTCGGGTGTGGTGAAGGGGCGAAATAGTGCGCAAAAACAAGAGACTTCCTCTCTCATCTTCTCTCGTATTTCGAAATTGCTTGGGTTAGAGTTTTTTTCCTTTTTTCTTGTCTTGTTTATTCAGTACTCGTTTTTCATACACTTTCTCGCTCCCTTATTTTGTTTCATTTTAAATAATTTTTTCACAGAGCACCACAAAAATGTCGCAAGCTCCACCACCATACACCCAACAACCTATGCCTTATTATGGAAATGGAGTAAGTTCTGATTTTCTAGAATTTTTTTTGAATATGAATTTGTTTCAGCAAAATTATCACCCGCAGGCTCAAAATCCCTATCCACAAGGACAATATCCCCAAGGTTATTATAACCCCAATCAGCCGCAAGTCATGTGAGTTATCAGAACTCGTTTTTTTTCTTATTTTTCTGAAAAATTTCAGCTATGTGCAAGAACCGCCGCGCCGTCAACAACAATCTGATAACAATTGTTGGCTCACCTCACTTTTTGCACTATGTTGTGGTTGTTTAGTTGGAGAGGTATGAGGATTCTTCAAAAAAAAAAAAAATAAAGCTATTCTCTAACTGAAATTAAATTTTCAGGTTTGCTGTGATTCTCCAATGCTTTGCTGTGTTTTGCCGTGTCCGATTCGACTTCCAAGACTTCCATGAAAATTGTTTTAAAAAAATATTTTTGAAAATAAATTTGTTGCGGGTTTTGTTTTGTATATATTTTTTGTAAAAATCAAAATTTACTGGAAAAAAAAATTGAATCTCACAAAATTTCCGGCTTTCTCTATTTTTGCAAATTTACAGAGCTTTATAAGTTCTATTTTTGAGGCCTAAAAATTTTTTCCAATTATTTTCCAATTGATCAAGTGCAAAGAGAATAAATGTCTCCTAAGACATTCTAGTCTGAAAGAATAATTTAGTAACAGCCCCACTCCTTCCCTTGAATGATTTTCTTTTGAAAAACAAACCAATAGTAAAGTTTAGTCATCGAATTCCAAGTAAACCAAATTCTTTCAACCGATATTAATTTGCACCACATTTTTCGACTCATCTAATCATTTCATTTTGTAAAGCACAAAAAACTATCAGACATTCTAATTATGTCATTCGAAAAACAATTTTTCCAATACAATTCTCGAATTTTCGGAACATCTGGAATTGTTGGAAATGTGTTTTCACTTCTCATAATTTTTTCGGTCAAAACTGCGGAAACGAATAATTTCCGAGCATTACTCATATTATACTGTTTGGTGGATTTTTTATATTGTGTATTTCATATTTGGGCTCAACCTGGATTTGCAATTGTTGATAATGTTTATGTCTATTTTTCGTATTCGATTACTGGAGAAACAATTTTCGGAAAAATTATTCTTGCAATTTTTGCATTTTTGTTCATTGAGGTGGGTTTTCCACCGACTTTTTCTGATCCAATTCATTTTTTCAGTCAATCACTGTCTTAATGACCCTTTTTCTTGTTCGATTTTATTCCATCCGAAATATTCAATCAAGTTCATCATCAACTTCAAGGATTCTGAAAATCATCATATTTTCATCAATTCTGATTTTTCCCACACTTTATTGTTTGGCAGTTTTTGCACTTTGGGAGAAAAAAGGAGTTACAGATGATGAAATGAAAATGATTGCTTTGAAATTATTGGAAACTGAAAATATTGTTGCTTATGCGGCTAGGGTACGGTTGATTACTGTATAGTAACACGTGTTTTAAAATTTTCAGACAAATTCTACTGATCCATTGGTAAACAAAGCTAGAAAGACATTTTCACTTTCCTTGTTGACTATTCTTTTTGAGGCGGGTTTTCACCTAACTTCAAAATCTAACTTTTGAAACCTCAATTCCAGATTTCTGTTATCATATTCTGTGGTTCATACGTCAGTTGTTCTCTTCGAAAAATTTCAGCCAGCGAAAAAACTCGAAAATTACAAAAGCAAATCCTGATCTACCACATTATACAAACTGTTAGCGTCTTTTTCTGTTGCGGATTTCACGTAACTCTTTTTGCAATCAGTACTTATCTCGAAAAAAGTACAAATTTTATCGGAACTATTTCGAGTGCCGCGTTGATTTGGTTCCCAACTTTTGATTGCGTTATTTTGTGTAGTTGTTTGAGTTCATATCGGTGAGTAAATGAGAATTCAATTGAAATTTTTTGAAAATAAATTTCAGAAACGCTATAAAACGTGTCTATGAAGCATTGACTGGGGCAAAACAAAATACAATTGGTGAAGCTTCTCAAAATCACACAAGGACTGGTTCAACTGGGAATAAGATTTGATTGATCATGTAAAAAATTAATTTAGGTTAGAAAACTGTTTTCGGATAAATATGTTTTATTCATAAAATCTTCATAAAAGTTTTGTTTTGAAATTTTAAGTTACGGAAACCTCCCTTCTTTTCTAAAGATGTTCCCTTCTCGCTTTCCGCCAACTCAACTCAACTCCAACATCAATCTGGATTCTATCTACCTAAATATTTAACAAGTACGCGCTACGAAAAGTCAACCTTGGTTTACTTTTTTCTTTTACCAATAACTTTTGTATTTGCCTGTAGTCCGTCGTCTTTTTTCCTCCGTCGCCGCCGCGCTCTTTTCTGCCACTGCAACACACAAAAAAGACACTGTGACTACGAAAAGAACCCGCGAGAGAGATAGAAGAAGAAGAAGGTTAAAGGGTTACTTAACAATATAGTTTTTCTCCGCGTCTTACCGCCTCACAACATACTTCAGCACTCTTCCTCTTCTCCCATCTTCTCCTCTTCTTCTTCATCGTGTGTTTTTTGTGCAATGCCATCTCGATTCGCCTTCCGCACACACTCTGCGTCTCGGTTTTGTCTGTTTATTTTGTTACCACTTTTTGCCGCATGTGCGTGCGCGTCTATCTCTGCGTCTCTCGATATTCCCCAATCTATCGCTCTCTTCTTTTTTTTGCTTCGTTTTTTTGTCGCTTTGAGAAGGGGCACCGGGGGTTGTGTTGGTTCACATTCTCTCCGCGTTTTTTTTTCTGCCATTTTCTACTACTTTCTATTTATATATAACAACATATATTTATTTTTTGGGGTTTTGTTGAAACTTTCTCTGGGCTGGAGAATCTAAATTTCGTTGAGATTCTGAAATTTTCTTGGAGTAGGTTCAGGATTGAGTAAAGTTTTTTCGACCTGAATCACTCCATAACTTACGGTAATTCTAGAGTTCGTGAATTTTGTTATTTGAATCACAACCATTCGAGAAAAATGGCGAAAACCCACGAAAAACAGAAAAAACTCGGACGCCCCAAAAATAAAAAAATAAAAATAACTGCGCGTAAAATAAAATGTTTGCACACTTTCTTTCCTACCGTAGTACGAGAAATTATTTATTTATTTTTTGCTCGCTTTTTCCAGCTTCACCCAAAAAATTTCCAAATTCCAGCCATGGACCCCGAACTTAAACCTACAATATCAGCATCATCTGATGATTGTATGGACACAGACGCAATGAAGGAGCTCAATTTCCTATTATCGGGCAGCAAAAATATGCGAATTGAAGAGACGCCCGTTTTCAATATTCGCCTCATCGCCGAAGTCAAATCTCGTCCATTTTTATATGATCAAGCGGATGAAGGGTATAATATGATTGCGTGGCGGAATTCAGCATGGAATGAGATTTCGGAAGCGCTGGAGACAACACGTAGGTTTTTTTTGGGTCACGTAATAAATAAATATTTTTAAAAATCAATTTGCAAAAAAAATCTGAAAGACTTTGAGTTTTTCATTTTCTGGTTCTGCCTTTATAAAAATTTGTTTCATCAAGATTTGGATTTTTTTTTGAAATTTTTAATCACAAAAGCGAATTTCAATCAATCTCTTCCTGTTCTTTTCCAACGGCAAAAAAGTTGGATATTGTTTATTTTATGGTTAAACAAACAAAAGTTTGAACTTTTGCCAACCCCATTTTTTTGCAGCAGAACACGTGAAAACTCGCTGGAAGACCCTTCGAGATCGATACAAAAAAGAAGAGAAAAAAGAACGAGTTTCGAAAAAACCATCGAGTTGGGTATTTCAACGACCATTGCGATTTATTCAAGCACATCTCAAAGATAGACAGTGAGTTTTTTCCTGGCCAGGGTGATTCATAGGATCTATCTCATATATAAAATTATAGTACTGATGAAAGTGAACCGTTGGAAGCAAAACTTGAAGGAGATGTTTCGCCGATGGAAGCAACTATCAATTTCATTGAAAATGAGATTATTCGAAATCAGGAAAATACATCAACATCGTCTTCTGTAGAAGATTCGGCGTCTACAGCATCAAGTTCATCATTGAAGTTAGAGACAACTTCAGAAACAACAAATCGATCGAATGGTCGAAGACTCTCAACTCCACCGCATTTACCAATTCCGATTCCTATGAATGTCACACCATCGCCATCAACAACATCTTCGAATGTTGCACCGCCAACAAAACGAGCAAGACATACAGAACCAGCGATTCCAATGTAAGATTTTTGCTAATTTTTATTTTTATTTTAAAAAACAGTCATAAATTTTTGCAGACAAGCTCGAAATGCTGCGGCCGCCGCTGCAGCTGCTGCAAGTCTCGGAATATTTCCATGGACACAAAATCGAGATGATGAAGAAGATGAGATATTCGGTCGAATGATTGCACTGAAATTGAGTAAATTGGACGCGAGAACCAAAGAGTTGGCGAAAATGCAAGTTTTGAAGGCGATTTTCGACGCTCAATATGGAAGCACATAATAATTATTATTATGATAAATAACATCAGTCAAAAAGAAATTGTACCATATCCCCCGGTTTTATTTTTGTTGTTTTTTTTTTGAAAAATTTTTTACGCTAGCTCACATTCCTTTTTCACATAAAAAGTTGATATATTGAAAGTTTTTGTTTGGATGAAGCAGATGGATACGATTTACGTTTTTCTCCGAGTTTTTGAATTAATCGCGAATTTAGTTCTTTCATTGAATTGATTTTTTCCACGTGGCATTAGAAAAAATTAATTGAATAAAAAAAAATCAAATCTCCGCCGTGAACTACTGTAAAACGTGGCAATTTGGAAATTGAACTTCGATTTCCAAATTTTTCAGATTTTCCACGTGGCTTTTCTGAACTAGTGACAAATTATTTATGGGACGATGCGCGAAGAAAAAAAACGTCAAAAAACGTGTTTCGAAACATAAAAATACAATGCACGAAATGTCGCAAAACGTCGCGAAACTCGAGTTTTTCGACATTGAAATGTCGCGAAACAAGTATGATTTTTCTCAAAATGTGGAAAAAATATAGATTGTTTTTGTAGAAAAAACATATCAGGGGTTGAAAAAGGATATTAATTCACGAAAATAAGTAATAAAAACTTCTGAAACGGAATCTTGGTCAAATGAAAGTATTATCTGTAAATTACATTTGCTACATCTCAAGTTTCCGAAGAAAATGACGATGAAAACTGTTATTAACAAGTAAAAACATTGTAAGAATCGATCTCCAGTGTCTGTGGTTTCAGTACGATACAAAAAACATGCTTGTTTCGCGACGTTTTGCGACATTTCGTGCATTGTTTTTTTATGTTTCGAAACACGTTTTTTGACGTTTTTTTTCTTCGCGCATCGTCCCATTAAAATTTGAAAGTACCAGTTTCAAATTTTTTATCGATTAGGAATTTTTAAAAGAGATTTTTTAAGGTTCAAGATTTGAACTTGGATAATCAAAAATACATTTTGCTGTTTCTGAATCTAAAAAAATTATATTGTGTAAAGTTATGATCAAGTTAGCGTAAGTCAAATCTGAATACCGTAATCTCTCCATTTCCCGCACAGCAAATTTTTTCCTACTAAACACCGAAAAATTGCGTCCTTGCAGAAAAATGGCAAGGGCTCGCACAATAAAATGGGTGGAGCCTATTGTGCAACAGCATCGCACACGTGTTTGCAATTTTTGCAACAGCTCGCACAGTTTTTTCCATGATTATTAAAATAAAAGGAAAAATGTTTTTTTTTCAAAAGAATATTGGCGAAAACGGGTGGAATAGAGGATTAATGACTTAAAAATACATTTGGAAGAAAAAAAGTGATTAGATTCCAATTATTCAAGTCGGTCGGAATTTTTTAAATAACAAATCAAATTTTTTCTCAATTAAAACAGCAAGGCTTACACATTATCCCAATTTATCCGGAAAAAAATCCCCATTTGTTCTGGAAATGAAAAATCCTCAATTTATATATATATTTCTAACCGTTATATTTATTTTGTCGCAACAGCTTTATTCTAAAATTTCATGAAAAAGAGGAAATTATTGAAAAACTTGAAAACAGCGTGAATTTTGAGAATCTGTAAGAAATGTCGCCAAAACTTGAATCATTTTTTTTCAAAAAAAAAACATATTCATTTATAAACAACACAAACTGTCAAAACAGAAAAACCCATATTGGGTGAGACAATTCAAATATTCAGAAAGAATTTCCGGATTTGTGTGTAATTCAGAATCCATCGACCGAAGTTTATTCTTTTCCTCTTGCGCTATTTCAGACACTTTTTCATCGATCATCGGTCATATCGATTTTCAAGAAGTTTTCGACCAAAAATCTTCACGTTTTATCCATTCTGACCGCCGATGAACAACTTTTGATTTGAAAATCGAAGATGTGGCGAATGAGCAATTATTTGTCCGATACCTGAAAGTAAAACTATGCTCATAATTTGGCGGATTCATTTTAAAAAGAAAAATAGTTTATTTGCTGTCACGAAATGAAAAATGTTGGTCTCTGATACTGTAGTTATTGAGTACTGTATTTTTCATATCAATCGATATTGAATGAAAATTATTGAAACTTGAGAACGAATATTATTATTTTGACGTGACGTGACACGTCATTTCATTTTCCACAAAATATGTTTATCAAAGAAGTTAGTTTTTTTGTTTCTCATCTCAGAGTTGGTTCAAATGGTGAGTTATTTTAATTTTAACATGATTTTTTTCCTTTCAAGTTTTGAGAAGAAACTGTGATTTTTGAAAAAAACTCACATGTTCCGAGGCCACAGTCATATCATTCGATGAGCCAATGAATTCTGAGAATTCCTCCGGGAATGACGAAAATCTGAAAAAATTATATTGTGACTTTTATTCTAGGAAACGGCAAAAAGGCCGAGGCCAAATGACACCGACGAAGTTCGATTTCTAAAAATGGAGATAAATACAAAGGACAGGGAATTGCGCAACCTGCGGTCAGAAAACACCAGATTAAGAACACACATTCGAAATATTGAAGAAAACAAGCAAGTTGATCTGGCTATTAAAAGGCAACGGGAACAGGAATCGAATGTTTATAACCACATGGCAGAAATTGATTTGAGAAATGGATTATTAGCAGCAAACAAGGAATTGGAAAATCTTAGGCGAGAGTATGTGAATCGATTGAATCATTTTAAGCAAGATATGAATGCAAAAAATGCTGAAATCATGGATCTTCACCGAACAATAGCAAATGGTCGTATTCTGATAAAAAATATTGAAAGTCGACTAGAAACTGCAACTAAAGACTTGGACAAAAAAACTCGAGAAGTTTTTGAATTGCGAGAAAGAAATCGAAAAAAAAAATGATGCCATAAATTATTACAAAAATAAAAAACCAGCGGAAACAACAGAGGAGACGCGTGGAAAAGCGTTTTCTGAAATGGAAAATTTCTATTACATCGAAAAACGAACAGATGAAGCTTTGGAAATGCTTTGTGAAATTTCGAAAGAGGAGGATTGTTCGGCACTTTTGCACGCGGTGATCAAAAAAGCAGACAAATCAGATAAAATGGCTTTCAGAATCAAGCTCAACGTTGAAGATGCAGTATATGTTGTTTCACAATTGAATATTACCAAATCACAAGTAGTACGGCTGAAAAAGATTTATTCGGGTCAAAACGGGCTGTGATCCTTTCCCTTCAATGGAAAAAATGAACAATCTCGAGAAAGAGCTGGTGGATTCGGATAACTTAGAGATTCGAACCCATGCTGATGGTACTATTGTTGGAGTTCTTAAAAATGTGAAAAAAGCAATCGAAACTCGGATGACAGATTTGGCAAAATCTGGACAATTGTTAGCTGGCAGAAAATTGGCATTGTTCGGGGATAAAGGAGGTGAGAAAATGTCTTGAGGCGACAAACAAAGTATTTTTTCAGGAGGAACAACGAAACTAATTATTGTTCTGGTACATCTTGCAAATCCGAATAGTCGTCATAATATTCTGGTCATATCAATTTTCGGTGCAGATGACACAGCTCAAAATATGCTGAAATACATTCCTGATGTGTTGGACCAACTCAATTCATTGGAAACAATCAGCTTCGAACAGAACGGTGTTCTTGTTACAATTGATGTTGAATGGATGCTTGGTGGCGACATCAAATTCCTTTGTTCGTGTCATGGGCATGCAGGTAATGATTTGTCTATGGATTCAAAAATTAATAATTCATTTCAGGCGCAAGTTCTTTGGAATTTTGCTTCTTCTGCTATTTAGTAAACAGACAATGTACACAGCTCAGGGATTATAATGGAGATGCTATCCTTCGAACAGTACAATCATATGCTAATGATGCTTTGACTGGTGCTAATTCAGTACAAATTGGCTCCGTGATTATCTTCAAACTAGTGAAATTATCACATGTAATTGTCCCTTCACTTCATATCTTGATGGGATTAGCTGATCGATATATTTTTGTTTTCTTGCTAACTCTCGCCGCGAAAGAAGATAATTTGACAGACATTGAATTCGAAAAGTTGAGCCACACAAAGAGTAAGATGAAAGAAATGGTGAAAAACTTGGATAACAAAAATAATGTATTGAAAACTTGGATCAGCGACAAAAAATCAATGGAAGATATGCTATTGGCTGTCACTAGTGTAATCAGTAGAAAAATATCAAAAGCTCGAAATCCACCACCAACATGTCATGCTGAAATTTGCATTTATACACATAAATCTTGCAAAACTACTGTTAAATCGAGAAAAGCGTTGCGACATATTGAATGTGCATATTGCCACAGATTCATGCACATCATGTGTGCAGGAATTTGGCTGCCAGACGATCGGATTCGTTTTGAAGATCCAAATGAGCCATTTTTGTGTTTGATATGTGAGAATAAGACAAACTTGAACGTCAAGGAAATGTTGGAAAAAACCATTGTTGAAACCGATGCTTATATTACTGCTCTAAAAGAAGAAATAGTAGAATTGGAGGTTCAGAAATCTTTGTTCGAACAATCTGTGACAAGCAATTCGGGCGTATGGAGGAAAAAATTGGAAGACTGCTGGAAACAACATGGTGGATCAATGTCAACTTGGACGCAGAAATTTAATGGAAATCAGACATATGCCTTGCTGAAACCTCAAGCAATAGATGCAATGTTTGATTTATTTCCGAGTACTCCACAATTGGAGCACTTAAGAACAGCAGCAAAACATCTCGGAATTATAATGAGCATGTGCAAAACTGAGCGATTCGATGCCGATGATCATGCCAAATTCGACGCATCGTTGAAAGGATTTTGCTCTGAACTCATTGCCGCGGTTCCTGAAGACCATCCGATTGTCAAATTCCATATGCTCGATAAACATGTACCAGATTTCGTAAAGATGTTTGATTCTTGGGCTTTTGTTTCGGAACAAGGAGTGGAAGGAATTCATGCATATGTTAATGCCCTATTCAGACAGTGAGTTTTTGTCAAAACATTCTGACAACAAATCTCATTTTTCAGTTATGCTTCGGCGAAAAATCCAGAACTTATTCTTAGAAGAGTCTTCACCAGAATTCTGCTAAACAACAAGATGGTCGACAATTATAACTTTTCGTGAATTTTGAAATACATCAACCTGAAATGAAGCATAAATTTCACCTTTGTTATAATCCTTCAATCGACGTTCAAGTTCCATCAACATCCACACCTACTCCATCATCAAAAATCAAAATCCAATCCATATCCAGAACAAACCCAATCCATATCGGCAATCCATATCCAAATATTGAATAATTGCGTCGCCAACCTTTCAATAACTCCAATATATGCTCAACATATCTGAAATTTAATTTATTAGTTGAACAGAATATGAAAATTGTGATTTATAAATTATTAAATGAAATAATTGGAAAGCGTGTTTCGAAAAATACTCCCACATGGATTGTATAACCTAGACTAATGATAGGAAACCTAAGCTTCTTGCAAAAACATAATGAAACAATGGTATGTTCAATGCAAATGTAAAGAAATCAATAAACAATAATTTTACATTGGCCTAAAATATCAATTTACGACCTAAAAACTTATATCTATGTGTAAAATTTGGCCATCTTATCGAATAACAACACCGTTCAACAATAACACTGAAATACATCCAAGAAAAATCAACGAAAACGCACTAATTCGAAAAAATTCGAAAAGAAACAAGCGAAAAACAAAAAGAAAAATGATGCAATTTTCCCTCTGCCAATGTGTGTGCCGCACTTTGCAATTTTATTTATTTATTTTTTTGGGTTACTGTAGTTTCAAATGTGTGCAATGAAAATTTACGTAGGAAAAAATTTGCTGTGATTCCCCCCTAGAAACAATCCAATTTCAAAACCAATTCAATTCAATTCAAAAATGTATAGTCTATTGTTTTTTTCTTTTTTTCTCCCATTTCTTATTCCGTTCATATACATATAATATAATAAATCGTCAAACATTTATCCCATAAAATCAAATGCTCATCCATCCATCCATCCAAAAGCCGTGCTTGAAAATTTCTCGTTTTTTTCAGAGCCCCTTTTTGTCTGCGCATCCCTCCTGGTTCCTCCCAAAATATGTATATTCAAATATGAATATTGTTATTTTCATTATTATTTTAAACATTGCTTCGTCGAAACGATGGAAACCATTTTTTATTTCCGTTCAGTGTTTTATTTTTCGAGAAAAAAAAACGAGGAAAACGAATAAAAACCTATGATTTTTCTCGTTTTTTTTCTGCGACGATTCAAGGATTATCTATCTACTCATCCAACAAATCTTGTCATTTTTAGTCGTTTTTGAAATCTGCTTTTTGCACGATTCGATTTTTTTGGTAAAAGTTTCTGTTCAGACTTTTGACATGAATTTGTCTTGACAGGTATTTTTTGGAATTTGGTTAGTGACCAAGATTCAAATAGCTGATCAATGTTTTTCGAATTCTGAAATTGATTTATTTCAGAATCTAAAAAATAAAAGTTCAGGTAACTCTGCCACGTCATGAAATTTCAAATATAGATTTGAAACATAAATTTCCTCATTTTTTTTTCGAGAAATCAATGTTTTTTTCACCAATGACATCAGATTTCTCTCATATTTTCCAAAAAAGTATCCGTTTCAACTTGGAAATTCAATCCTTCTCAAATCCACGCATCCTCATTCACTTAACGCCAAGCTTTTCATCATCAAGATTCCCTTTTCAAAAAAAAAACAATATTTTTCAAAATTTCCTCCTCTCGCTCCTCACCTAATTGCACCCTTTTTTTCAAGCTTCAATCTCAAATCCCACAATTAACAGAAGAAAGAAAAAGAGATCTGCCAATTTCTCAGCATATTCCAATTTTTTTCGTATTTAGGCGAGCAGAAAATCGTATCTCATGAGAAGTTTTTTTCCCAGAAAAATTTGTGTTTCTATTTTTTGTGTTTTCGGGCTTCAAGAAGAAGAAGGAGGGAAGAAGAAGTGTGAAAATTGAATTTTGTTTCGGAAAAGAAGCTTCGTCAACCAAAAACAAAATGATTTCATTTTTTTTGTCTATTGTCAGACGTTTTTTGGAGGAATTTTTTCCCAAAGGGTTTCCGGGTGGATCGTAGAACATGGTCCCCAGACACTACCACAGAACTATGTAGGTCCCCACTTCCAGGGAACTTGGGACCTGCTCTAGGATTCCGAATTTCCTAAATCCAAGTTCCACCCTTCCCCATCAAAAAAAAAATAAAAAGAAAAGAAAATCGTTTTCGAAGCGGAAAATCTCATCAAATTCCAAATTCCAAATTCTCCGAATTTTTCGCTCCAAAATAAAAAAATAGGGGAACGGAAGAATTGGTTGATTTATAATGGACGACAACTGAAATCATTGCTCGCTTAAATTTCGCAAAACTTTTTTCCTCCTCGGCTTGGATTTTGTGGAGTCGCCGTTTTTTCGGGGGAAAAATGGTCCCGGGGGAATACATGCATTTATTTCACATGTATGTATATTTTTTGGTTGGATGGATGGGGAAAAATGTGGAGAAATGGGCGGATTTTTGGGGGGGAGAGGGAAGGATTTCACACTTTGTGTTTTTTTAGTTTGGTTTAGCTTAGTTTTTGGGTCGTGGAAAACATTGTGCAGCTACATTCCAATAGAATTCATAGTTCAACTTTGTTAAAGCTTGAAAATTTTCTAATTGGAGTTTTGAAACCTTTTAGAGACGCTCAAGTTTTATTTGTTCATTTTGAATTTCAAATTTTTGTTCCCCAGATCAAATTGGAATTCAAGAATTTCTTTGGAAGCTTTCCAATCCCAGGAGAAATTGCATCGATCCAAAATCCAAAATATTTATTTTCCCATTTTTTTATTTTTCCTGTCGTCAAATATTACCTGTTCATACATATTTTTTCTCATAATTATATATATATTTTTTCTCAATCAGAACTTCCTTCCTTTCATTTCATTTTTCTTTATTTCGTATATTTTTCGAGTTTTCAGAAGAAATTAAGCATTCAAAACTCTTCAGAAATTCCTCCCAAAAAAACTTGTTAGAAATTCAAAGTATACGAGTTTTTCGACGAAAAAAAGCAAAGTTTTTTGGCTGACGACGACGAAAAAAGACGAAAAGATAACCAGATTTGTGCACAATTTCTTTTCAATCACAAACGTTTTTCCAAAGTTTCTTCCCAACATTTTTTCGCTTACAAGGAAACTTTTCTTGGAAGTTACGTGAAATTTTAGAGTAGGAACTAGGAAAATTGTGAATTTCTGAATTTTTTAAATGTTAGCTTTCGGAAAATCTGAATTTTAGTAAAGACATTCAAGGTTTCTGGGTCAAAAAATCTGAAATATCAACAGGAAAAAATCTGTTTGAAATATTAAATTTTGGAATTCCTCAGCTCTTCAGATAAAATTTCCGAAAGCGCTGTGAAGTTCCGGAAACACCAAAACCAGATGAATATATTTTCAGAAATTATTCAGAATTTCTCAAACTTTTAAATCTATAAGATTTGAGAGTTCGAACAAATCTAAATATTTTTCAATGAATTTTCCAAGAATTTATAACACTTTCCAATTTTCAGAACTAAAAAGTTTCAGCGATTGAAAACTCTAAAAACCTAATATTCCTCTGTTCCCTCTCATTGCCAGAAAATTCCACATACATTCTAGATTTCTGAATATAAAAAAGTGAATAAAGAAAATATATGACGGCAGTCGATCGTGGGAAGCTATAGACTCAAATTTCTTTTTTTCTAGAATTTTCAAATGTGGGAATCTTCCAGTTTCTTTTAATGCTTTTTCCCCCATCTTCTCCCAATTTTTTTGCATAGTAAGGTGGTTTTGTATTTTGTAATAAATACAAAAATCTCTAATCCATTCAGCCAGCACTTTTATTTTTCCTTCTCAAATCAATATATTCCCTTCTTCATATTCATCTCAAATTTAGCCAATCCTTCATTTTTCGCAAAAAAAATCCGTTTCTTGTCTCTTGAATACTCACCTAATGAGCCTCATTTTTCTGCGAAGCTTGAAAAAAAAAACAATTTTTATTTTATTTTTTCATAGTATATTTATTGTACCAGATATTTTTTATAGAATCTATTTTTTTTTTGGAAAAAAATAGTCATCGAATCAATCATGCACATTTTCAATTGGCACCAAGGCGATCGTCGAAAAAATAACAAAGGGAAGGAACAAAAAAAATTATATACGGCGAAAATAAGAAGAGGACTTTTTTTTTGAATTTTTTTTGTGCTTGTTTTTTTTTGTTGCGTGGGATTTTGGGTTTGGCTTGGAGTCAAAGGAGCTTGAATATTTTAGAAGTTTTAGAGACTGAGCTTGAAAGTTTTAAACCTTTTTTCTGGAAATAATTTTCAATTTCTAATATTTTTCCCGATTTCCGAAACTTCAACCAATGGTTTTCAGAAGCTGGGATTTTCATTAAATGTTTGATTGAGATTTTTCGAACTAGAAATGAGTTTCCAAAACTTTAAAAATCTAACTTTTAAGAATGAGAGCTACAAAAATTCTCCGCATCAAAAACCAGTTTTTTTCAAACTTTTTATAGCTTGTAGAGCGATAATTTTGAGAATTTTGATTTTTTGAACATTTTTGGAGACGTTTTAAAAAATATAATAAATTCATTTTTTTCTGAATTTCAGTTTAAGCATCTGATGATTTCAAGAAAAGTTCTACATCACATTTTCATTTAATAATTTTCAAAGCTATAATTTTATAAACTTCAATTGTTCTTCTCCATATTCTTCTGAAAAATCTGGAAAATATCAACAAAAAAGTTTCCCAAACTCGAAAATTATGTATCATTTTTTTTCAAGCTGTTCCTATATTTTCCAACTTTTCATTTTTCCAAATTCTAAATTTCTGAACTTTTCTTTTTTTTTCAAACTCTCGTTTCTCTTGAAAATTCATCCAGAATCTATATTTTTCAGATTTCCTCATCCTTGGAATGAAAAACTGATCAAACTCGAAATCAATCCGAATCCAATCAAGTAAGTCATTTTTCCCAAGTGTTCTTCAAAATCAAAAAAAAATCAGAAAATCTCCAACTCATCCCTTTATTTCCATATACAAAAAAAAATATGCATCGCGCGGCGCGGCAAAAACGTGGATGGGCGTGGCCTCCACGCAACTCTGCGTCTCTCTCCCTCGGGGCCTCTCTAATCTATCGCGCGCCCGCGTTGTTGTGCATATTTTTCTTGAGTCTGAAATTGCTGACTGAAACTATTCATATTTTTTGCAGGGTCGCCGCCGAGGGTAGAGAGAACTAGGGGCCATGGGTTTCAACGTGCCACTTATCAATCGAGATTCGGATTTATTGAAAGCCGAAGCGAAAAAATGGCTAGAAGTTCAAGAAAATCAAAAGAAATGTGTATTGGTGATCGTTTCGATCGCTCTTCTTTTGGATAATATGTTATATATGGTTATTGTTCCAATTATTCCAAAATATCTTCGAGATATTCATAATTATGAAGTGTCATTTGAAGGATATCATAATGAAACTACAGTATTACCAAATGGCACAATATTAGTAAGATCAGTTGGTGGAAGAATTGATTATAAAGATGAAGAATTGGAATTGGGATGGTTATTTGCATCAAAAGCTTTACTACAAATCTTTGTCAATCCATTTTCCGGATATATTATTGATCGAATTGGTTATGAGATTCCTATGATTCTTGGATTATGCACAATGTTTTTCTCAACAGCTATTTTTGCACTTGGAAAAAGTTATGGAGTTTTGCTATTTGCCAGAAGTTTACAGGTTTGTCCATTTTTCCTTTCGAGAAAAACCAATTTTCAAAATTGAATTTCACTCTCTTACATTTTTCCGACCACCCGAAAAAACCCGAAAATGTATAAAAATAGCTGACTGAAAAAAATCAAACATGCAATTTTTGTCCTTATTTTTTCGTGTCTTCTCCATTTTTCTTTGGTGCTAATTAACTGGAGCTTTTGCGGAAGAAGAAGATGGAAAAAAACGAAGAGAATTTGCTTTTTTTTACGAAATGAAAAGAAAAGATGAATTTCGGTGATAATATAGTTGAGGGAAGATTGTCCTGGGGGAATTTGAGGAAAAACGAGTGATGTCAGAGAGGATCTTGGAAATGATGATGATGGTGGTGAAATGGGAATTTTGGGAAAAAAAAGAATGTGGAAAATTCAAAAAATGTTAAAATTATGACGTGAACCACGTGAAAATTTAAGAAAACATTTTGAAAAAAAAGTTTTTTAGCAAATTTCAAATCCGACTTGGGAAAACAGGAAAAATTGTGAACCTAACCCGAAGTTTCGGAAAGTGTGATTTTTGAATCAGAAACTATTCAAAAAATGTTTCGATTCAGACTTTTCAAAAAAATTGGAGATAAAGTGATAAAAAACTTAAAAGAGTGATCAATCTGGTTCACTTCAGAAATTCTAATAATCTCGCTTTTTGTCAAAAACTTTAGGAATTTTTGAAAAGAGTAGAACTTTTAAAAAATATATATAAAATGAAATAAATTCTTTGAACGGCCAAAATTTTTTAAAAACATTTCTTTAAAAATGTGGTTTCTCGAAATTTACTCAATTATCCTTTTCCCAAAACCACCTGATCAACAAATCAAAAATCAATATTCCAGGGATTCGGTTCTGCATTCGCCGACACTTCTGGTCTCGCAATGATTGCTGATCGTTTCACTGAAGAAGGCGAAAGATCAGCAGCTCTCGGAATTGCTCTCGCATTCATTTCGTTCGGTTGTTTGGTTGCTCCACCATTTGGAAGTGTTCTTTATTCGATCGCCGGAAAACCTGTCCCATTTTTGATTTTGGCATTTGTTTGTCTCGCTGATGCTATTGCTGTTTTTATGGTTGTTAATCCACATCGAGTTGCGCAAACTGATGAGAAAGGAGAAAAAGTTCAAGGTAATTTTTTTCTGAAAAAAATTCAGGAACAAATTTTTTACTCTTATCTTGAACCTAATCCCATCACTCCTACTCAATTTTTCTTTTAAACCTTTGCATTTTCAGGAACTCCAATGTGGCGCCTCTTTATGGATCCCTTCATCGCCTGTTGCTCCGGTGCTCTAATAATGGCAAATGTGTCTCTCGCTTTCCTCGAACCAACAATCAGCACATGGATTGCTGAAAATATGAGTGACACTCCTGGCTGGTTAATCGGTGTCATCTGGCTTCCCCCATTCTTCCCTCATGTTCTCGGAGTTTATGCGACTGTCAAACTTCTCAAATTATATCCAAATCATACTTGGGCAATTGCGATGAGCGGTTTGGCGATGGAAGGAATTGCATGTTTCACAATTCCATATACAACAAGTGTTATGCAATTAGTTATCCCATTATCATTTGTTTGTTTTGGAATTGCATTAATCGACACTTCTCTTTTGCCAATGTTAGGACATTTAGTGGATACTAGACATGTTTCAGTTTACGGATCGGTTTATGCCATCGCCGATATCTCATATTCTCTTGCCTACGCTTTCGGACCAATTATCGCTGGATGGATTGTCACAAATTTCGGATTCACTGCTCTCAACATTGTCATTTTCGTCACAAATGTTGCATATGCTCCAGTTCTTTTTATTTTGCGAAAAGTTCACACTTATGATGCTTTGGCACAAAATCAACAACAACCAAATGAAATGACACAATTGAATAATAGTACCACAACGCAAAACTCGCAACCCCAGAAAACTACTATAAATGAGACCTATCAGGGTTGGGACACTCAGCAATCCTATCAAAATGGTGGTTCCCAACCACAACCAGAATTCCCGGCTGGTTATGACCCTCTTAATCCACAATGGTAGATGTTTCCCGTATTTCTTCCCTGAAGTAGCTTTTTTTGCCAAAAAAATTTATAATCGGCCAAAATATATTAATTTATTTTTCTTGATCTCATAAAGTGCTGGAAATGAAATAAAATGAGTTGGAGATTTTCTGAAAATGTTTTATTCCTAATAACAACCAAGAATTTCAGAATGACAGATGAGAAGGAATGTTGTGGCTGGTATGAGGTGAGTTCCCTGAGAAAATCCTTTCAAAATCTCTAGAAGTAGTACTAAAATCTCTACAAAAATCCCCAAGGAATATTGGGACACCTTTTCAATTTAATTACAAATTTCTCCTCTTTTTTTTCCAATTTTTCTTGTCTTCTTCCCCTTTTTCAAGAAGAACGAAAAAAAAGAAGTCAGCTAATTAAAAAAGGCAATTTTTCACCAAAACCATCCCCAAAAAATAGAGAGCCTTGAAGAATTTCAATGAGATTATTTCTATTCAAACGTTGTTTGACAACAGTGAAAGTGAGTTTTTTTGGTTTTGGAAATAAGTAACATTTGAAATTTTTATTTAGAGTCAAAATATTTTTGAATATTTTTATTTTTTTTTTCAAAAACATGCCAGGAAAGAAACCGGGAAAAATACGTTTAGAAATTTTCATATAATATTCTTGTTCAATTTTTTTTGATGCAACCGGCTGAATAAATGGGTGATCAAAAATCTGAGAAAAAATGTTTTCGAGTATTTTTCAACAGTTATCTTGAATTTCAGATTTTTGATTGTTTTGTTTTTAAATGAAACTAGTATTCTCTTCGTGAAGTTTAGTTGAAGTTAGCCTAACTTTTTTCAATTTTCAAAGATTTTTTTTCATAATTTTTATATATTTTTCAAATTTTACAGAATTTTTTCATCGATTTTTTCAAATTTTCCGAAATCCCTCCCCAAAAAACTCACCAATCGCTTCTATTTCCGAAATCACACAAAAATCATCGATAAAACCCACATTTCTCCGATAATCCTTGGATTTTCTGTTGGAAGCGGTAATTGCAGACTTGTAGAACATCTAAAAATTCAATTTTTGACTGAAATTCACTGTTTTTCCCCGGAAACCTGAAAACCCTGCGAAAAAAACGAAAAATGAAAATATTCTCGTGCCTCAGGGATTTGAAAATGTTAATCGGCGGACAAAATAGTTGTCAGCGATTAAAATGGGATGAAAATATTCATCGCCAATTAATCGTTTGAAGAAACAACGAAACTCCGCCGAACGATTAATCGGCGGACAACTTTTTCATCGCGGCCACGGCCAAAACCTATCCTAGATTCTAGTTACTTTATGACCAGCATTCGATGCAACTCTAGAAAAGCGCCTTTGGTTAAGTGGTAGAGTCTCAGGCTGCCGCCCGTGAGACCTGGGTTCGATTTTACCTCAGCGCGAACTTTTTTTTCTAGAAGGATGTTTCTTGTGAAATCGAGCAAATTCGCTCTACCGCACACCAAGCGATTAAAACGCGATTGAAACGAGATTAATCTCAAGTTGTCCGCTGAGTTGCTCGCCGATTAACATTTTCAAATCCCTGAGATGTTGCGCTAAACAGCGGGTAAGCGGAGTGTCGTTGTAAAAGTCATTCAAATTATTGATCAATAAATTCAATAAATTTTCTATTTTTGTGCCAACCTTTTGAAAGAATCTCAGGGTTCCCAACTGTTATATTTTTTATGTGATCCTTTCTCTTGATGTGACGCCAAATTTTCAGTGATTTCGTTATTTATAAGGGAGAGAAATGGGAATCCCCAAAATTTTGCATTTCTATTTTCACAATTTTTATGAAATTTCTAACGTGTTCCAAAAACAGGCATTTGTGAAAATGGATAGTGGCATTTTTAGTAATTAACATGACAGAATGTCGCGCTATTTCCGTTTCAGAAAAAGAACAAAAATCTAGGGTAAAATTCAGCTTTTTTTTTGAACACAAACACATTTTTTTTTGAAAAAAAAAATGTTGATCCTCAAAAATCCCCATCAATTTCACAGAAATCTCTGCCAAAGCCACCAATTCCGACGCTCGAGTCAACTCTCGATCGATATCTCGAATATGCTGCAGTCGTCGCATGTGGACAGAAAGCCTCTTTGGCAACAACTCATCAAGCGGCTCAAAAATTCACCAAACAAGCATTTCCACTTCAACAACAACTTGTCGAAATATCGAAAAGTTCACCGAATTGGGCGACAAAATATTGGTTGCCTGAGATGTATATGCGAGTGAGAATACCGACGCCGATCAATTCGAATCCAGGATATATTTTTCCGAAAATGAAGTTTGAGACAAAAGAGGAACATTTGAAGTATACAGCACTTTTGACACGTGGATTAGTTGAATATAAAAATCAAATTGATACGTGAGTAAATAATTTTCAAATCAAAACGTAGAAGAGTTCCAATTTTCAGAAAACAAATCGAGCGCGAAAAATCAACCGGAGCTCAGAAACTTCATATGTGCATGGAGCAATATGAACGAATTATGAATTGTTATCGTCAACCTGGAATTGGAGAAGATGTTCAGATTCGAAAACCAAAAACATATGAGGGAAATGAACATGTTCTTGTGATGTGTCGAAATCAATCGTTCATTTTGCACACAAGATGTAATGGAACTCTTGTACCGACTGCTGATATTGAACATCAACTCAGAAAAATTGAAGAGATTTCGATGATTAATCAGAATGTAGGTTTGCTGAATCTGATGCGGTAGATAGGAATTTGAAAAATTGTATTTTCACTTCAGAACACGATTCCAATTGGAGCATGTGCAAGTGGTGAAAGAGACGATGCAGCTCGTTTTTGGCAAGATATGTTGAGCGTTGAACAAAATCAAAAATCTTATGAATGGGTCAAATCCGCTCTTTTCGTTGTTTGTTTGGACATGGATGATCAAACTTTATATCCAAATTTTGGAAATGATCCAAAAAAGATTAAAGAAGCTGAATTTGTACTGCGAGGATATCACACTTTAACAGGCTATGGTTCCAAAAATTTCGGATTCAATAGATGGTATGATGCAACAATTCAATTAGTTGTATCATCAAATGGTTCAAATGGATTATGTATCGAACATTCGACAGCTGAAGGAATTGTTATTATAAATATGGCTGAAAGTGCAATTCGATATGGACAGAAATATTTTAAGAGTAATTTGATGCATGATCCAATCAGACATATTCATCCAAAATCATTGACTTGGCATTTTTCTGAAACATCGAGAAATTTGCTGACCAAACAGAAACATATTTTTGATAGACTTGCTGAAGATTTAGAACTAGAAGTCTTGATTTTTGAAGAATTTGGGAAAGATGCGATTAAGAATTGGAAAATCAGCCCTGATGGTTTTATTCAACTAATTCTTCAACTTGCACATTATAAAACTCATGGACATCTAGTTTCGACTTATGAATCCGCATCAATTCGAAGATTTGGATGTGGAAGAGTTGATAATATTCGAGCAAATACACAACAAGCATTGGAATGGGTTACTTCAATGACTAAAAATGTGACAAAGGAGAGAAAGTTGGAATTGTTCAAAAAGGCGGTGCAGAAACAAGCTCAGGTTACTGTAGAGGTATGATTTTGGTCAATGCTGAAAAAAAATATTTCTTAAAAACATTTCTACATCTCATTCCCCTGAATTTCAGAATATAACTGGATATGGAATCGACAATCATCTTTGCGCACTTTATTGTTTGGCTCGAGAAAGAGAAGAAGCAACCGGTGAAGATATTCCTGAATTATTTCTCGATCCATTGTGGAGTGAAGTTATGAGATTCCCATTGTCAACAAGTCAAGTAACAACATCAATCGATATTCCTGATAGTTATCTTTGTTATGGTGCAGTTGTTCGAGATGGCTATGGATGTTCATATAATCTTCAACCAAATCGAATTGTTTTCGCACCAAGCGCTTTCAAATCTGATAGACGAACTGATTTGCAATTTTTCAAAAAATCTTTGACTGATGCTTGTTTAGAAGTTAGAGATTTACTCAGCAACTAACAATTTTTACTAATATTTTCCACTAACATGAGCAATAATAATTTATTAATTAGTGAATATTAATATTTTTCAACTTGGAATAAATAAATAGAATAACTATAAATAATGTTGAACACTGCAGAAATTCAAATTTCGGTTCTTTAGGCTTCAAAAATTTTTCCGAATGTGGTTTCATTGCTCGTCGAATTCTCCAATTTATCATTTCCTCGTGAGAAATTGGAAGATCGCAAAACATTTTCGAAAATTTTTGACAATTTTCAGCAAATTTTGAGTCTTCCAAAACCAGTTCGATTGCTTTAACAACTTTCGAGACCGATAAATTCATTTTGTCCAGAAGTACTGCGATTTGTTTGGATTCAGCTACTTTGGAATTTTTTGCATGATCTGAAGATGTTCAAAATATTTGGAAACTTAGAAACTTTTTTATAAACAAAAAAAATTACCTGCAAAAAGTGGCATCAGAATCATTGGCTTTGAAAATATTGTAGTTTCCAAAATAGTACTCCATCCACCGTGTGTTATAATACTACGGTAGTTTTTATGAGCCATTAATGGTAGTTGAGGAATCCATGGTGTCAAAATCACATTATTCGGAATATCAAAATTCGGCTCAACTTCATATTTAACGATGAAAGTGATATTTGGAAACTTTGAAAAACTATCAAAAAATATTTGTTGCATTTCAATTGACATGTCACAAGTTCTCGCAATTCCTCCAAAACTAACTAGAATAAAACTTTGAACATCGGCGATTTTTTGCCAATAAAAATCAAGTTTTGGTGGATTTTTATCGACAGTAAACCCGGCGATATTTGAGAATTGTTGACTTGTTGGCATACTAAAATCGAAAAATGGTGCAGAATTTACAAGAACTGATGAGGTTTGTTGGATAGTTTCGGATAAATCAAATCCGAAGATTTTAGATTGTCGAGATTGCACAAAGTTTTCGAGGAGAATTGAAGTTGTCTGACCAATTAGAATGTTGACGAATTTTTGGAGAAATGTCATTTCATCGCTGAATTGCGCGAATAGTTCTGGAAAATTTATCATCTAATACAAATAAACTTCCCTACCGTATCCCTTTAAAACATACCTGGAACATAACTATACGGTAAATTTACACCAATATTATTTGCTTGTGGTCGATAGAGTGCAGTTGCCGACAACCAAATCGTCGAATTTATCCCAAGTTTTTTAAAAATCCCAAATCCACACGAATCGTATTGTTCAACCAAACCAATATCGAATTTTCCTCGAAGTGATTCCAAAAACTCTGCATCTTCAGACATATCTAAAATTATTTGTATATTTTTTTGTCTCAAAAATTTTTTTGGAATTTCACACTTACGATGACAAGAATCCACAAAAGTATTGGATACTTTGACTAACTTTTGAATAATCTTCGGATTCAAAGGTGAGCTATCTTCATAAGGTCCCGGATTACTCCACAAAACTCGTCTCAAATAACCTTTCGGCACTCCAACATCTCTTCGATAAATCTCGAATTTTTCGGTGGAAAAATTGACAGTATCATCGATTGTTGGCATGAGCAATGTTACATTATGCTCATATTTGGACAAAATTTCAGCAAGTTTGAAATTGAAAGACACATGGCTAAGTGATAAGGTTGGAACATAGAAAAGTAGATTTAGGCTAAGTGTTGGATTAAAAAATAGGAATAGGAAAAGGAAAAGGTATGAAAAGTACATTTGAGAAAGTAAGGAAAAGTGAGAACGGAAAGGTAATTATCCAGGCTGGTCTCAATTATAATATCCTTATTTTATATTATTATTATTCATACAAAAAAGGTAGGTTGGTCATTTCTCAAAAAAAAAGAGAAAGTTTCCAAGTGTTGTTGTTTTTCGTGGATTTTCTAGATGCTTATGAAAAATTCTGAAAACAAATAAAAAACTGGAATTCGAAAAAAATATCGACGTGAAAAAAAGCGTGATCTAGATTTTTCCAGCAAAAATCTCGGCATTTTTCGAATTATTGTTCTTGCAAAAACTCTATACGAAATAATATGTCAACTTCTGATCAAAAAGTGAGTTAGGGTTACTGTAGCACCCCAAATATAATTTCAGTAAATCCTGTTTTGATTTCAGGCCGCAGATAAGCTAAGAAAGAAATCAGCGAAAGAACTGGAAGAGATGGCCACTGCTCGAGCAAAAGGACCAATGTCGGCAGAATCAGTTGATGAGCCGGTGGCATTGGTTTCATGTCCAAGCGAAACATCGATGAACAAACTGAACAATGACTTGAAGAAGGTGCCAATTGTCAAAGATTTCAACTCTGCCGAAAATCATTTAGAAGATCCGGACAAGAAAAAATGAGAAATAAAGAGAATAGATAGATCCAACATGTGTATTTACAAAAGTAAAATTGAATTGACAAAAAAAAGAACAGGATTGACAAATTAACGAATTATAAAGTAAACTCACCCGAGATGTATTATTAGATAATCATCATAAACAAAAATATTGAGAGAAAAAAAGGTTTAATCAATCTCCATTTCGTGAACTTCTTCATCATCTGATTCATCGTCTAAAATATTGATGTTGAATGGAACTGGAGCAATTTGACGACGATTTTTATTACTTGTGTCACGAAGTTCGGATGCAACTTCAAGCGCGTAATTCTCGATAATCTAAAAAACAATTGTCAAAAATGTTCTTCACGTTATAGTTCACGTTTCAAAACAAAAAAACCCACTCTTCTCTCATCCAACGCATTGAATTCCACTTTCTTTTGCGGCGTTTTGAATGGATCTCCATCCTTTGACTTGCTGTTTTTCGAATTTTTCGCCTGCTCCAAAATCTTCTTCTTCTGCTCTTTCAAATTTTCTCGTTGTCTGTCTTGACCGCCACGTGTTCGAACACTTGGACCATCCGATTTCGGAAAATGACGTGATTCAGTGGGTTCTAAGGACAACAATATATTTAGTTTTGATGAGAATCCCCAAAAAACTTACGTTCTTGCTTTGCTTTAACGTGGTTCATAACATTCATCTTCCATTGGATTTGTTTTTGAAAATCTACACACGATTCGATGATTGAGGCGGTTCTTGTGCTGCAAAATTAAAAAATTTGGATTGCTCATGCTAATCCAACTCACTCTCTAAGTTCCTTGCTCGCTTTTGCTTCAGTGGAACGATAATCCAAACCCTTGTAGAGAATATCACTTTCTTGCACACCACATTCTTCATGAAATTTACGACTCATTCTTCGTGTTGTGATTCGTTTGTCGACTTCAAGTTTTGCGCTGGCAATCGTTGCCTCTTCCAAATTCAACTCCATTTTCTTGTCGAACAACGCCGAATCTCGCAACATTTCGCGAATTTGATCGCGTTTTTTGTTATACTCTTCCATTGAAGCTGTTGATGCATCAAAACCTTTGAGCTCAAGTTGAACAGCTTCTGGCAAATCTTTTTGACTCAAAATTTGGGATATTACGTCATCGAGCTGAAAATCAAATAAATTGAAGACAATAGAAGCAACTGTAAGATCAAACAACTCACATTATGAATAAGTGTCTCTGGCGACATGGCCCTTTCATTATTTTCCTCATTTCCCATCGACATTCTCATTTTCTTGTTGGAAACTGCTTCATTGTCTTGAAAACGTCCATTACTTTTTCGCTTATAATTCTCGTTTGCTGGCATCTGAAAATTACCCGGTTTTCTTGTGTTGAATTCAGAGAAAACGGCGCAGGATTCTCGCAAAAAAAACACGCATTTCTGCGGCAAAATATCAGCAGGCCTGACACTTCCCTCCCGCAAAATTGCGAAACTCTTGCGCAAATGCTGCCAGAAGTGAAAAAATGTCGGACTTTTTATTTATTTTTTTTAAAATATTCGTTAAGGTTGTCTAGATTAGACTTTTCAAAATTATTTTCTCTATCGATTTCCTATTATAAAAGAAATATTCGATGCAGAGTTTTCATAACACGCTGTTAAAAACAACAAGTTTTGAATTTGAGGAAAAATTCGAACGAGGTCATAAATCCGGGTGTCCGACATCTCGTCGGTTATGCGCTGCGCCATATCTCTCATTACTCTGACTCCGCCCACTCTTCTCTGAACAAAGGCAGTGCAGCAAGAGTTCCGCAAGCCTGCTGAATGTGTGGCAAGAAATCAGCAGAAGTTCAGCAGCAGTTCAGCAGCCTTGCGGCTCTCGCAAATTGCGAAATTTCTGCGTCGTTTTCTCTGAGATTAAACGTTGAAAAAACGGTTGAAAAAAATAAAAAACCCAAAAAATTCAAAGTCAATTTGGCGGCAACAAAAATTGTCGGTAGAGCGCGTTTGCAACATCTGCTTTTTTTATTTTATTTTTTTTGTGTTTTTTCTCTTGTGGAAAAAGTGAGATTCTTGGTGGGTTGAAGTGGTGAGGATTGTTGAAAATAAAGCAAAAATCTGTGGAATCATTTTTTTCTCGAAGAAACCTCTAATTTCTGAAGAAATTGCTCCAAATCTTGAGAAAACCTGAAATTTTCAAAAAAAAAAAACACAAAATAATTTCAGTAAAACTCTTTATACATTCAGGTATGACTAAACTCTTTTCGTCAATCGAAATGAGTATTACCCGCCCTGTCATACAAAAATCAGCAAAGTAATATTAGGGATTATGGATTTGTGATTCTCAATTTGAAAAAAAGTTAGAACATGATAAGGTAAAGGGACAAAATTGCGAAAATTGATGAGAAAACTGAAGTGGCCGATGAGACTTCTTTTGGTTCAGCAGCTTTGACTTCAGTTGCAGCTGAAGTTGTTGGAACTTCAGCGGTAACTGGAGCATCTTCTTGTGCTGGAATATTGGCAACTGAAGCGGATTCAACTGATTTCTCTTCAGCTTCATCTTCTTTTGGCTCATCAGCAATCACTTTTGGTTGTTGTTGTTGTTCAGCTTTTGATTCAGATTCCATTGGTTCCTCAGCCGCGGGTTGTTCTCCAGATGATTCAGGTTCGGAATGATCATGATGGTGCAATTCGGTTTCCCCAGATGCTCCGGATTCTTCTGGAACATCATCGACAACTTCGATGACTTCGTCAGCTTCTCTTTTGACTGGATTAGCAGCGATGAGAGCGAAAAGAGCGAAGAGAATGAAGAATGATTTGAACATTTTCTAAAAAATGTGATTTTACTTGTTTTTTAATTAATTGAAAAGAAATTAAAATTCAAAGAATCAGAAAAAAAGTGTGAAACAAAACAAGAACAATGAAGACCAAACCAATTTATACCTAGTTTTTTTCGAGAAAGACAAAAAAAGTGTAATAGATTGTCGTATAAAATATATGTGATATGGTTAACAATAAGACAAATTTTTTTCTGATAAAAGATGAAAACTTTGGGTGGCGGGGAAGGAAGAAAATAAGAGGAAGGAAGTGAATTTTGTTTTTTTTTTATTTTCGAAATCTTGATAACTCTCAAGGCTACTTAGTTGTATCAGATGTTTTCACAAGTTTGATTTTTTGTTGAAAGAATGAGGAAAGAAAATGAAGTTGGATGATGAAAAATAATGAGATAGTTTAGTTTAAATTAATCGAGCAAAGCAGCAAAAAACGTCTCCTCCAAAAAAAAATTGGGAGCAGAAAAAAAGTATTCAATTTCACATCTCCCACCCCTCCACATTGAAAAAAAGTTTCATGTTTCTTCTTCTTCTTCTGAAAAAAAACGGTCTCGGATCCTTATAAAAAATGACCAAAAGCCCCGCCCATTTCCTGTTTTTTCAACAAAAAAGTCTAAAATATGCTACTTTTAACATACCATAACACAAAACGGGTTTATTTACTTTTTTTTACAAAATGTTTCGAGGTTTTTGTATTTTACAAAAAAAAATTGAGAAAATGTGAAAACAATCAAAATGTCACTTCGTATAAAAAATTCACTCGCTCGAGAAAAAACCTGAAGTTGCAAAAAACAGAAAGGACACATCTTTTATCTCTCAAATTGTTGCTACAGTATCCCACTTTGTTTTTTGGGCGGGCAGGAAATTTGTCGAATGATTGATTGAACAGAATAATCCCGAGAAGTTATTTGAAAAGTGCAATGATTTAATTTTTGATTTTGATTTTTGATAGGAGAATCGGAAATATGTCAGAATTAATTAGTCATTGGCGGAAATTTTCACAAAAAAAAGTTGGGTATCAAAGATTTCGGAAACTTGAATTCTATCAATAAATTCAAATTTTTATCTTTCAAAAAAATTTAATTTTTTTGAAACTTTGCAAAAACTTGAAAATGCATATGAAAATTTTCAGAGAAATATTTATGACGTGGATAATAACTTGAAAGGTTTTCAGTTAGAGTATCCTTTCCAAACCGCGATAAAAACAACATGCTTATTGTTAATTATGTTCAGAATCTAAAAGTTTCATGAAATTTCTCTTGTTCCACCTGGCGAAATTTGGCGATTTCCACAGAAACTTTAGTATTTCCAAACATTATTTCAAAGTTATCAATTTCATAAAACTGGTTCCGCATACACAAGTAAATAAGTTGACGAACTTGTACTTCATCATCGAAATAATTACTGTAATTTTATTTTTTTTTCTGAAATAAAACACATTTTTTATTTTTTTCAATTCAAAAAGTTTCCCCGAATGATTATCAAATTAGTGTCAAGCATCAAAAATTATCAAAATCTATGTATACAATTTTTTTGGAAATTAGTTAGTTAGCTTATGACTAACCACATGACAAAATGTATACAGTTTAGTTAGTTTATCACAAAAAAATAAAAATATGTTTTTTTCGTAATGTATATGTATACAGTTACAAAATTTTGGTAAATAAATGAAAATTGAAAAAAATGAAGCATCAAACTTCTTCATTCACATCAGATATTATCTTTTTTTGTTACTTGAGTAAAAACCTGCGCAGATAAACATCTTTACTATTCATACATATTTTGAAATTCATTTCTTTTGTTAATTTTTTTCTGGGGCGAATGCTTTTGATTATTCATTTTTATGCATTTCGTTATTCTTTCTGTTTGCCTGGTTTCATGAAATATCAAGTTTCAGGGTTCGGATTACTCATTATTCTCCAGAATTCGGGGAGAAAAAAATTCTGATGATCATGGAATTTATTCAAAAAGGTGTTATTGGATTCGACGAAGATATACTCATTCTTGTTGTCATTTTTGGGATCGATCTGAAAAATTTAATTCGAATTATTTTTCTACCATCAAAAAAATTCACAAACTTTTTGCGCAATAATCGAGAAAGAACAAAATTTCGATATTCTGAACATGTAAAAATCATAACAATTGTGTTAACACTGGAATGTGTTGCAAAAATTGCGCAGGAAAACATTGAAATGAGTTGGGCATTCGGATAATTCCAGAAAAAACCAATTGTAACTATAATTGGGGGAATCATTGAAATTGTGGATACATTGAATTGCGCTAATAAAGTGATGAGTGCGTTTTGATGTTTTTTATAATTCAGAATAGAAATATTTTGACGATTTTCTCGAAGGATTTGGAACATTTTGAAAGTTGTAAAACATGCGACAAAAATTGAGAGAATTTCAGAAAACATTACGAATGATAGAATTAACATTGTTCTAGAATTCAATAAAAATATATCAAAATTCTCGGGAATACTTTTAAATCCTTCTACAAAATTAGGCAAATAAGTTTGAATATAAAACCATTGCTCAATTTTTGGTGTTCTTGAGATATACATAAAGAAGGCGATAAAAAATGGATAGATTGCAATGAATAAAATAACTAGGCGAAAAAAAAACAACGGAATCACTGTGTATTTATTATTGCTTATTTTTGATATGGCACGATGTTTTCGAAGGAAGCAGAGAGTTAAGGATTTGTTTTGTGCACCGATTGTTGCCAATGTTATGCACTAAAATACAGAAGGGAATTCAGACGGAGGTTTATTTTTTTGTTTCAGATTTTTCTAGATTTCTATCGACAAAGAGTTGACGTGGCAAGAAAAATTACATTTGTCAATTTCAAAATGTTATTTGTTCAAAAATATAATTCTCAAGTTGAGTTTGGATTCCAGAAATTCAATCATTTTTCTGAAATTTCAAATTTCCTTGAATTTGTAGATCATTTTTTATTTTTTGAATTAAAATTGTCAAAAAATGGAATAGAAATCAAACTACAATAACATAAGATAAAAATATCAATTTTGTAAATTTTTTATTGAAATTTTCCTGTGATGCCAACTTTGGCCATTTTTAATTTTGAAAGAAAAACTTTGCCACGTCATATGTTACAGTACCCTTTCAAAAATTAATTTCTAAACCCTTTACCGCAAAAACAGATGTGCTCAAATAATCAGCCAAAGCTCCAACTGCAAAACCTCCACAAATCGGAAACAAAAGTATAGGTTTCATCAAAAATGTGAGATGAAAATCACAAATTGCACACATTATCTGAAAATGTTCATTATATTATTTTTTTCCTGTTGTCAATTATTTTTGAAACCCAAACCTGAAAATTGAGAAGATAATATCGATATGAATCGATTTTCGAATTCTTGAAAATTATCAAATAAAAACCAAACGAGTTCAAAAAAAGCGAAACAGTTCCGATGAAATCGAAATAATGGACAAAGTTTTGTGGGATTTCGAAAGATAATTCGATATTTCCTTGGGTTACCATTTTTGAGAACGAAAAATGCATGTTTTTTGGAATTTTTGGGTTTTGAACGGATGAATGAGAATTAATTCAAGTGTGATGTTTTTTTTTGAAAATTAAGAAAAAACTTGATCAGCAGGTACTTCTGGTTTTAGAGCAAAAAATCAAGTTTCTTGAAAGATTACTGTAACTACGATGCTAAATCTGTTGTAATTTCAGATGAGCACAATTTTCGAGCTCTCTCCTTTTTTATCCATGACCAAGATCAAAGCAGAATCCAATTTTCCTGCGTCATTTTTGTGCATTTCGTTCTTCTTTTTTTCTTTTTCCAAAGTAGGCACATAAATATCAAATTTCATTCGATTTCTGAGCTCTCCATTTTTTTTTCATTTTCCAGCCCATCTATGAGACAAAAACCCAAAAATTTTATCACAGAATTTTTAAAAAAAGTGAGCAAGAAAACGCAATAAATGTTACCTAATTCAATTTACATTTGCAAGATTGTTGATCAATGTTTCGTAGATTTCGACACCTCTCAAAAACACGTTTTCGTTCAAAAATTCGTTGTGATCGTGGAGAAGGGAAGGAGTGTTGATCATTGGCGAAAATCCGATGGCACTTACGCCTTGCTGAAAAAGATTCGAGAAGTATTTTAAGAGAGACAAGGGTGGGAACTTACAGCTCGAACGAATCTTGAATCTGTTGCTCCGATGAAAATTTCTTTTTTGAATGGACAATTTCTGGAAAAAAAAAAGGTTTTGAGGTGAAAAAGTTTCAGTCACATTTTTGAAATTGAAATCTCCAAATTGCCACGTATCAGTTCACGTTTATATTCTGAATTTTGGGGGTTCAATTTTCAAAAAAGAATTTTCTGAATTCTCAAAAATAAATTCTCAAATTAAAAATTGTTCAATTTTTCTACATTTTCTCTACCGTATTCAGATCCGGAAATTACAAGGAAAAAGTTTTTCCACGAGCCGAATTTCAGAGTACATTTTTGAAATTTTTACCAGAAAAATGTTTTGAAAATAATTTTGAACCCGATATGACCTACAACATTTTTTCTAAACTCACTCCTTGTTCAATGTATCCTCAATGGCCGACCAAAATGGATCCTCTCTCGTATGTGGCGAAATCGATTTGAAGTTCGAATACTACAAAAAATCCTGTCTCAATTAATTAATGACTAATAAATAAACATCAAGCCAACAAAGGTCACCAAAAACACAAATTCTCTCACCTGCTTAAATTCATAAGTCGATTTATCCGCAGGATTAGAGGACTGTAAACAAATTAAAAATGAATGACAAAAAGCACAACGCGGGTGGAGGTTAAAAGCATTTTGTTTTGAAATTAAAATTAAAACCAAAATTGATTAATTAATTACCTGCATAAATTCATAGGTTACACCTTCTCCAGCATCTTTGATCCATTTATCGATACGTGATTTGACTTCGTCTAACTCTTGACGAGGAGTAACTCGAATATCAATGACTGAAAATTATTTTTTTTGTTTTCTTTTTAAAAAAATCTCTTTGAAAAAAAAACTCACAAGCCTCAAATTTTTCTGGAATAACATTCACTTGAACACCGCCATTTATGATTGTCATATTTGAGGTTGTGACGTCACCGGTGGTAAATTCAGGATTCGATGCGAGAAGCGTTTTTTGCTCATTTCGGAATTCGGAAACACTCGAAATCAATCTTTGCAATTTTTCGATTGCCGTGTTTTCGAGGAATTTCGAGCCGTGACCAGGTTGACCGGGAAGAGTTACTTTTACCCCTGGAAAAATGGAATTTGAAAAGTTTTACAAATTTTTAAACGAAAAAAAAGTTGAGGAAAAAAGTATTATTTTTTGAAGACAGTATTCAAAAGATGCTCAACAAATGAATTCCAATCAATTTCAGCCTAAAATCTTGAAATTTGATTCGAAAATGATGGATTTGTAAAACTGGAAGACCTTCCAGATTTACAAATTTTTGAACGAAAAAAATATTGATCAAAAAAATATTATTTTTTGAAGACAGTATTCAAAAAATGCTCAACAAATGAATTCCAATCAATTTCAGCCTAAAATCTTGAAATTTGGCTCGAAAATGATGGATTTGTAAAACTGGAAGACCTTCCAGATTTACAAATTTTTGAACGAAAAAAAAAATTGAGGGAAAAAATATTATTTTTTGAAGACAGTATTCAAAAGATGCTCAACAAATGAATTCCAATTATAATATTTTATAAAGAGGATAAAAATCCAGGTTCATATGCCGAAATTCCCCAAAAAACTCACACCATGGAATTCTTTCAGCGTAGAAAACTTTATAAACCCCATCTTCTGACGCAATTCCCTCATCCATTGTAAATCCAATATTCAATTTCTTAAACTCCTCCGTCAATGAAAATCCTTTCATTCCATTAACATGTCCAATTTCCTCATCAGGTCCCCAAACCAAATGAATTGTTCTTGGCCATTGTTTGACACCTTTCGAAAACCATTTTCGAATAGCTTCCATATATTGAACACCAACACATTTCATATCTTGCGCTCCTCTCGCATAAATATCTCCTTTTTCATCTTTATGCGCCGAGTATGGTGGATATGTCCAATGTTCTGGAAAAGTTGGAACAACATCTGTGTGCGAGTATAACATTATTGATTTTAATGATGGATTTGTTCCGGGAATTGTCATAATTACGAAAAATGTGTTTGGAGCAGTCTGGAATAAAGTTTTGAGCAAATTTCATTATTTATGAGATGGTTTACCTCAACAGCTCTTCTTTGGATTCCCAATTCATCAGCATATTTGAAAAGAAAATCACGGCAAGCAACTGCAAAAAATGTTCTTTGATTCTTCGATTCTCACATGAGTAATTCACATGATAAATCTAGCTTTCACGAGAAAATCTTTAAAAAAAAAGCTCACCATAATCCGGATTTGGTTGCTCGGTATTCACTCTCAAATATTCGCGAAATCTTGTAACTCCTATATTTTCAGCCATTTTGTTGTTGTTTGATCTTTTTCTACTTATTTCTGTAAAAAATATCTATAGATTGAGTGGAAATTGAAAAATAAAACAAAAGAAAAAGGGATAACACACACTCTTATCATTTTTTTTTGTTTTCCTATTTATTTCACGGGTGAAAGAAAAAACATGATAACATTTGTCGATTTATTTGAAAGACCAATGAATAACAATCGAAATTTTGATGGAAATTTATATTCTTTTTGAACCCATTAAATATTTTATCGAATTAATTATTGACGATTAAAATTGATCAATTGACTTTGTGAATAAATGAAAAAAATTATAATTTTTTGATACGGTATGCAAAATAAATGTGCATTCGTGCGTCACGGTGTTTACGGACTTGAAAATTGTTTTATGGGGTGATTCAGGTCGAAAAAAAACTTTAAAAAAACGTTTTTTTACAAAAAAAATTCGATTCAGAAAATGTCAAAAAACTCTATTTTTTTCCACACAAAAATGAAAGATATCTCGCAGCGAAAATGTTTCAATGAAAAAAAATGTCAAAAAATGTCGAGAAATACGAAAAAAATATAGTTTTTTGACATTTGCTGAATCGAATTTTTTTTGTAAAAAAACGTTTTTTTTTTATTATTTTTTTCGACCTGAATCACCCCATTAGAAAAATTTCAAGAAATTCAGAAAAAAAGTTATCAGCAATTTTTGATTCAGAAAAAATTATCTCTATTTTTTCCGATCAAAAAATTAAAAAAAAAGAAAAGAAAATTGTTGTTTTTCTCAAAATAAACAGGAGCTCGTGTCCTCGGAGTGCAAAGCAAAAAAAAAAAAAAAAAAATCATCCGAGCAAAGTACACAACAAAATGTTGATTGGAGCACATTTGCAAGCTCTAAAAAATGTTTGTAGTTTGGAGTCTCAGTTCAAAAATTTATACATTTGAATTAGAGGTTTGATTATTTTCAATAAGATTCTTTTTTTCTTTTTCTAAATTCACAGATTCGGAAGATTGAGTTGAAACGAGCGAGGCATTCGATGATGTTAAACTTTTTACATCGAGAGGAAGTGCACAATTTTTAGTTTCCTTCAAAAATAAGCTGAAAATCGTTCCAACTAAGCTGAGCAATGAAACAACTGTGAATAATAGCCATTGTCTTCGAATTTTCTATAAATGATTGATCAAGTTAATCAAAAAGATTCCGGTAAAATTTAAAACTTACAATATGTTTCAAATAAGGTGATACAATAATCCCAATACTTTGTGGAACATTCATCAAAGAATAGGCTAAAGATCTGACCGATGTTGGAAATTGTTCATTTGCCCAAATCGGATGGATAGTATATATTATACTGTAATTAAAAAAATTAATTAGTGAACTAGTTAAGGATTTCACTTACGTGGACATAACTTTTGCGATAATCATGCAAATAAAATTCATAGTTTTGTTAGTAAAAAATGCCATTCCTAAAAGCGACAAAGTTTGAATAACAAAAGTCCAAATCGTCAGCGATTTTCGACCAAAATAAATCATCAATGGTAAAACCACAAGACCCGCTGGTATTTCAACGGCAGCTATGAAAAAGAACGGAGTTACGTGATCATCTTCGAATTCGACTGAAATGAATGAAACAGCAAAATATACAATTGATATAACAAATTCGATATAACCATTGGCGAAAAGAATCCAAATCATTTTGCAGCTCGAAAAAAGTGCAAAAAACTCCCTCGTGTTTTTCTTCGTGTTCATTTTCAGCATAACAATCATCGAAATCTGGATCGGCTTTGTTTATTCGATTTGAGGTTTTGATGTATTTTTAAGACGGTCGGTTTTGTTGTGAATAATTAGCCAATGGGGTGATTCTGGGAGACAGCTGGAAATTGAACATTGGAAATTTTTTGGAGAAGCGTTTAAGATCTTAGGAGAACACACTAAAAGTTTTGCTTGTTTTTCTTTTCTTAAAGTTTTCCATAATAAAACTCACAAAATCAACAAAAACGCATAAATTCCAGGCAAAGACGAAAAAAAATATCGCCATTTCCAGCTATCAGTCATTTGAGAAACTGCCAAAACCCATAACATTCCAAGCGCCCATGCAACATTATAAACAACAGTTATCCATGGTCGAGCTTTTTCAGCCAGAAATTCACAAGTCACAACACTTGCAATTGAAAAATATGTGTCACTGGCAGCACCGATAATTGTTCGAAGAATTAGAAAAATCACATAATTTGGGCTGAATGATGCAATTAGATTTGCGATGAAAGCAGTGATTGTGGAAAATAATAAAATTGGTCGTCTTCCCCATCGATCAGCAAAATATGACATGAAAGGGACGGTTAGAACTGCACCGATTGTGAAAAATGAGAGACCAAGTTCTTTAATAAACCAATGCGAACAGACAAGATCGAAATCCATCAGAAGATTCGTTCGTGACGTGTGTTCATAAGTTCTGAAAAAATAATTTTTGTAGAAAATTTTTTTCCTGCCGAAACCTTACATCAACTTTGAACCTTCGAATTGTCCACATTCTTGATTTGGAAAAGATTGCTCATTATTTTCAGCTTCAATTCGACAAGTGGAAGATGCTGGATATGTTTGCTTTAAAAATTAATTATTATTTTTGATATGAGATAAAGTTCTTACATTCATATAAAAGCATTCTTTTTTGATATGCAATTGAACATATGACATCACATAAACTGAAGCCGCATAAAAGAAACATAATGTTTGAACCAATATATAAGTGAACATTTGATATCTGAAATAGATAGAATTCCGATAGAAAATCGTAAGTATTGAAATTCCCTGTTATAAAGTTACCTGCCAAATGTTCCATAGGCATTGACAAATTTATCCGGATCCAAATGTTTTAAATGAGATGAATCAGAACTTTCTTCTGATTTGGATTTGAAAGTTGATTTCGATCTCGATCTCGACTTCGACTTCGATTTGCTTCTACTTTTTGTTTCACCAAAACTTTGCACATTTTTAGCTATCAATTTATTACTATCAGACATATCAAAAATGAAATATGGCGAAAATAACAGGAGATTTGAATTGTTCGAAGTTCACGTTTGATTTTTTGGCGGGTTTCTTGATTTTGGTATTCTTTATGCAATTGATTCAAATTGAAATAGGCCTGAAATAAGAATGTTCAAAGGAGAGAACATAATATTTTTTGAGTTTTTAAAAGCTGGGCAAAAGAAAAAATCACAGCGAAAAAAAATTATTTTTTCTGTTTCCGTGTGGTACGGTGCGCAAAACAGAAAGTGTTTGCACACACAAAGGAAAAAAACAAAAAACAAAAGGGGAGAACACACAAAAACCGTGCGCACATGCAATAATATTGCAGAAAGACGCTGCCAGGGGTTGCACGTGGAAAACTCCGCCTATTTATTTTTTGAATTTCCGCAACGAATTTTTTGTGTACAAAAAAATAATTTTTTTTCGCTGTGAAAAAGTTGTTTCTCTTCAAAACCCCAGGATTTTGGCCAAAAAAAAATAAAAAACCTCGATTGCTCGAGCATCAAGATTTTCTTACTGTAGCGTCAGATTTCTGCAAACACCCAGGCTCTTGCACACAACACATTTAACCCGACGCGCACTTATTTTCTTTTTTTTTTCAAAAAACAAAACTTTAAAGTTTTTGTCTTCCAGTGGCAGGCAGTCAAAAATTCCCATTAATTATGAGTATTTCAAAGTGTGCAACAAAGTTTCAATCAGTTTTCAATGACATTTCAACTTGGGATGGAAGTTTGAAATATAGCGAGATTTTCGAAGTCGAAGGATTGAAATGGTAAATTTTGTTTTTTCTTGAAAATATTGATTTTTTGTTTCAGGGCAGTTGGAATTGAGCAAAATGTAGTAGATAAAGAAAAATATCTATCAGTTTTATTGAAAATAGCAAATATGGAAGAGGAAAAAGCAGCGGTTTGCCACGTTGATGCAGGCTTCAGAATTATCGATAAGAGACATAATAAACGTGATATATTGATGAACTTCGAAAGAAAACAATATAATTTCCAAAATATCGAGGAAAAATTGACATTGGTATTGTGGAAACAGATAATTCAAAGTCAATATGATGATTGTGATAGATGGTATTCGCATCAATATTTTCCTTCAAACTACATTGTAAATGATTCAATTGTGATCGAAACTAACTTGGATTTTTTATATCAAAACTACTCGCAAAATTCCGGCACTTCTTCGGATATCTGCGTCAAAATCGAAAGTGTCGATCTTTATTTGAAGAAAAGCGATTTGTTCTTGAGTTCCGAATATTTCAATAATTTATTCCTAAAGAGCGAGAATAAAATTGTACAAATTGATGATATCAAACTTGCTGATTTCTTCAATATTTTACTCATTATTCATCCAAAAATAATGCCAGGATTTTCGAAATTCGCGAAATTTTTAGAACTCGATGATTTTGCGAAATATGTGGAACTTGCTGATCGTTTCAATATTGATATTGTTCATTCGAAAATCGCTATTGCTATGTTTTCAATCTTGGAAAATGTGCCAAAAACATCTGCCTCTTTCGATTTTCCGAAATTTCGTCTGAAATGTTTGAAATTCGCTGACAAATACAATTATTTGGATATAATGGTACGTGTTAAAACCATATTAAAAGTGTATGAAAAAAATTCCTATATTTTTGCAGAACCTTTGCCTCAATTCATTCGAAAGTATTGAAGAAATTCGAGATGCCTCAAAATCCAAAGATTTCGAAATTTTGAGCCCAGAAACAAAATCACGTGTTCTTTATCGTATTTTGGAGTTCGCCTAGATCGGTTTTATTTTCATGTGAATAATTAAATTTTAAAAGGTAATATTTTTTATCAAAGAAGGTTATGTTGCACTCGAATAAAGCTTTGAAATCAGAAAACTTAGATTTTATGATCTAGAAACCGTGTTTTATAAAAAACCACGTTTTAAAAAATATTTTGTCTAATATTAATATTGTCTAATATTAATTTAATATAATATATTCATTTTTCTATCATTTTGAGTGTTTTTGAAATTTTTGAATCACTGCCAAAATGCCGAATCGGGGTGCCGAATTGCCGAATTTTTTTCGGCACAAAAAAGTCGGCATCCCGAAATGCCGAAACAATTTTCGGCATAAAAAGTCGGCATCCCGAAATGCCGAAAATATTTTCGGCACGAAAAGTCGGCGTTGCGAAATTCCGACAAGTAAATTCCGCCCAGCCCTGTTACATATATATGTAAATAGCAAAAAAAATGATTGTTTGGAAAAATAGGAATGTCATTTAATTTTTCTCGGCCAACGTTTTGAGAAGAGTTTTGATTTTGTCTTCTTGAAGAAAAGCTGTGATTTTCGGGAATGTTGTTTTCAATTCATTTTTCGATTCTTCTGACAATCCTTTGTAAGCCAAAACTTGTCTGAATTTATTGAATTATTTCAGAAATCCTTCAATTTCTCATATAAACTCACTCTTGTACCATTGTCTTCAATTGTTCAATTGTTATTTTCTCCCCACTAATATGTTTCGCATGAATCTCTCGAACTTTTCCCAGAAGATTGTCAACAAACTCCTTCGGTTTCTCACTCAATCCTTTAATCTTTTTTTGAACTTTTTCATATAATTTTTCAGCTTTTGCTCCAAGTTCCGGCGATTTTTCTTTGATCGCATCAATCATTTCCTCCTCATTTTTGTATTGTTTGTAGTTTTTGAACACTTCTTTGAGAGCATTTTTCTCGTCCGGTGACAAATTCTTGTAAGCTTCAACAACTTCGGCAGGCAAGAAATCTTCAATTTTTTTAATGAATACATTTTTTAATGTTTTCGAAAAATCTCACCTTTGTATTCCTTTATAAGACTAACAAGAACATCCGAGTTCTGTGGAAGTGCAGAAACAAATCCAAAAAATAAAATAGAGAAAAACCCAATTTGCTTGATCATGTTTATAAATATATTTCAATAAACTTCTCGCTTTTTATACCACTTAGCAGAGACCATGTTTTGGTCGTGATGTGATAATAAAAACATCATTATGTAGGCTACAAGGAGATATCTAAATGGACATTGTTCACTTCGACGAATTATCACAAACCACAAAAAAACATGTAGATTACTGTAGAATTCCAGCTTGTTTCATAAAATACAACTTATTTTGTACAACAATTTCGACTTTTGGCTCATTTTTAGGCTCGTTGGAGAGTCGTTCAGCCAAAATTAAAGTCAGGGTCTTTTTCAGCGTAAAAAACTCCACCTAATGGTATATTTCTCATTGTAAATCACCAGATTCTGCTCACAAATTTCTCTTGCACAAAACCAATGTGAAAAAAAAAAATAAAATTCAAATTTGTTTGGGTCTCGCAACAACACACAAAACTACAGTAACCCGCGAGCGCGCAAACGTTTTCTTCGAATTCCCTGTTTCTTTTTTTCGCGCTCAGAGAAATGGGCTGGAGAACCGGCGGAGAAAACGACCTATCGGCGAACTTTCGGACAATCGGTGGACAAAAGTTTCGGCGAAATAGTGTAGGTCAGACACTCCGCCGGTTGTCCGAGAGTTCGCCGACATGTCGTTTTCTCCGCCGGTTCTCCAGCCGGTTTCTCTGAATTCAGTTTTTTGCCCGAGCATTTTTTTCGTTTTTTCTTTTTAGGGATGGGATTTCAAAAGTTAAAAAGAAAACCCAAATCGTCATCTTGATTTCCCACAGCCATTCATTGAGTCAAGTTCCAATACGCGCACTCATGTAAATAAAAATCACCGTCCGTTTTTTTGCGTTCAACAATACATAGTTTAAATAGGACACATCTGTCAATAAAAATGTAAAGGGAACCTGTCTATGTATGTTTTTTTTGTCTCCCGCCAAAGCTTTTACACCATTACTCTGCGTCTCTCATCTTTTTTGTGCGGGACGGCAAAAAGTTTGAAAGTTGATATATTTTATTTGATTAAAGAATTTTTGACCTTCACCAATAAATCACCAACTTTCTCTACCTTTAATTTCTCTTTTTTTCGTCCACTCTTTCTTTTTCAACTATTTAGCTGTTAAAAATTTGGACTTTTTATGAGTTTTTGAGCACTTTTATCAAAGAAATAATAAAATTGCGTGACTAACTGGAATAAATGTTCTTTTTATATCAGTTGTTGCAAAAGTTGTTCCATTCTAACCGGTTGTCTGGAAGCTGTAAACTTTTTCCCCCATTTTATATCTTTTCTCCAACAAAAACAATCATTTGACAAAAAACAGGCAAAAAATATGCAAATTGACCCCCATTAAATATTCCCCCACGTCAAAAAACCGTTTTTTTTCCGTTATTTTTATTTTTTGCCGGAATGGTAAAAGGTGATCACCTGAGTTGTTCTTTTCTTAGACTGTGTTGAAATAGTTGCATTTTTCACTGATAAGGAGTTCGATTTTTGCAGCACTTGAACGTCGTCAATTTATCACAATGACGAAAAAGAAAAACTCGAAGAGAAATCGCTTGAAGGTTGTTGTCACCAAAGTGCCGACTTGTAATGCAGGTAAATTTGACTTGGGGATGTTATAGGTAATTTTAGCTAACTTTGGAAATAAAAGGCGAACCCGATAAACTTTTCGAAAATTAATCAAATCCTCTCAAAACCTAAAATCTAACTTTGAAAGTCAGAATATTTTTCCAGAATTTCGTTCTGAATCTGTTGCATCAACATCAGATGCCAGCCGCCCGGTGAGCCGCGAAAGCAATGTCGAAAACGCGCCCATCGAGACAACAAAACAGCGAAATGTATCGAAAACAGTATTGGGAAAATCATCAAAAGTCAATATTCCAAATGTAAGAATCGATTTTTTCCATATTTAATTTCATATTGTTGTCTATTTATTGATGCTTTTTCTAAGAAGAAAAAAAGTGATTCAATTCCCACACAGGAAAAACTTTAAAGAAACACTCTTTTCAGACAGATGCAGTTCCAATTGCAAGTTCATCCATCGAAGCTTCAGCCGATGATCATATTCAGCAAATTATCGATGAGGTTCGAAATGCAAAATTACCGGAAATGGATAGATGTCGAGCAATGGCGGATATCAATTTTATGATTGGGAGCACCTCAAGTTTCTTGCAACGATATAAACTCCGTCAAAAATTGTATGCTTTCGGATTATTGAATGTTTTTGCGAATATTTCATCTTCTTCGAAATTACTTGATCAAGAAATCGATACATTCATCGAATCAGAAAAACGAGATACTCAAATTCTCGGAAATTCGGAAGATCGAAGAGTTCCTCTCGATATTTGCAACAAGATTTTCGGAAAAATTGGCAATGATCAAACATGGAAAAAGATTGCGGATTATTTCGAATATTTGGCTGAAAAGGAGAGTGAAGATGTTTGTGCGATTATTGACAAATCTAGAAATATTATTGAATCAAAAGATATCGAATGTCAAACTGATAATGTAGTGTTTCAAAGAAGACATGTAACGTATCGATCAAAACGACCTGAAGAGATTCCGGAAGAAAATGAATTTGTATTCGATGTTTGTTCAACATCAGATGATGAAAACAAGAATACACCAGATACTTTATCACCAGTCGATACTTCACAGAATTTGAAAAAATGGGCGACAACTACAGATTTGCCATCGGCATATTCGGTTAAACGTGAGTGAAAAATTCCTAGATTTTCAACAAAAAAAATATTTTGTTTACAGATAATCAAATATTTTTCCGAGATTCGGGTAGTTCGTCTTCAGAATTTGATGAGGAACATTTATTGAATGAAACAACTTTACCATCAATTGGACATGTTACGGTTAGTATTTCATGGTTGTCAATTTAATTTGAATTTTTTTCAGCTTCAATCAATTCAAAGTTCCGAAGAGAAAACATGCATTGAACTTCCGAATGTTGAGCAAAAAAACAAAATGGATTTGGATTATAGTGAGATCCTTTCGCAAGAAGTTTGGATCGAAACAACTTCTCAAAATATCAGTGTTACACCGACGCCGATATCGAAAAATGCTCCAAAGCCACCGCCACTTCCACCGGGTGGTTTATTGAAATCTGGAGCTCCTATTCCGCCACCATTGCCGCCTGGAGGATTTGCAACATCTGGACCTCCACCTCCTCCTCCTCCACTTCCACCTGGTGGAATTTTCAATGGTCCCCCACTTCCATCATCTGGAATTTCAACAAACGCGCCAACGGCTCCACCAATGCCTCCTGGAGGATTATTAAAAGGTGGCCCTCCGATGTTACCATCAGCAGGTTTAACAAAGAACGGACCTCCACCTCCTCCGCCAATGCCGCCAGGAGGATTCGCAACATCTGGACCCCCACCTCCTCCTCCACTTCCACCTGGTGGAATTTCATCTGGAATTTCAACAAACGCGCCACCGCCTCCACCAATGCCTCCTGGGGGATTTTCGAAAAATGGACCGCCGCCACCTCCGCCTTTACCACCAGCAGGTTTCACAAAGAACGGACCTCCGCCGCCGCCGCCAATGCCTCCAGGCGGTCTATCAAAAGGTGCGCCTCCAGCTCCGCCTCCCCCACCATTTTTGTTGAATGGCAACCCGATAAGTAAGAGAAAATTAATGCGGTTCCCAAAAAATCAACCCTTCTTCTTCCAGGTCCATTAAATACATCTTCTCCGCCAGTCTTGTCACCAGGTGTCATCAAATCGGCAGTCGTTTATCGAAAAGAGAAGAAAACATGTTTGGTGCGATGGCAAAAATTGAATCCGATGCAAATGCAAGGCGCCGGAACGGTTTTCAACGATTCGATTTGTGTCGATTTCAATGAAGACGAACGACTTCGAATGCAGGAAGTTTTCGAAGAGGCGCAAATTCGACAAGCGACTCGAAATGTTGGTGGATCGGTTGGAAGAGCGTTTGGACAGAAAATGGCGAGAGCAACAATTTCGTCATCGGATTCGAATACGCAAAGATCGCCGACAACTCAGCAGATTTTGTGCTCACCGAAAGCGTTGACGATTGAGATTTTGTTGAAAAAGTGGGTTTTTGTGGAATTTTTATAGGAATTAAAAGAAGTTTCGAAATTGGGAATATTTTCTTGATTTTTTCATTTTTCGGAATTCTATATTTCAAAAGTTTCTTTAAAAATTCGAATAAATTCAAAAAAAATTTTTTTCAGATTGAAGCCACTCAGTTTCACCGAACTCATCGAAAAACTCGAAAACAATGATACGAACGGAATCAAGATCGATCTTATGGGAACTCTTCATTCCAATTATCCCGAACCTGATGAACTCGCTCCATTTGAAAATGTGGAATTGGCCAAATTATCGCATGCTAGCGATCAATTTTGTTGGCATATCTCCAGAAAGAAGACGCTGAAATTGCGAATTGAATTGTTGATCACAAAAGAGAATGTGGTTTCGGAGGTGAGTTTTCTTGTTTTTTTTTTAAATATTGTTTACCAATCATTTTTTAGATAACGAAATTCGAAAATCAAGTGGATATTTTGTTGTCGGCTTGTCGATTAGCCCGCGGTGATGTAATTCAACTTATCCTCCGAAAATGTTTGCAATATGGAAATTATTTGAATCAGGGATCAATGTTCGCCGAAGCTGCTGGATTTTCATTGAATTATTTTTTGACATTATTGCAGTTGAAAGGAAAAGGCCAACATTCGACAACTCGGCTTGTGGATTTACTTGTCGATTTTTGTGATCTTCCAACAAGTCAAATTGAAGAAACACATGCGAAAATGTTGGCTGTTCGATCGATTAATTTGAATGATTTGAATGCGGCAGTCGATCAAGTCGAAAAGACTATTAAACGATTGAATGGAGCAATGGAAAGATCGAAGGATGAGAAATTGGTCGCGGCTTATACTCCGTTTATTGAGGTTTGGTAGTTTTTCATTTTTAAAATTTTGGTTAAAGAATCCCTTTAAAAAATAAGTTTTGTTTATTCCAGAAAGTCAGCAGACAACTCGCCGATGTTCGAAGCGGAATTGATGAATTGCGACTCGCCGAGCAACAAATTCGCGAGTATCTATGTGGTGGAGATATGGCGCTCCAAGCAATCTTTGAAATTCTTGAGCAAGCGATGAAAGTTGTGGGAGACGCGATCAAACAGGCGCTCAACAAATCACGCATTCAACGAGCGACTTCAATGCATTCTCTGCCGAGTATTGCGATTCGATCGTTGAAAGATGGCGAAAAAACGCTGGGTCGACAATCATTGGCTCTCAACTCGAGGGAATTGCCGGTTGAAGAGTTGAAGAGAATGTTTTCGACCAGAACATCGTCAGAATTTCAGCAGAGAAGAAAGAAAGCGCCATCGCCGTTGGCTACTGTGAGTTTTTTTTATGTTTATAAAAATCTGGAAATAAGTTTTGAAAAATATTTTATTTTTCTCATTTCCAAAAAATCAAAACATTCAAAACCTCTATTCAATTTTTCCAGGAAACAACGACTTCTCCAACTCGAACTCGCCGCCGAAGCAAAGAAAAAGAAGCACCGATTCCAACTGATGAAAATGCTTCGCAAACTTCAATCGCGCCAATTCCACCAAGTGAGCCAACACCAAGTCCACCAATTTTGGCTGAAACTGTACAAAATCGTCTTGCCACCAAAATCGATATAACAAATATGGTCGGAAGTCCTGTATAAATTGGATCTTGTATTCATTTATCATGTAACTTCTTTTCTTTTCTTTGTTCTTCTCATTTTTTTCTGTATTTTTTTTTTTTTTTTTTTGAATTTTACCAGGGTTTCTTTCTTCCTGTTTCTCGTCTATCTTCCTCATTTTCATTTCAATTCTTGTCAAATAATTTGGGTATGTGTCAAATAGATCAAAAGGTTGTATTTTTATTTTTCTTGCCTCTGATTTTTATTTTATTTTTCTCCTTTTTTTGTAAAATGAATTTTGAATTAAAAGTTTTTCATGATTTTGAGGTAAACTGGTTGAGGACTAATTTGTTATTATTTTTGATGAGGAATGTGTGATAAGCGACTAATTGTTTTTGCGGTGATCTTTGGAAAAATGTTGATTTTCTGACGAATCGGAATTTTAAAATTTGAATTTTTCAGAAAACTTTCAAGGGAAAATTCGTTTTTACAAAAACTAGGTTTTATGCCACGTCATAACTATGTGAAACTTGAAATCTTATGTTTCAAGTTGGCTGAAAAACTGAGATTTATCATAATTTTTGGTATTTCAAAAATTAAATCCAATATTTCAAAGAAATTCCAGAGCATGGAAAAATATAAAATCATTCCAATTTTTCAAAAATCTCAATTTTGCCACATCATAAAAGTTTTTGTGAAAAATATTTTAACACCAAAGAAATTCAATTTTTCAAAAAAAAATTGATCAAAATTTTTTCACTTTCGTTTTGAGACTCCAAAGTTCAGTCACACCAAAAAACCAATCAAAAAATCACTTTCACGATCTTATCATCATAGATCACAGATCTTCTCAGACCTCACAGTCTCCACTCCACTATATTTTTGAGCCAACCCATTTGCTCTTCTGTTTCGTTAGTCTCTCTTTTTCACGTCGTGCCACCACACAAATCCGAGGAGACGCAGAGAAAAAAGCAACCGTACTCTCCCCCTGTCGCTCAGGTCATTCGCTGCAAGACCAATCGCCAAAACCGTACTTTCCCGCGTTGCTCAGGTGAATCGCTGCGAGACCAAGCGTCAAACCGTATTCTCCGCGGTCTCTCAGGTGTTTCGCTGTGAGACCACACAAAATGTCTGCGTCTCCACGAAATTATCTTTTCCCATTTGTCTGGCACGACGTGTTTTGTGCGACATGTGAATATCACGAAAAACGAGGAAATAGTGTGAGAAAATGAGAGAGGCGAGGAGGTCTAACCACTTTTCTTTTTCATTTTTTGCTTGCTGTTGAAAGACCGCCCAGACGGCTTGCTTGGAAATAAAAACTTATTTTTAAAATTTTGAGTGTTCTCTGGGCAGGTTTTTTATCATTTTGAGAAAAACACTGTGTTTTTTTTGTTTTTAGAAATTGTGTTAGGTTAGTATTTAGGTTTTTATTTAATTAATTAATTGCCACGCGACTAAAAAATGTGTCAGTCTGTTTTGTGATTTGGAAAAGTTTTGAGATTTTTCTGAATATCTAAAATTTTTCGCTGGCCTATTTTTCAATCCGAAATTAGTTACCAAAAAATTTAACAAATCTAGAAAACGTTGGAACCCAAAAATCAGACAATTTTTCCAAAGTTTCAAAATTCTGATTATTCAAAATTTTATTGAATGAACTATGAATTCTTATCGTTCACTATGATTTTGTTTAAAATAAACAATTCAAAAAACATTCTCATTTTCTCTCACAAATGTTTCGTTGATCATCGCTCGCTTTTCCCTCTCTTTTTCTCATATATACAACTTTTTTCAGTTAGTACTCATAGAAAGAAATAGAAAAAAATGAATATTCTATTGCGATGTTCACAATTTCCGACTTCAAGTTTGAGGTTTGTTTTAATATTTATTTTTTCAAAAAAAAATTCCATATATTTTGCAGGCTCTCACCACAAATCTTCACAAATTCAAAACAAAACTTCACCACCAAAGCGCGAAACGTGAATTTGACGCGGAACATGAAAAGAGTCGAGCGTCGAAATGCCGCATATCTCCTTCGACATTCCACGTGGAAAGGTTTGGTGGAAATCTACGAAATCGCCAAGCCTCATAAAAAATGGATTTTTAGTGAGTTCCCTTATTATTTATTTTTTTTCCCAATTCATAAAATTTCGGTTTTCAGTGGGCACAAGTTTCATGATTTTGAGCAGTGGAATATTTTTGATAATTCCTCGAATTCTCGGAAAATTGATCGATCAATATGGAAATGAGAGAACGGCTGATGCGAATTCGGAAATATCTATAAAATTTGCACATTTCTTCAAAGAACATCCAATTGCGCTGATTGGTTTATTAGCTGCGGGAGCAGTTGCGACAGCAGCAAAAGTTTATTGTCTTCAAATTGCAGGTATTTTTTTCTCTTTATTTTTTCCAGAAAAATTAAATTTTCAGGTCTTTACATCGTTGGTGGTTTACGAAAGGCAGTGTATTCTTCAGTTCTCAAACAAGACATGGGATTTTTCGATAAAAACATCGTTGGAGAAATCAGTTCTCGACACGCCGCCGACACAGTAATTGTAGGCTACAGTGTATCCACAAGTTTGAAAGATGGAGTTCGAGCTGTGTTGGTTGGTTTCGGATCGATTGCCGCAATGTTAATGACATCACTCGAATTATCAACAGTTTCATTTTTGACCGCTCCAATTGTTCTCTCGATTTTCCGAATGTTTGGAAAAGTTCAACAACAATGCACGTGGCAATTGCAAGAAGTTGTGTCTGAAGTGAATCAAATGGCTGTTGAAAGAATGGCACAGGCGAAAACTGTTAGAATGCTTAGTGCTGAGCAACAATCAATTGATGAATATTCGAAGAAAAATGAACTTGTTGTTGAGATTTCGAAAACTGAAGCTTTGGCGAAAGGAAGTTTGATTGGATCTTTCCAATTCACCGCGTATTCGGCTTTCTCCTCGATTTTATTTTATGGTTCACATTTGGTTAGTGAAGAGAGAATTACTTATGGTGAACTTTCTTCATTCTGTTTGTACGCAGTTATGGCGGCTGCAAGTTTATCAAATATTTCGGGATTCTACAATGAGGTCATGAAGGTTAGCAACAAAAAAAATCCAAAAACTAAGTTCATCAATTTTCCATTCAGGGTCTTGGAGCATCATCTCGCCTTCTTGAGCTCAAAAATTCACAACCCGCAATGACCCTTGATTCGGGAATTCAAAAAACTCAACTGGAGAGAGCAATACATTTCGAAGATGTTTCATTTTCTTATCCCGGGCGACTCAAGACTTTGCAAAATTTGACATTTGATATTCCACGTGGAAAAATCACGGCAATTATTGGGCCAAGTGGCGGTGGAAAATCATCGATTGCAAGTCTGATGTTACGATTATACGATCCAGATTCTGGTAGAATTACAGTTGATGGAATTGATATGAAAGATATAAATCCAACTGCTTGGAGAAGATCAATTGGAACTGTTGGACAAGAACCTGTATTATTCACCTGTTCAATTCGAGATAATATTTTGATGGGAGCTGAACATCCGAATCGAATTAGTCAAAATGAATTGGAACAGGCGGCGATGTTAGCGAATGCGTTGGATTTTATTACATCGTTTGAGAATGGTTTCGATACAATGGTTGGAGAAAATGGATGTAAATTGAGTGGTGGTCAAAAACAACGAATTGCAATTGCTCGAGCATTGATTTCAAAACCAAAAATTCTGATTTTGGACGAAGCGACAAGTGCTTTAGATGCTACTTCGGATTATTTAGTTAGAATGACAATTGATAACCTTTTGAAGTATCACGATTTAACTGTTCTTGTGATTGCTCATCGATTAGCAACTATGCAACAAGCAGATCAAGTTGTATTTGTGAATCGTGGAAAAATTGAAGGACAAGGTTCATTCGATGAAATGATGAAGATTCAAAGTAGTATTGTCGAACAAGAAGCGTTGAAGAGAGGAATCCCAATTAATGAACAAATGAGTCGAGTTAGAACATCTTTCTAATCTTGTATAATGTTAAAATATTTTGTAAATAGGTCACTTTGAATTTGTTGTAAGGGTTAATCTGTTAGCTTTATTTTTCGTTGTAAATAAACTGTTTTATTTGAAATTTTAGCGAAAAAAAAATAAAAAACAAAAATTGTCCGAGAGAAATACACGAAATTTGCAATGGGGCGCACAAGCCGCGTTTTATCGGAAAAATATTTTTATTTTTTCGCTTCGGAAGTTTCCAAAAGAAGAAACAAATGAGATGCATCTGCTGTCAAGGTTATCATGTTCAACATTCAGGTTAGATTTATTTTCAAGACGAATTTCAGGCTAATTTTTCCGCATTTTCCAGATTTGCTCGACAAGTCACAACGAAGGTTAGAGATATACGGGCGGACAGATTTGTAAGTATTTGAGTTTTTAATTATTTTCCATGGGAAAAAATAAATTCGCACAGTTTTTAGAGTCCACGATATCAAGAAAGTAATGCACAATATTTATTGAGACATACGACTGGAAAAGATTTGCGCGAGATTTATCGGATAGCGAAACCTTTCAGAAAATTGGTTTTCAGTAAGTTATTTTCAAAATTTAACAGTTTTCTAATTTTCATTTTAGTGGGGACGGGATTCATGATTATAAGTGGTGGAATTTTTCTGATAATTCCTCGAATTCTTGGAAAACTCATCGACAAATATGGAAATCAACAAAATCTAACTGAAGAAGATAATAGTTTGACAATGAAAATTGCCACGTATTTCAAAGAGAATCCGATCGCTTTGGCGGGACTTTTGGCAACTGGAGCAGTGGCGACCGCAGCTAAAGTTTATTGTCTTCAAATCGCTGGCGTCAAATTTATCCGTGCGTTACGAAGATCGGTTTTTAGTTCTGTTCTCAAACAAGATATGCGATTTTTCGATAAGAATATTGTTGGAGAAATTGGTTCGCGACATTCTGCTGATACAATTATTGTTGGATACAGTGTTTCAACGAGTTTAAGAGGCGGTGTTCGAGCATTATTGATTGGTATTGGATCAGTTGTTGCCATGTTTATGACATCAACCGAATTATCAATTGTTTCCTGTTTAACTGCACCGATTGTTCTTGGATTATTCAGAATGTTCGGTAAAATTCAACAGCAATGCACGTGGCAATTACAAGAAGTTATTGCAGATATCAACAGAGTTTGTGATTTCTTGATGGCTTTTCTCGAATCATGAATAATCTTTTTTTAGATGGCTGTTGAAAGAATGACTCATGCTAAAACCCTTCGAATGATAAGTGCTGAACAAAGATCGATTGATGAATACATAAGAAAAGGTGATATAGTTGTTGAGATTTCGAAAACTGAAGCTTTGGCGAAAGGAAGTTTGATTGGATCGTTCCAATTTACTGCATATTCGGCATTCTCCTCGATTTTATTTTATGGTTCACATCTTATAAATATCGGAGAAATCAGTTATGGAGAATTATCGTCTTTTTGTTTGTATGCAGTTATGGCGACTGCAAGTTTGTCGAATATTTCAGGATTTTACAATGAAGTTATGAAGGTATTCAATATTTTTGGTATAACAAAAATTTACCAGTTTTTTAAAGGGAATTGGAGCATCTTCTAGACTTCTTGATTTACGAAATGCCGAACCTGGAATGAAACTGGATGAAGGGATTAAAAAGACAAATATTACTGATAGAGTGCATTTTGAGAATGTTAGCTTCACATATTTCGACAGGAAAAACACTTTGGATAACATAACTTTCGATATTCCTCGTAATAAAATCACAGCTGTAATTGGGCCAAGTGGAAGTGGAAAATCGTCAATTGCAAGACTTATGTTGAGATTATACGATCCAGATTCTGGTAGAATTACAGTTGATGGAATTGATATGAAAGATATAAATCCAACTGCTTGGAGAAGATCAATTGGAACTGTTGGACAAGAACCTGTATTATTCACTTGTTCAATTCGAGATAATATTCTGTTAGGTGCTGAAAATCCAGAAAAAGTTAGCGATGAACAATTGGAAGAAGCTGCCACGTTGGCAAATGCTATTGATTTCATAAATTCGTTTGAGAATGGTTTCGATACAATGGTTGGAGAAAATGGATGTAAATTGAGTGGTGGACAAAAACAACGAATTGCAATTGCTAGAGCATTGATTTCAAAACCGAAAATTCTGATTTTGGACGAAGCGACAAGTGCTTTAGATGCTACTTCGGATTATTTGATTAGAATGACCCTTAATAATCTTCTTAGAAATCATGATCTAACAGTTTTATGCATTGCTCATCGATTAGCAACAATGCAACAAGCTGACAATGTTGTATATGTGAATCGCGGAAGAATTGAAGGACAAGGATCATTTGAGGAAATGATGAAGATTCAGAGTAGCATAGTTGAAAAAGAAGCTAGAAAAAGAGGAATTCCCATGACAGATGAGATGAGTAAAGTGTTAACTGCAAACTCTTAGTTCACAGATATTATGTACAATACCTCGGTTAGACTCACTTTAATTTTAGTTGTGCAATATTGATTTAGTCATGTCATATCATTCAATGAAGTGTTTTTTTTCATAAAGCATCTCAACAAACTATAACAGCATCCTAGATATTTAAAAATTCCAACAATATTTTATTTAAATGAAATTGCAGCCAAAACGAATAATGTGCTTCCAACGATAAATGAGAGCTCTCTGAAAAAACAATTTTATTTGGAAAATTATAAATGAACAAAACTAACCGATAACTTGGGAATTGATCGAGTTCGAAGTCTACATTATGTTTATATTTTTCGACAGCAGAAGTTACAGCGCTTTTCACATCATCAGCTGAACCTTCGTAGAAAAATCGGACATCTGGAGGACGCGAGAATTTGTCTGGCGTTGTATGAATCTAAAATAAGTTTTGTATAAAAAATCATTAAAAACTTTGCTTACCAAATCAACAACAGTTTTCTTCATTTGTTGCTCTTTTGCCGAATGCAAATACACATTTGCGATTTCAAAATGTGGTTGGAAAACAATTGTCTTAACATCACCACTTGCAAAATATTTCTCAACAAATTCATCCCACGGAATTGGTGGCAACTTTTCATTCAAAGCTCTATGCTCACTTCGTCGTCTGAAAAAAATTGTTTAAAAAAGAATAAGTTAAGTAAGTATTATTTTACCTGTACAATAGAATTCCGTGTGTTGAAACCCATATAAACATGAGACATCCTCCCAATGCATAAGCTCGACGAACTTTTACTGTAAAATTCAACGTAAAATCGAAATTTACAACTAAAAACTTACATTTGGTGACTTTGTCCTCGACTTTTCCTGCAGTTTCAGATGCGAAATGACGTTTCAAAATAGGTTGAAATTTCGGTAAGGGTCGAAAACGTGAGAAATGACGCAAAAAATACATTTTCGTTTTTGAAAATGTGAAAAATTGAAAAAAAAATATTTTGTAATTTTCTCTGCGTCTCTTCAGAGCGAGAGCGTTTCATTAGAGCGCACTTGCATTCTGGTCGTCCATTTTTTTCGATTTTTTCGTGTTTTTCACATGTTTTCGTAACTTTGAAAGGCTGGGTTCAAAATTTGATATCAAATCATTTTTGTAGGTGGGTAATGAAGTTGCCGAATGGTCAAATGCTGCGCCATCTTTCGACAGCAGCTCACAATCATTCGAGGTAAGATTTTATAATTTTGAAATGAATAAAACAAAAAATTTAGCGTGGGGTTGTGTGGTCCGGCTGTGAAGTTACTTATCATAAAATATGGCTTGGAGAACCGGCAGATAAAAGGAACTGGTCCAAAAAACAACATTCTGAAGAATGATATTTTGGAATTGGTGCAAAAAGAGAAACTTCAACCAGTTTTTCACACAGTTTCTCCACCAGCAGCAGTAGCAACAAAACCAGCAGAAACACCAAAGAAGGCGAATAATAATCGAAGTCTTCGTCATCACGAAGATATTCCACTCACCAATATTCGATCTGTGATTGCAAAACGATTGACCGCTTCAAAACAACAAATCCCTCATGAATATCAAGGAATTGATGTGCGAATCGATAATTTGTTAGCTTTGCGAAGGCAATTAAAATCGACTGGAATTGTTCTATCTCTAAATGATTTTATAATTAAAGCAGCTGCATTGGCATTGCGATCAGTTCCAGAAATAAATGTGCGCTGGACGCCTGAAGGAATTGTTCGTCTCGCAAAAGTTGATGTCTCTGTTGCAGTCGCAACACCAACCGGTTTGATCACACCAATTGTAAATAATGCTGATATTCTTGGCGTTGCTGCCATTTCTAACAAAGTGAAAGAATTATCCGGTTTGGCGAAAGAGAGCAAATTGAAACCACACCAATTTCAAGGCGGATCTTTTACGATTTCCAATTTGGGAATGTTTGGAAGTGTTTCGAATTTCACAGCAATCATTAATCCACCACAATGTGCAATTTTGACAATTGGAGGTGGAAGAACCGAAGTTGTATCAATTGATGGACAATTGCAAACACAACAACTGTAAGGGGATTTTGAAAATATAGTAAAATCTAGAAAAATTAATTATATTTTTTTTTGCAGAATGGGTGTGAATCTATGCTTCGATGGCCGTGCAATCGACGAATTTTCCGCCAAAAAATTCCTTCTTCATTTCTCCGAATCATTATCCGATCCAGATTTGTTGGTCGCTGAACCAATTGCACCAGAACTAGACTTTGATTTCTCGAGATTGTTATAATTCGAAACATAAGTAGATCATAAATAAATAGTTCAATTTTTCCGAGAATTTTATTCATTTTCAAAAACACGTGCGTGACCTTTAAAATATCTATTTAACTGCTTTTTGGCTTTTTGGCTATTTTCAATAAAAAAAATTTCATTGAAAAATGTTGATCAAACGATTTTCAACAAATCAATTTCGAAACGCTCATTTTCTTGCAAATGTTCCTTTGAAAAAACGAGGAGTTGAGGGAACTTTGCCAGCCAATTATTTTGATAACAAAGTGGGTTATATCATTCGAAAAAAAAAAAAAGAAATGATCAGTGTTCATTTTTTAGGCAGTGGTTTTGTATTTTTCGGCCGGTTGGTGTGGTTCTTGTAAATTTCTGACACCGAAATTGAAAAAGTTCTACGAGGCTGTGAAATCGGACGGAAGTTTGGAAATTGTTTGGGTTTCGAAGGATAAAGAGGCGGATCATCAATTGGAATATTATGAGAAAAATTTGCCGGATTGGCCGTATGTTCCATTTGGAGATGAGAATATTCAGTAGGTTTTTAAACTCAAAAATTGAATATTTTGAAATTTTTTAAAGTTTTTTTTACAATCATTCAAATTCTATATTTTCCTGAAATATTGGATTTAAAAAATTCGAGTTCATAAATTTTCAAATTGGAAACCTTTTGTAATTTTTCGAAATGTTTCATGAAATTAGGAAATTACTTTTTTGAAAATCTTCTGATCTTCTGATCCCAAATTCCCAATTTTTCCAGAAAACTCGGCGAAAAATACAAAGCCATCGTAATTCCGGTGCTCAAATTGATCGATTCGAATGGCGAAGTTGTGAATGATCGAGTTCGAGCCGATGTCGAAGCAGCAATCAAAGCAAATCCCATGGACACTTATATCAAGTGGAAAAAATCACTCGGACTTTGAAACTTTTTTCCCCCACCCCCAATACATAGGAAAAACTTGTATGTATTTCATCACGTTTTTTATTTGTGAATAAACTAAATTGTGATATTTCCTATAATATGTGATTAGAAAGGGCTGCTGCCTCGAGAGCCAAATGTTATTAGTATATTTTATATTTTTGGTTGCTAGGCTGGGGAGGAGCTATTATTTGTGGGAAACAAGTTCATGTCACCTTTTTGAGAACGCCTCTCGTTTTTTTTGTGGCTTCTATACGATTTATTTTTTATTGTGGTGTACTTTCTATTTTGGCTAAGTCTGTCTCGTGATTTTTTCAGGTATCTACTATGTTGACAGCAAAAAATATAATTGAAATGGAAGCGAATAGTGAGTTGAGCAGATAAATAATTATGATTTTTTTTGTTTTTCAGTTATACATCACCCCGAGGCACGAAAGCGAACTAATACGCTGAAAGTTGGTGAGTTGGCACTAATTTTTTATTTTGAAAAAAATGTAGTCACTTCTCATCATGTCTCTAGGAAACTATGATTTTTTTTCAAATTTCGCCTAGCACAAGTTTGAAAATGATTTTGCTTCTTTGCTATTTTTGATTTTCTGAAAATAATTCCTGAAAATTTTCCAATAAAAAAACTGTTAGGTCTAGGATTACTGTAGATATTTGGCGCCTAAAAATCCACTGTTATGAAAAAAATGTTCAAAATTTTTTTCACGTATAAAATACGTTTCATGAAATTTTCTATTATCAGGTTTCTGGTGGAATATTGATGATTCGTATTTGTCCTTTATAAGAAAACAATATTGAGTTTGAAAAATAGAATAGTGCTGACATTGGGCAAAATCAGATTTTTTCTAATTTTTGGACTTCACAATCAGAAAAATTTTAATATTTGCCACGTCGAATTTATTTTTGTAAAACCTAAAATCACGCATTTCATCTCCTAGTTTTCACACCCAAAATCATTTTTTCCTTCTTGGATTACGGTATCCATAAAAATCCTATGAATTAAATATATTTTCTCATATTTTTCCTCCTTATTTTTTCTCTCCACCTCTCCCCAAAAATAAAAATAACAACATAACACCGTAAAAACAGATGATTTTCCCACACTTCCCCATTTTTGCTCATTTCACTCATTCCTTCTGAAAATATGCTCTATGAATCTGACGACTCCGGTATTTTTTCAAAAACAAAATTGTTCTTCGAAAATAAATTCCAAATTTTTATAGATAAACTTTCGCCCACCGAATCAATGGCTTTGTCATTAGCGTCGAGGCGAGGTAAGCTAATTAGTCGCGCTCGCGTGCGTGCTTTTTCATTCTTTTGTCAATTTTTCTATTTTTCTAGCCTCGGTTCCTATGGAAATCATCATTGGAAAAGGTAATGAATAGTATTATCTATAAAATTTTTTTAAAAAACCCAAATTAAACAAATTTTCCAGACGGCCGCCCAGTTTTCAACGCAAGTTCTCCAACCACAGCCGGATCTCCGATGTTTTCCGATCAAAAAGATCGACGAATTCCACGAGCTCTCAAAAAAGAGGGCTCATTGTCTCGTGAAAACTCGAAAAAGAGTTCAGGCTCGAAGAAGGGTTTGAAGAAGACTAAATCAACAACTCGTGAAAAATCAATGTCAATCGAAGATCGAGATGTATGATAATTTTTTCTATGATGTATAAAAATATTATTTAATTTTCAGAGTCCATTAACCGATGATTCTCTTCAACAAATCTCTGGTTCAATGACGACTTGTTCCATTACCCAATTCTCAACACAACGTCGAAAATCAATCGATTTGTCGAAAAATGAATTCGAGGAATATCGAATTAATCGAACCAGTGAGGTTCAAGTCAGAAATTTCGAATGTCAAGTTGATCTTTGATTTGTGAGAGAGAGAGAGATATATATTTTTTTTGATGATTGAGAATGAGTAAATAATTTTTTTTATTTTTTTTTGTTGTTATGTTATTGCAAAAAAGGAAGTTGATTGAAAATATCTATTTTTATCAGCAAAAAATGATGGTTTTCTGAAATCATCAAGAGAGTTGGATAATTAAATATGTTATGAAAAAACAACTTGCAAAATTTTCAGGAAGATCTGAATTTTGCTTCTGAAAATGAAGAGCTTCAGTTTTTGAGAAATCATAATAGAAAAGTAGTCGGGAAAAAAATGTGGAATTTCAAGGCCTCTTGTCAGGAAACCCCATTTCACAGAATAAAAAATATTTCAAAAAGTTCTAGAGTACTGTAATTCTAGAAGAGTTAAATCTTGATATTCCTTCATGTTTTTAATTCTTTTCAGATTTTTCAAGTTCTACATGCTCTGAAAAATCTGAAACACCTTTTTCGAATTGCTGAAGATTTATTTTTTGCAATAATTTTTACATAAATTCAGGAAAGCTTATTGTCTACCTCCACGTCCACCTTGTTGTCCTTGTTGGCCTCCTTGTTGTCCCTGTGGTCCCTGACCACCTTGTTGTCCCTGTGGGCCTTGTCCTTGTCCGCCTTGTTGTCCTTGTGGTCCCTGACCTCCTTGTTGTCCTTGTGGTCCCTGACCTCCTTGTGGTCCTTGTCCACCTTGTGGCCCACCTTGTGGTGGTTGTGGTCTGGCGATCGAGAAGATCACTGAAACTTCAATTGGATATTGCTCTCTCAATGTTTCGGTGGCATTTCTTTGTTCTTCACGAGTTTGATCTTTGTTGTCAAGAATGGCTTCGAGTTGTGATTGAACACTTGAGAGATTTGAAATGACTTCAGTCACGTTTTCCTTGATTTCAGCGAGAAGAGCGGTTTGGTTGGCTTGGAATTCGGTGTAGATGTCCTGGAAAAAACGGTTTAGTGAAATTGTTGGAAAATGTTAGAGTCAAGAAATTTCTAACCCAAAAAATCCCCCGTTTTTTTCCGAATTTCAAGAGTGTTTTTGAAAAGTTAACACTAGATTCCAAAATCCAAATTTTCAACAACAAAATAACTTACAGAAACTCCATAGGTTGAAGCCCAAGCTGCAGACTGTGTGTCAATTTCAGCAATAGTCAAATTGTCATTGCTAACAATTTCAAAGTAGGCTTGACGAGCTTCATCGGTCACATTTTGAAGGAATGGTGGTGGTGGTGGTCCTCTTGGGCCTTGTCCACCTTGTGGGCCTTGACCTCCTTGTGGGCCTTGACCTCCTTGTCCACCTTGTTGTCCGCCACGTCCACCTTGTGGTCCAGCCAAAACTCCCAAAACCAAAACAGTGCAAAGAGCAACTCGGAACATTTTTAATTGACTTGTGAAAACTGTTCAAACAGTTTGATATTTATACCCTTCATATTTTTTAATGTTCTCGATCATCTTTGTTTGTTTGACGTTGAACTTAAAATTGGGCGGGACACAGCATTTTGTTGTGTTTCCCCACAAAAAACATGGATGGAAAAGTGTTGTATGAATTAAATATTCAAATTCGGAAATGATTCATCTGATACATGTATGATGCTGATGTTATCACTTGTTGTTATGATCTGATTTTTGACAGATACCGAATCATTTTTTTGGAATCATAAAATTTTTCAAAAATGATGATATTATGAGGGTGTGTCTGGAGCAAAATATAGACCAAAAATATTTTTACTTTTTTTCAGGATGGGTTTAGGATTCACAAACTGTATTCGTATCCATTAAATCTGAAAAAGAAATCATTTCTTGTTATATTAACTCACAAACTTTGATTCTTAAATTTTTTATTTTGTGTTTCAAACTTCGAACATTCAGGAAAGGCATAATTCTAAATCAGGTCGAATTTGAAATCTGTGTTTTTTTTTCGCAAAAGATTCCGATTCCACTTTTCAGACACTCCTATCAAAAATTTCCGATTCCAACACCAAAACAATTCAAAATTTGATGTATCAAAAATCAAATTCAAAAACTTTGATCTTGATATTTATCCATGTACAAGTCTGTGTATCATCTGACCTCGTTTATAATATTTATTCAGCCCATCGCACACAAAGAACATCAACAATAGTAACAAATTTACTTGATCATGGTAAAAAAGATGAGTCATCGGTGAATTGCGGTTCACCAAATCCACCAATAATTCCTTGCTCATTTGGTGGAGGACGTGGAATTCCGTGTGGCGGAGGAGGAGGTGGCGGAGCTCCACGATGTCTCAAATGCAGAATTGTATCCACTTCTGCATTATAAGTTTCCCGCAATTTATCGATGGCTTCTTTGATTTGATGTCTTGTTTGATTTTTATTGTTGAATATCTCATCTTTTGACACTTGATAAATTAGAGATTATACTCGTCAAATTCTTATCCATCTCTTGTTCCATAATTGTTCGATTTTTCAAAAATTCCTGATATTCCTCAACGATATTGAAGTTGTCAGCCCAGATTGCAGTTTTATTTTCGATTTCAAGTCTCGTCAAATTCGAATCATCTACAACTTCGAAGAATGCAATTCTAGCATCTTCGCTGACGTTTTGAAGAAACGGTGGAGGTGGGGGAGGTCCTGGGGGTCCTGGAGGCCCAGGCGGCCTTGGAGGCCCAGGCGGCCTTGGAGGCCCAGGCGGCCCTCGGAATTCATCTGTTGTCGCCGACATAATTGTATTCAATAAAAAATATAGACAATAAAAACATGAATGTGTTTCGAATGTTTCCAAATGTGTTTTATACACAGTTTTTTTTTAGTAATCTAGTTATCCAAAAATAATCCGGTGATGTTGAAATATGATGATTCACACTTTCAAAAACACACGAAAAAAATTAAAAAATAAAAAATAAAATTCACGTGAAAACGTGACCTCGAGATCCACGCGTCAATAATTTTTATTTTCCACAAAAAAAAACAATTTTCATTCATTTCTCAATTTTGTCTCGGCTTTGAATTGTTTATCAGCTAAAGTACAGTAATCAACATGGAAAGACTTCTTCGACAACTACTTATGGTAAGTTGTATTGAGCTATGACGTGGCAAAAGAAGACTAGTGTTAAATTCAACCTTACCACGTCATAACTCTTTCAGTTCTCAAGATTCTTCAAAAAACAATTCATAAAAAATCAGGGCCTTAAAGCAACACCCTCGTATAATAAGGCCATTGCGAAATGCTTTCAAACACCAAAATATATAAAATTAACCTATCCAGCTATACTCACAAGCAATATGTAAAAGAAATACTCAAAAACGATCAAGTTTGACCACTTTTGAGAAAAAAAATTATTTTTTTTTGAAAATCGCCTGCAGATTGTGCAGATCCGCAATTTCATGAAATTGTGCAAACACTGTGACGACAATTGTGTGCTACAGTACCCCTTTCAACATTTTTTCAACAAAAAGTGAATTGTTTCACTGAAAACAACGAAATAAATTATAACAATGATTTCTGAACATCATTAACTATCTCTACTTTCATTTTTGACAACGATATTTCAGTTTTATAATGCATATTCCGGTCAAAAACTGAAAAAACACAATTTCCTTTGAAAAAATTATTTTTCGTCTGAAATATTGAATCTTCGTGTTTATATTTCTTCACTTTATTTTTTTCATACCCAGAAAACAGTTGTTTCCATGCAAATTGTCATTTTCCGAAAAAATGGAAAAAAAATTGCAAAAAAATAAAAAGAAAACAACGAGACTCCGCGTTGACGCTAGCCCGCGTTGTTTGAATTTGAGTTTTTTCAATTTTTTAATGGGTTTCCATATTTCGGCTAATACTTATTGAAACGTTTTGAATTTTTTCTCCGAACTAGAAAACAGTAAAACTAAGCTAAATCTAAAATTTGAGAACATTTGGGCTTTTTTCAAGAAAGTGCCTATTATACGAGGGTGTTGCTATCTCTATTATACGAGGGTGTTGCTATCTAAATATCTCTGTTTAGGGTGCTCAACCTCGTCCACCAACTGATCAACTCAATCATCCAGATACCAGTGAAACGTAGGTTTTCAGTTATTCTCAAAAATTGCTCCAATTTGTTTTTCATTCCAGCGTGAATATTTCTGCACTCGCTCTTATCAAAATGATGAGACATGCAAGATCTGGTGTCCCTCTCGAAGTAATGGGTTTGATGCTTGGAACATTTATCGATGATTATACTATAAATGTGACCGATGTTTTTGCGATGCCACAAAGTGGAACAAGTGTAACTGTTGAAAGTGTTGATCCAGTTTATCAAACAAAACATATGGATTTGCTGAAACTTGTGGGAAGAACAGAAAATGTTGTTGGATGGTATCATTCACATCCAGGATTTGGTTGCTGGTTGTCATCTGTTGATGTCAATACTCAACAATCATTTGAAGCACTTCATCCAAGAGCTGTTGCAGTTGTTGTTGATCCAATTCAAAGTGTTAAAGGAAAAGTTATGCTTGATGCATTTCGATCAATTAATCCATTGAATTTATCACTTCGTGCTCTTGCTCCAACTGCTGAACCACGTCAAACAACTTCGCATCTTGGAAATCTTGTGCAACCATCTTTGATTTCTGTTTTGCATGGGCTTCAGACAAAATATTATTCATTGAATATCACTTATCATTTGACACCACAAGAACAACGGATGATTATGTGTTTGAATAAAAAAAGCTGGTATGATCAATTGGTAAGATTTTTATAGGGCGATAGAAAATTCTTCTGTCCATTTTCAAGTTATTTTGAAGCATTAAACTATCTGAAATCAAAAACTCTAAAAAGTTCCAATTCTCGGAAGAATTTTCTTGCAATAAAATTTGATTTCGAAATTTAGCCTATTCAAAAAAAATTTCTGAAAATTAAGCTAATTTTCAGAGACGTTTTTTTATATTTAGAAAAAGTGCAAATTTTTTTAGGCCTATTTTGTCCTAATTCCTAATTTTTCAGAATCTTCGAAAATACTCGAAACTCGAAAAAGAGACCGATGAAACCTTCACAAAAATCAACAAATTGTTGGAAATCTTCACCAAAGAAACATTGGAAGGTGGCTCGAAAAATCGAACTGAAGAAGATGTGAAAAAATATGGAAGAGTCAATGTCAAAAATCAATTGGAACAATTGACTGGAAATGTTTTGAATGAGACTATTTGTCATCAATTAATGGCAATGATTAATACCAAATCATTGAATTGAAATAGGATTTGATTTGATTTTATTCGGAAAAATATGAAGATTTATTTTATTTATGAAAAAGCTGCGAGATTTTGATTGGCATTAATGATGTCAAGGTAGAATGTTATAACATCATTTAAGGACAATCAAAAATTCGAAACTTTTTTTTTCTCGAGAATATATATTTTTTAGAATATAGAAGAAGATGGACAAGATTTTGTGAAGAATGAAAATGAATGCAACACATTTTTGTCCAAAAAGGAGGAGTCTATAACAGGTGTGAGGTTACCACGTATTTAGTAAGTAGACATTGAACACGTGTACAACATCTGCACAATTTTCTTTTTCTTCAACAAAAATTTCAATAGAAATAGAAACCACATGTATCATAGATGTGTTAGAAGAAATAAAAAAGTAAGGGCGAGAAAAAAGAGGAAAGGAAAAATATTAGGCAATTATTAGTCGAATCGAAGTGGCTCAAATTTAATGTAAGAACAATTTTTTTCGAATTTATGAAAATGTGGAATACAGTGTGACGGAAGTGAAAAATTGGGTAAACGATGTTGAATTTGAGAAATTGGAATATTTGAATTCGGATTGATTCAAGGTTTTTAAAAGTTGAAAATGCATGAAAACCATGGTTCCACGACTCATTCGAATTTTAATAAAACGCTTGCGTCTAATCACGTCTCGGGAAAAAAGTAGCAAGTTTTGCTTTTAAACATTTTTAAAAACAATATTGAAAAACTCACTTTTCCTCCAGTTTTCCTCGTTTTTGAAAATCGTTCAACTCAAATTCGCTTCAATATTTGTTTCGATATTTCCATCATTCCGCTGACGTTTTTCCTGTAAAATAGAAATGAGTGAAATCTAAATAAGAACTCAAAAAAAAACTGAAGGAAAATTCAAGAATGTAGATTTTTTATAAAACTACTGTTTGAGCACCAGTTTGAATATAAAACTATCGAAAATCAAATAAAGATACGTACTTGTACTAGAAAAATTAATAAATATGAATTCCACAACAAGTTTCATTCAAATTCATAGAAAAACAACAAAAAATACGTGAATGAAAAATTTTCGAAAAACAAAAACAAAAAAATAAAAGTAAAAATGGAAGTGCGCCCTATTGATAAAAGTTGCATGTCGCGCACTCTTTCAAAAATTTGTGTTTTTCGTCGTTGCTGTTTTTTTTATTATCAGACTAAAAGGGTGTGAATGCATTCTTATATTTTTTAAAAAGATTTTGTTTCTTCAAAACACCTCTCCAGACACTCAAAATCTTTGTTCCAAAATTAATTGCAATTCATCAAAAGCTAAGAAAAACAATCGAATCCTTGTTAACAACCTCAAATATTTCATTTTCTATTTTTTTCCATCTTCATTCTCATTTTCTTTTTCTTTCATCTCTTGTTGTTTTTTTGCTTCTATGCTCCAATCCAATCAATTGGAACATTTGTGTTTGTACACCAAACATTCTTCAATGTATCTAGTTTTTTTTTGAAGAAATTTTGGTTTATCTTATTTTTTGAAGGTGTTCTGATTTGAATTTTTGGCTTATGACGTGGCAAGATTGTTTGAAAATTTGCAGAAAAATTTTCGGCAGATTTTTTTGAAGATTGTCTGAAATTTCTTGAAAATTAGGTTTTTTCAGTAAAAAATCAAAACCTTTTTTTTTGAAAATTAAATAAAGTTTTCAAATTCTCTGAATTTTTTAACCAAGATGATTTTTTTCCAGATGAAATTTCTTACACTTTTAGATTTTCTCTGAAAATTAATTCAGAAAACAACTTCCAGGTAAAAACTAAATTTTCAATTCATCTCAGATTTTTCCTCAAAAAATCCAAAACTCTCCAGGGCTCAATTTAATCTGAACTTTCTTCCCATCAGATTTCAAATTCCAAATTCCGAATTCCAAAAAAACGAACAAAAAAAGACGTTTCTTTTTCGTGATTGATGAGTCTTACTATCATTTCACATGTAAAGGTTTTGTTGTTTTTTTCTCGCTTTTTTTTTCTTCTTCCAAAAAATACACATGTTTCGAATTTTTGCCCCAACTCTGCCAGCTCAAATAACAAAATGCAATTTTCCTCTCATTTTTCCTCTGATTCTCCCCATATTTTTGCTTTCTTAAATTTTGTGAACAACAAATGTTTCAAAATTTTGTGTTGGGGTGAAATGTATCTTTGTTATTAATTGGAAAATAAAGTGAGAAGCCGAAGTGAGATTTACGATGTGATGAGTTGGAAAAATAGGAAAAATCAGAGAGAAGAAGAGATGAAGAGAGAAATAGTTTTAACAATTTCTTGACACTCAAAAATATCATCTTTTAAGTATCTCACATATTATATAACATAACATATTATAATCGCTCCACTTTTTTCATGTTCACTTTTTTTTCAACAATTGGGAAATTTTTTTGGATTAACACTTTCTCATTTTGATCTACATATACCTCAAATGAGAAACCGTATCGATGAGATTTTTTTCTGAAATAGCCTCTGACTTACGCTAACTCACAATTTAAAAAAATCAATGTTTTAGGGCTAGAAGTTCTGATTTTGTTCCGAAAAAAATGTATTCAGAATTCTCAATTGAAATTGTTATTTTTTACTTCTGTACCTTCACATGTTAATTTTTTTACAGCCAAACTTTTTTGCAGAATGACATCCCCAGACATCGATGAAAAACTAAATCTTCTACATCGAGAAATGGCTTCGCTTCGGGTGGAATGTGATCGACTTTTGAATAAACATCTGATTGTCGAGCACACACTTACACAGGTTATTTTATGGGCTCTAGATTTTTTGACATAGATTTTCAACTTTCTTCTGAGTCAGTCATTTTCAGCTTGAAAAGTGTAGTGTTCCTAGAAAAATTTAGATTTTTGGGATTATTTTTCCGTCGTTTCAATTTTTCTCTCAAAAACGAAGATGAACACAATCTTCTAATTTTTATTACTATAATAAAAACTTCAACAGTTGCCGAAAAAAAAAAGATGTTCGATCAGATAAAAATAAAACCTAGACAATTACCTTCATTATAGAGTTGTTCTGGCTGCGGTGCTGCTGACACATCATCCGCGTATAACACAGGAGGAGAGAGTTGTCGAAGTGTTTCGGTAACTCCAGATGCTGCATTTCTCCCAACTCAACCATCACCTCGAGCTTTGCATCGAACATTGAAAATCGCAAGTCCAGCGGCTTCTCGAAAACCACCGATACAAATTCCACGTGCTCCGCCTACAGTAATTCTTCCACATGAAGTCGCGCCAAGACCAATTCATAGAACTGCACAGCCACAATCTTCAACTAGCACAATTGTATTTAGGCCTCCAAGTTCGGTTTTTGGAGCATTGAAAGGATCAACAATTCATAAATTAGCGATTTCGAATAAAATGTCAAAAAGTGTATTGAAAAATGGGGGAGAACAGAAAAATGGAGGGAATTTGAATGCGGAAGAATGTGCTAAACGATTTCGAATTCCATCATATTCAGTGGTTTTGAAGGCTGAAAATAATCATAAAAGAGCATCGTTTATGGGACCAATTACACAGTTAGTTTCTTGAATTCTTTTGAATAATTCAATTTTTTCTTGGCAAACTTTTCAACTTAATTTTGCAGATATTTCCGATCGAAAAGCAAACGAGCTCCAACTTCGACTGCAGTTTTAGGTGGTGATGAGTTGGAAGAAGTTGTTGATGAGGAAAAAATGGCAGCCAAGACGGATTTGCAGGATACAACTGTGCATTATAAATGGAAGGTTAGACAATTTTTAAGATCGCCAGAGGATTTTAATCTCAATCGGAAAAAAAGTTATGACGTGGAAAACTTTTTTTTGTTTTTTTTTTGGGTTTCGGAAAAAAACAATATAAATTGCACAGAGTGTAATTTACTACCCGAAAAAATTCGCGCATTTTTTGAGACCTGACACGATCTTAGGGGCGGGACTAAAATCGACGAAATTCAACGCAAAAATGATAGATTTAGAGAAAAATGATTTTTGATCTACCAAAAAATTAATGAAAATTTTGAGGTCTAGCGATTTGAGGTAGTAAATTACACCCTGTGATTGGCACAGTGAACCAAAATTAGCTTGCTATTTTTTCACCTTCCAACTAAAAACATTGTAAACCTCTCTCTTCCAGGTCAAACTTCGTTGCGATGGTTCACGATACATTGTGAAACGACCGATTCGAAGTCAGATTCTGAAGAAACGCGAAGCCCAATTATATCGAGAAAGAGCACCGATTTCAACGGATGATGATGCGATGAGTGAATTGAAATTGGGCAGATTTCATACAAAAGATGAGAGAAAACGAATTTTGGAGAGAGAAAAGATGAAGAAAATGCTGAAATTACAGCAGAAAATGAGTGAAAAGGGACATCCATCGGAGCAGGTGAGCTAAATCCTTTTTCTAAAAATTGATTTTTACGCCAAACTTTAATCTGAACAAAACAATTTGAGAAAAAAAAAATTAGCCAGGAAATTATAGGTTTCAAAAAATTTATATATTTCTTCATGGGTTTTGGAAAATGTTTAGATCGGTATTTTTTCTCACTATTTTTGATTAAAAAGCTATGCCAAAATGTTTCCGAAAAAAATTAAATTTTTGAACATTTCATAAATCTTTCAATTAATTCTCAAAAATCCGAAAATTTTTGCAGGTAATCCTCCAAATGTCGCAACAAAAAATGGCTCAACAAAAAGACAACATTCTCCAAGACGAATTTGCAACAACTCGCGAAGTTTTATCGGCTCGAACTCGACCGGATGGAATTCGCGGGGTTGTTTCGGTCACAACTGTTTGATTTATATATCGGTTTCATTCTTCTCAGAGATTCGCTGGCCAGCTGGTCACTAGGTGGGACCGACTGCCCATCTGAAATTGACACGGACAACCACATCGCCCGTATTTTTTGCGAGACGACCTGGTCGCGAGGTGGTTCAGTTCATGCAGACCACCTCGCCCAGGTTGTCCAGCTCGACCCGACCTCGCATCCAGATCGTCTCGCTTAAGAGAAAAAAGTCCAAAAAACTTGTGAATCCGAGATATCTAGAAGAAATTGGCTCATTTTCTGTTTTTTCGGAGTACTAGAAACCTTAGGAAGTGAAAAAAACAGTAAAAAATGCACTATTTTGAGTACAAACCACCGTCTTGCTAGCTTTCCAGGGTTTCAAACACACAGGTCACGTGGCCGGAAAACTCAAGGCGACCTGGTGGCCGAATCAAATTCAGCTCGTTTTGAACTTTCCGGCCACCTGGTCCTGAACTAGTGGCGAGCTGGCCAGCGAATCTCTGAGTTCTTCCCAATTCAAAATACGGTTTATTACAAAAATATAAAAGAATTATTATATCATATTACATACATAAATCTGATACAGAAAATGAATGCACCGTTGAAAAATATTTTTGGAAAAAAATAGGAAAAAATCACAGAAAAATAAAAACGAAAAAAACTATTTGACATGAAAATGAAAAGAATTTAGGAAACAATACATCTCGAACTCTTCTTCTTTTTTGCCATTCGAATTCCACCGGCTTGAATCATTTCTTGTTGATTTTTTTTGGATTTTGGTTTCGATTTTTTGTCAGTCTGAAAAACAGGTTTTAGAAAAATGTTTTGTAGAACTTTCTATGGAAATTAAAGGTAATTTCAAATTAAATTTAGGCAACTTTGAAACATTTCAAAAATTCTACAAACCCTGCTAACCGATGCGGCCGCCATCAAATTCGAAATATACAAATCTTCATCATCATCCGATTCGGAACTCGATGTCAAATCATCATAAACTCCCGGATATCTCAACATTTTATTCGGTGTTTTGCTATAATAATTTGTCGGCGAATTCGGTGCCGCAAATTCCTTATCCATAAATTCCGGGCTGCTTGTAGAAGAGCACGGCAAAACCGTCTCATAAATATTTTCAGCTGGCGGCGGTGGTGGCGGAGGTGCTCTTTGTGGTGGTTTCGGTTTTCTTGTAACTCTTGGCGAAGCAGCCGCCGACTGAATTCGCATAACTTTCGTCGTCTTTTCAATCATTCTTCTCCGATTCGGCGAACCCAATCGATCCTCTTCAAAAAGTTCCTCATCTTCGCCACCACAAGTTTTATATCCACAATAGAGACTTGCGCCAACCATCGAATATTTCACTCCAAGCAAATTTTTCGAACAAACACAACAGCAGAAACAATCCGATGTTGCATGCCAATGTAATTCGCCTTGTGACATATGTGGAGTTTCGATTGGAAATGCTGATTGACACGTGGCACAATTTAGAGTTGTATTTGATGAATTATAACATTTGAGGCACACCGGTTTATTCGACTTTTGCATATATTTTTGACCTCCCAAAACATCATTACATTGTGCACATTGAAAATGATGCAAATGCCAAGTTCGACCTTCAGCTTCAGTGCATTCCTCACCAAATATAAGCTGAAAAAAAATTTTTTTAAAGAAAGGTGAGCTGAACTATATGAAGTTAATATTTTTCAATCAATTCAAGTTCAAACTTTTAGTGACCCTTTGAAGAGAACCGATATGGCTTAGAAAACCAATACAAAAGATCAAAGCAGCCGCCAAGTCTACTGTATTTTCGAATTGACAATATTTTTTTAAAAAAAAGTGCAAAACTCTTTTGTTCAAAACCCCTCCTATTCACAGAGATCCTATTCAAAGTTTTCGTGTTATTTTTTTGTGCTGCTTCAGTCAAGCATCTGGTCATACCGCCTTTTTATGACCGAAAAAGAGAGGGAGACATGTGTGAAAAGAAAAGAAAAGAAAAACAAAGGCAAAATGACAACTATCATAAATTCATCAAAAAATGTTGAGAGGAGAAGAAGGAAAACGGAGGAGATGGAATGGAAATTTGAAACCTTTTCTTTCTGGGTTAATGGTTTTTGAACAAGTTTTTGAGGGAGATTCGAGGAAATCTGTGGAATTACTGGATGGCAAAATTGTTTTCTAACAAGGAAAGGTTTTCAATGTTCCCCCAAGGAAAAAATCGAGAGTATGTGGAATGTTGAGGGTTCCCATGGGTAAGAAAAACCCTAACGGGAATAAGGAGAAAAATGCCTTGTTTTAGAAAATTTTGGTGTTATTGATTTTTGCGATGAAATTTTTTAGAAAAATCGAAACTTTTTTCAAAATTGATGAAAAATGTAAGTCTAAAAATCCATTTGCAGCGCAAACGGCGTACTTTAGTATTACTTCGACTAAAATTAGGAATAAAATAATTTTGGTCCCAAAAGTCCACTAAATCAAAAATCCAGTTTGAAAAATTCATAGAAAATCAACGTTTTCGTTGTGAAGGAGAAGTTTGTGTGAATCGAGACTATGATTTTTGGATTCTACGGACCAAATTACGTCTGTTGACCGTCATAAATTTTTCAAGTTCCGTTCATTTGAAAATGGAAAAAATTATTTTTTGTGTTTTTTGGTGACCATTTGATCAGAAAACCCCGACTAAAAAAACCAAATTTCAAAAAATGTCTAATTTTTTGATAAAAAGTTTCACAAACACGTAATCGACCATTCTGAACAACTTCCACGACTCAAAAGTTCATGAAATAGATTCAAAATCGAGTTACAGATGCTCTAAAAATCAAAAAGTGGTGTAAAAATCGACCTAAAATACATTTTTTCTCGAGAATAAGGCATTTTTCTCCTTATTCCCGTTAGGGTTTTTCTTACCCACGGGAACCCTCAACATTCCACATACTCTCGATTTTTTCCTTGGGGGAACATTGAAAACCATTCCTTGTAAGATTCGATGAGAAATTTTGGAATTTTGGGTTCAAAATGAATTTTGAGAAATAATTTGAGTTTTGTCACGTGGATTTTTAGGCGTTAAAATTTTAAAAAGTTTCTTTTTATTTTCAAAAAGTTTTCGGAATTTGAAAAAAACGTTCTGTAATTTTAGAAAATCTCTTACCTCATCACATTTCGCACATCTCGGTTTCATTTGTTCCGCATGATGTCGTCCGCAAAAAATCTGCGCTCCATGCGAAAAATAAATCAAATCCACCAGCAACGCATCACAATCCTGACATCGAAAACACGCCGGATGATATGATTTTCCAGTTCGAGTTGCTGTCACACACATTTCACCCTCTTCCAAGGTCTCGTTACACTGAAAAAAGAAAACTCATTTATGTGGTGTTTCATTTGAAAACAGTAATTATTCGTAAACACTAAAAGTTCCCATTAATTTCAACCTTGAAACGTGTCGTAAAACAACGGTTTTGCAAATTTCTGTGGGTTTTATTCAATCCCTTTCCCAGAAAAGAAAAAAGCACCACATATGTAGATGAAAAAGCCTTCCATTTTTTTTCATTTATTCCGATAACATCTCTAATTATGCAAATTAGTTAGACCACTAAATTTGTCACTTTCAAATTGAACGATTTATGTTATGTGAATGGGTTCTCCAAAATGTTGCGATAGAATATTTGCATAACTATAAGAGAGTGAACACTTGACTGTATACAGTTTGAACAAAAGGCAGATGTTTTTTCTTAGTTCTTTTTTTCTGACAAAAAATCGAAAGAAAAAAAACAAAAAAAAACATCTGATCTCGGGCGGGCTCGAACCGCCGGCCTTCTGTGTGTTAGACAGATGTGATAACCACTACACCACGAGATCGATGTTAGCCATCGGGTTAATTTCTCAACAAGTGTTCGTTTTCTCTTTCAAAGAATTATAAGCGATCTAGATAAATCTATTATATTCATGGGTTTTTGGTGGTGTGGCTGTGTGCAAACATGAGTAATTGATGAGTCACGGAAATTAAGAGCAGATGGGTTGTTGGTGAAAAGCAGGGCGAGTGCGCGAAAAAAATAAGTCGCAGATATATATTTATGGGGTCATAAATATTAGAGAAAATTGCAAAATTGGAAAGTGGAAACGAGGGGTGCACATGAAGAATTATGTGATTTTCCGGCTTTTGAAAATAAATTATTTTTTTTTGGTTTTTATGATGAAATGGTAGAGAATTTTTAAAATGATGTGATAAAAAAATTGAAAAAAATATTTTTGAAAACCTCCTACACAAAAACTGTGTTCGATGGAGCACATTTTCATCTACCCTCCAAATTTGGCGGTAAAACTGTTTACCCTCCCCTCGAATAAAGAATAGCCTCTCATAAAAGTTCTTTCTTCTTCTAACCCATTCCGAAAACATCTCAAATTTCTCGCGCATTTATGCCCATCATTTTTTTGTTTGTCCTCGAGTGGTTGCTAATTAACATGACCTTTTTTTGGATGATGGTGTGGCTATTGTTGCCACCGCCAAAAAACGAGATTTATGTGTCAGTGGCTTTTTGGTTTTGGCGGCAAGAAATGGAGAGATTTGATTTATTTATAATGGGATTATATGTACATGATTGGAATTCGCTCATTTTTCATTTCAGTACAACAAATTTTGACCTCATACCTTCTGGTAAACACGAATAAGATCTCAAGAGCCCCTCCCCCATATCAAGAAGGTTTCCAGATTATATACACACACACACACAACAAAACTATCGGTTTTCTTGTCCATCTGCCGGCAGCTGTCTTGAGATGTTTGTTTTTTTTTGTTGGTGGAAAGATATCGGATTAGGAGAGGGTGCATAAATAGTTGCGTAAGGTGTACAGTCTTGATTGACAGGGTGAAATTTAGGTGGGCTTAGGTTAAGCAGGGCAAACTGCCAGATACAAGTCTTTGTATGAGAGATTTGTTGATAAATTGAGAGTTTTCACATCTGATAGAACTTCTAATGCTAAAGTATTTTGAAACATACAAAAAAGGTAATTTAGTTTAATTACTAGATAATTATTGTTTACAGCCTATCATAATGTTTAGTGTTGAATCTCAAGGATAGACAGATGTTCTACAGATACTTGACAACTTTTTTGTGTTTTCCCCTCCCTAAAACACTAACCTTTTTACATTTATAACATTTTCCATCAAAAGGCACGTGCTCAACAATTCCTCTTCCCAAACACTCGGTTTTTCGGCCTCGCTCGAACATTCGCAGCTCGTCGGCTTCTTCGGTCGACAAATTTTCACAGTATCGAACATCGGAGTCTTGTGGTGGAAGTTGAGCGCGGAGTTGACGTTGGCGCCATTTTTCGCCAACACTTCCCACGTAGGGAATTTTGTTTTCCGGGAGACGCGCGAAATATGCGTGAACCTGGAAATTTCAATCGGTTCTGGGGTGAATATCAGTGAGAAATGAAGAAATGACAATAGAAACGCGTTGCAAATTTTTCACACGTGAAAAAATTTCTAAAGTTTTACTACGGTACGCGGTTTGTGCATTTGTGCGTCGCGGTGTTTGCAACCAAAAAAAAAATATATTTCCATTTTTTTCGCAACAAAAAATCCTGAAAACCCACCATATCCGGCTTTACACCACTCGGCACCCATGCGTATTCCTCCAAAACACAACCTGAATCATCATCAGATGTTGAATGTCGATGAACATCGGCTGCGATTCGAATACGGGATGCGGGCGAAAGTCCACCGGCATTTCGCATTTTTTGTTGTTGCGTCGTCGCAGCGACTTCCATTAATCGCCTTCGTCGAACTCGATCACTCATGCGAATACTATAATAAATATTATATATTTCGATTCGAAAACAAAACAACTTGTAAGTGGAAAGGAAGATAAATACAAATCTTGCGGTAAGCTATTATACAAACCAAATTGAACAGAAACATATAAATATAAAAGTCTATAATGATATGATTTGTGTAAACATAAAAGTTTTAATTCGAGGCGATCGCGATCGCCATAATAAAATTAGTTATGCAAATCAAATCAAATCGAATCATATTTTAGTTCGAGGCGGAAAAGGGAGAAAACATCATTTCAAAAAAAAACTACTGTGAAAAGGAAATGCTGCATAAAAGGAACAAATGACTCATATGAACTAGACAAAAGACAAGAAATTTCTATTCCGGAATATTTGTCAGCAAAAATCAAACCAGCAACAAAAGCACCCAAAAAATGTGGCGAAATGAAAGGCGGGACACACGGAAAATGGGGGGCGGAGCTTCACCGAAAACAGAGAAGACCAAGAAAAAAGGGGGGAAAAGAGTGTTTGACAGGTGTGAAGAAAAGAACATAAATATTTTTGTGGTCCGTTTTTAGACATATAATTGATAGATTATAAAATAGAAACGAGGAGATGGAAGAACACAGTAAATTATTATTATTTTTATGTGTGTGGTGAGATTAGAATCTCTATATTTGGCGGGGTAATGAAAAAGAATAGATAGATCATAAAAATATCTTATATTTCTTGATTTCCTTGATTTTTTGCATGAAAAAATAGTACAGTTTTTCTTTTTTTCTCCGCAAAAAAATCGATGAATAATCGAATTATCGCAAGGCTTCCACAACAATTTGGAAAATAACAAAATAATATTTTTTTTGGGCCAAAAGTAACAAAAAATCGCGGCTGACTATATTATTAGTGGCCTTATAAGATGGAGATGATAGTGTATAAACAAATGATAAATTTGGGGGAAATATAATAGGAGATTGAGAGACACAGAGATGAATATATAAATATGGTTTGTTTGAGAGGAGAGGGGTCAGAGAGGTGGTAAGTAAGTTGGATGCATATTTTGTATAGGAAAGTTTTGGATTTTGTTAGAGAGAAAATAAAGTGCGCTCTATTGTGAATTTTGTTTTTCAGACAAATATTCAAAATGTGGGCTTTGCAAAAGTTAAAAGAAACATCGCGATTTCTCAATATATTCTATCTATTAGTTTTCAATCACAAATCAATCCATCTAATTTTTACATCAAATCCTCACTATTTCAATAATTAATTACATAACACTTTTTTTCTTGAGAAGAGAAAAATCGAAGAAAAAAAAGTATCTTTGAAAATATCATAAAAACAATAAAAAGTGTGTTGTTGGTTTAAAAGAAAATCATAAAAATTTGAAGACGGCGGTCCGGCCGGCGACCACCAACACATTCAACGGAGAAGTGTGGCGAGAAAATTTAATAATAAAAAAAATGAAATCGCAATGCAATGCTATGGAAAAATAAAGTTTTTTATGAGCAAAGGTGGAGGGAAAATAGAAAATTTTGAAATGGGATTGTGTAAAAATACATGTTTTGTTTTGTTTTGGTGGAAATGAGTAAGACTAGTTAATTCTTTTTGTTTTCGTGGGGGGAGAATTTTTACAAGTTTCCCACAAACTGCAAAAAATGAATAAAACAGTTGTGAAAGGGGAATGGCGCATGCATGCGCGTCTTTTCTCCAGCCGATCACATGCGAAAAAAGAATGGAGAAAAGAAATTGGTTGGGTTGGAAAAAACGGAGATTTTATCGCGGAAATTGAATGAAGATTTTGGGGTTGGGACAGGGGTCCACTCATTATTATTTATTATATTTTATTTGTTGATGTGAAACGAGAAAACGGGAAAATGAGAAAATAAGAACAGATTTCTGAATTTTCGAGATTTTTGAGATATGGAAGTGATGAGAAAAACAATAATAATAAATAGAATTGAAGATTTTATTAGGTTACTGTATACTGAAATTTGGAAAATTTTCAATCGGACCCCAGGAAAAAGTTAACTCAAAACATACAGGTAAATATAAATTCTAAAAAATTTTCAGAAGTTTGATAAAGTACTGGGAAAAGTTCTGAACTACAATAAACTTTTTTAAAAGTTCCTGGCTTAGTTAGCAAAACTAATTTTCGATCCACGAATTCGTGACACTGTGTGACACTTCAATTCCCAGAAAAAGGAAAATAAAATCGAACACGTGCGTGAAAATGACATCATACGAAAATCATTAAATTTATGCATTAATTAATAAAAATAGGAAAATTGAATAGGGATTTTCTAGGGTACAAAATTTTGATGTATATATTTTGAATAAGGGTCCTTCTACTGGAACACCAGAAAACGAAATAATCAAAATCAATTGAGAAATGTTCGCAACGAATAAAAACAATTTGAAAAAATGGTGAAGTTTTCGCCAAAATAAAAAAAATGAAAAAAAAACCGTTTGAATTTTCTTCTCAAAGGACTCAGAGCGTAGTGTGCAAACACCGTCACGTCAGAATGCACACAAAAAGTTTATTTTTTTGTTTTTTCAGGAGTTTTCGCTTGTTTTTCACCTTTCAACAAGAAATTCATATATTTTTCAGTAAATTGATGTTGGAAATGCTTCTCCGGACTATTTGGGTTATGTTTTTGACGGAGGAATGCGACATTTCATCATTTTTCAGCCAAAAAGTGAGTTTTTTGAGAAATCACATTATTTTTCATAAATCACTGTAAATTAAAAAAAACGCCAAATACTTTTTATTCCCAAAAAAAGTCCAGATGTATCTAAAATCAACAGATAAAAAGTCACTGTCGACACATCCTAGCACCACCATTTTTTGCATTTTTTTTCATGTCAAAAATCGAACAGCTGTAAGTAAGACACTATTTTATAATAATAATAATGAGTGACAAAATAATTTGAGGGCCAACAAAATCAAAATGACAGCTCAGCTCAAATGTAACAACTCCAAGTTCCCAGTGATGTCAAAAGTAATTAACTTAGGGTTTGTCCCAGAGGTAACCTTTATCCTTTCTTCGCTTCCTTATTTAAATTCATCTCCTAATCGGATTAAGTTATGACAAAAGTCAGCCGGCGGTCTCATTTGCGCGCGGTTTTTTCCTTTTTTCTTTTGATCATATGCGTGTGCGCGAAATTGGAGAGGTCAGAAGCGATAAGAACGGACCCAAAAATAAACAAATAAAAATAGGAGAAAAAGAAAATAAAAGATTTGTAGGGTTGGGTAATTGGAAACATGTGGAACAATAAATTAAGTTTTCGCAATTTATTCAAACTTTCTATCTTTCTTGTTTTCCCCAAATTCCAAGAAAACACAATCAACTTCCTTCTGGCCTTCTACTATACAAAAAATTCCCACAATTTTGTTTTTTTTTGTGCCTGGCTGGCTAATGACACCTATAATTTGGAAAAAGTGGAAGCGGGTTTTTTTGTGCACACCCTTTAATAATGTACTTATAATGTTCTTTGAAGTGAACTGATTCAAGGGTTCTTCTTGTTTCTTTTTTTTGTTGAAAGGAAAGGAGAAGAGCACAGCAAAAAATGAGCAATGAAGTGGCTCGGGAGATTTTTTTAGCAAATGGAAAACATTTCATTAATTGATTTCTGAATTTTTGATTGAAACATTTTTGAAAACTTGAGCAAGGACAATACTTTAGCTCATGTTTTCACGATAAAATTAAAAAAAAATTCAAATCGTACTTTAGCCTAATTTATTTCCATTGGTAATATGATATTTAAAAGTTGCAAAAATGGTGGGAAAACACTCGAAATGCGAAATTTGATGAGGCGTGAAAAGATTTCGAGAACTATTACAAGACAAAAACTGAATTGAAAATTGAAAATTGGAAATTCAAACGCAAGACTGAATAAACATTGAATAAATAATTTTTGCTCGTGATTCGCCTCGTTCTTCTCATTATTACAATAAATAGTTGAAAAATAATAATAATAGGAGAAAAAGAAAAGAAGAAAAAAGAAGAAGAATAAAATAAATATTCCGGTCGAATAATGCACGAGTTTTCACAATTCAAATGATGCTCCAAAGAGTATCCGGTTGCAAATCGAATTTGAATTTGAAGTTGAAATAAAAATCAAAGTCATAAATACAAAATTGATGGGTTGGAACGAATTTGATTTGACAACAAACAAGATTTTGCAACTTTTTTTTCAAAAAAAAAAGCTTTCATAGTTTTTTCTGGATTTTGATTTTGAAATACTAATAACAAAAAGCGAAAAATATCGGAAAACTTTTGAAACTAAACTAAACTAAACAAAACGGGACACTCGAACATTAATAATCTCATAAATTCATCTTCCTTTTGAATATTACGCAACTTTTTCTTTTTTCTTTTTGCTTTTCATCTTTTTGCTTTCTGCCTTTTCTCAATGAATTGTGATATCCCAAGAGGTTTCGGTTCGTTGTCAAAAAATATTAGTTTTTCTGCAAGATTTTCTGGAAGTAGGGAGAGTTGGGAATACATTTGATTTACTGAAATACCAGGAATTTTTTCGAATTTTTCCGATTTTTCGCAACAGAATTCAAATTTTGCTCCAGGGGGCACAGAATGAAAGTTTCCAATTTACGAAGAAAATGTTTCAGAAATGGTGAAATTAAAAAAATTTATAAAATAAGAACATTTCATGATGAAGCTTTACAAATTTGAACAACCAAATCTAAAATATCTGAAAATAATTTCTAGCACAAAAATTCGAAACATTCCGATTTTGAATCAATACCAATGACACCATTCCAGAAATTGCTTTCTTTTTTTTTTTAAATCTCCTGGGCCCTCCTCCAAATAGTACAAAAAATGTAAAATTGCGAAATTCATCACCACTGAGAATTGGCGGGTTTTTTTTCTTGTTGCCACTTTTTTTTGTTAGTATATGTATTTCATTTTTGCCCACCGCCGCCACGACTTTTTTTGGTGTCAACATATGCGAGGATAATAAATGAGTCTCCACGGAATCACCAATACTTTTTTGTTTTGTTTGAAACCGCGAAAATTTATTATGAGAAATATGAGCGGGGAAGAGGAAAAATTCAATATTTTCTTCAAATTTAGAGATTTATAAATTAGAAATCCACTTGACAATTATTGAATAAATATTTATTCGAAATAAAATTGACCGGATGTGTATAAACATTTATTTATTCACATAAAAAACTTATCAAAAAAAATTATCCTTGCAAAATAGCCCAACCTTTTTGATCTCCGCCAATTGCTTGCACCAACTTATGACCACTTTGATTGGTTTTTTGCTTGGAAATTTGAGGAGCAGTTGAAGCTAGCATGAAAAATGATAGAACAACTAGAAAAACCAGGGTGAATTTCATTGTTTTTTGTGAAGATTGGGGGTTTCAAGAGAAACTTAAATAGATACCTTGAATTCCAAATTTGATAAGATAAATAAATACTCGTGATTGATTGTAAACATTTTCAGAGAAATTGGTCACACTCAAAATGTACTAGGTAGACTTGTTTTGTTTTTGATAAAGGTCAATCTTTGATTTTTTTTTTTGGAAAAAAAGTATCAATTCAAATAGTTGTTGATCATCTAAAAACAAAATTTCATGTCAGCACGAACATTTTGAAACACTTTTTCATAGCAAAAAAATCCACGATGTGCTCTTACTCTTAAGGTTACTGTAGCTCTGTATGAAAATTTTTCGAAAATTTGACACATAACCTTTTCAGTTTTCATTCAAATAAACCAAAAAATCAGACTTATCGCTATAAACTTAAATAATCCTTTGCTTTCCGAAGCTTCCCCTGTCAATGGTTCGCTATATGAAAATCCGTGAAATTCGGTTAAACCTCCTTGCAAACTTATGGCAACACACTTGTTTTCGACCTAAAAAAATAGCATTTTCGAAAAATATGAAAATGAATTTTGAAATTCAAAAGTAGTCCCCAGAAAAAACCAACCATTTTATATCCAAGTTGACATACACATTTATAACCACTAGCAACATTCATACATTCTTTGAAAGGTTCTCGACAAACATTTTTAATAGCACATTGATTATGATTAACACATTCCCCAATATCTGATCGATAAACCTGTCCAGGTACTGTACATCCACAAGTTATATTAAATTTATTCAAGCGAAGATTGTATAAATAACTATTTTCCTCAGCTTTCATCAAACAAGTTTCCGGATTTTTACAATTATTTCTAGCGCATTTTTTCTGCATCTTTTTCGATATTCTAACAGCATCCGGTAGATTTTTACAGCAAGGATCTGGGCAAAAACTTTCAATTGCACATTCGAATGGTCCACCAGCAAATTCATCAATAAAATTTTGTTCGAGGAATGATTTTCCGAAAAACGTCAAGCCCATGTTTAACTTATAATTACAGTATGGAAGATGAGAAAAAGCGGCAATTTTTGAGTTGGTAAGATAGCAAAGCATCTGAAAAATAGGGGGATTTGTGGGGGAAAAGTGGTTGGCTAGTACCTGTGAAACTGAAACTTCCATTTTCAATCGCTGATTATTGATCGCATTTTTCAGACGGGTCTGGCTGGAAAAATCGGTATTTGGGGAGAAAACAGAATATTTGAAATGTTTGATTTTATAATCTGAGCAATGATTATTTTCAGAATTTATTTAGGAACTCAAAGGTTTTTAAATTTTGGGGTAAAAAAACTTTAATGAAATGTTTTCCGAATTTACACTTGAACCAAGACCCCTGATTTTAAAAGATTAGAACTGTCCCCAAGAAAAAAATTTCATGAGAAAATCACTCACTCCAAAATCATATTATCCGTCGAAATCCAAGATTGTGTTTGATTTATCTCCGAAAATATCTTATCAACACACGTTTCCAAAGATTCGGTGCAATTTTCAGCGACCCCCACATCAAAATTTTCACTGTTCTCCTGATAGACATATTCTATTCTACAAAATGTCTCAAAAGAAATTAGTACAAGTAGAAAAATGGTTACCCAATATCGTCATATGAAACTGGCACCAATTTTCTGAAGATTCGAAAATACATGGCTAAAAATCCAATTTTTACAATCAATTCATCTTGTTTGCCCTCCAACACAATTCGAGAATATTCGCTTGAAAAATTGAATTCAATTCCAGATTTCAGAAATCTTATGATGACTTAGACTAACTCACTCTTTCATATTACTAACATGATCATCATTAAACTTTCTCAATAATTCATCAACATCTTTTTCTTCCTCTAATTCCTGTCCGAAAACGAATACAAATATTAGAGTTACAAAAAATACGAAAACTGATACGTAATTCATTTTTGATTAGAAATGAATGAGGTGTGTTTTTTTTTGCTATTTTTATTTTTGGATTTTAATTTTTGCGTGAACTAGACATTATTTGTTATTTTTGTTATTTTTTAGAAAAAATTTAATAAATCAAGAGTTGATTAATTAAATTTCCACATTTTTGCCATGTTTTTGGGGTTCATTGAGACCAAAATGTTTTAGAAATTTTTTTGGATGTTCGGTTTCAAGTTTGAAATAAGATTCCGATAATGTTTTCTCAAACTATACTTTCTCTATCTGAATACAGAAATATGTTTTCCAACAACAAGGAAATTTTTCGCAAAAAAAGATTATCGAATCAATTAAAAATTCTGTATAAAAAATGCGCTTACAATTCCAAAAAATCAGAGAAAAAATGAGATTCCTTATTGTTCTTGCTTTCTTCTTCGTTTTCACCAATGCTCAATTCTTCAACCGAAGAAGTATAGCCATGAAAAAATTCGTAGAAGTGTTGGAACACTTCTCACATTCATTTGAGAAACCAGGAAATGGAAAAGTATTCTTTGATTCAAATTTCCAGTTTAAAACAACGGAAGACGGAATCAAAACTACTAGTAAGTTGTAATAATTCGAACATTTGCCGTTTATTATTATACATATACATTACAGATCAATTCCTTAACTTTTTGAGCATTGTTGGACCCCGAAGATTCTTCCAGTATATCAGTTCAGCTAGATTTGACAATACGGACCAATTGATTGCTATAACCAATTTTAAAGAAGTCAAATGGGAGACCATCTTAAAACCATATGCAGGAGTTAGTGGAGGATATAGATTTGTATCTGTCAAACCAAAAGGGGACATCAGAAAGTTCATCGATTCGTTCTTTTAGAATTGAAAATTGAAATATAAAGGTTTTATTGTGGGATATTTTTTACTTGAACTTTTTTTTAGAAAGTTAGGTTAAACTTTTTCTCACAAAATTAAGGGCTTGAAAAATACAGTAATAACAGCTTCCTTTTTAAATTTGTATTTTTCAAAAAATATGAAACGGTGAAAATTTATTTTCTTGAAGAAGAATTCAAACTAATATTTACCGCCAGAGAAAAAAATATCTGAAAAAACTTCAAGAAAAAGTTCAAAAAATCAACTTTTCCCATGAAAGCTATTCACCTTTTCCAGTTATTTGTGTTGATAAAAATAAATCAAAAGTATACGCCAACAATAATTTAATTTCCAAACACATAGTTTTCTTTCTTTTCTTCTCCAACCCATTCATTTTTAATCGTTCTCTGGAACTTTCCAGATATCCCAATTTTTCTTATGAATAGACCTTAATTTCGTATAATATTTATTATCCAAATGAATAAAAAATTCTAATCTTTGTTGAACATTCTTATTAGACATCAACTAATCCCAATAAAAGAGAAGTACAAAAAAAACTCAATCCGGTTTTATTGAATTTTTCTTGATGGATTAATTCATAGGTTTTTTTTCAATAACTCACTCATAATCAGCCATTTTTTAGAAAAAAACTTTGTTTTTCTTTTTCACCACCTCACAAGCGCGCCCCGCCCATTTTCATTTCCTTCTGAATTTCTTGTGTTTTCGCATCACATCGCATATTTCAAATTTTCTCATTCATTTTTTTAATAAGCCAAAGTTTCCATAGTTACCGAAATTACCCTTTTTTGAACTTTATTTTCTTTATATTTTGATTTACTTTCAAAAATCTTTCAGATGGGAGCAACTTCTTCGGTCAGAAACACTTTATCGCTTTTTCAGGCAAATGGGGAACAACCCAAAATTTTGGTGCTAGGTAAGTAAAGTGAAATCATATTTAGTTTTCTTAATTTTTTGATAAACATCTAATAAACCACCTGCAAACATCAAAGTTCCATTTCAGGATGCATGGGATGTGGGAAATCAACCCTGGTTCGACAATTCGTGTAAGATCTCAAGATACCCTATCTAAATTTAAAAGTTTTCAATATTTTCAGAAAGCAAAGTCGATCAATAGCTCTCAAAAACTCATATTATGCACATACAGTTCAATACAATTTGCTTGTTGTGAGTTCCAAAATAACAATAACATCTAATTTGTCGAAAAATCTTTTGTTATCTCTATTTTGTTCAAGTTATTTTTTCGTGTTACTATGGTGATAGTCATTTTAATTGATGGGTTGAATGAGGCAAAAAAATGAGAGTTTTTATAAGATGTGATAAACAAAAAGCTGGAGGGGGAGATTCTATTGATATTGCATTGTACTTTTTGTTTATGAATGAGTGGCTACATAGAAAATATAGGTTATGTGATTGTTTTCTGGAAAATTAGGGACAAAATGTTATACTTATTAGATTATTTGACTTATAGGAAATAGGGAGTTTTTACAAAAATCAAGAAATGTATCAAGCGAAAATCAGAAGAGACCAAATTTTCAGAAATACTTTGAAACTGAAATTTTTGGGATACGAGAGCTGTTAGACTTCGAGCTTTTGTGAATTTATACAATAATTGGAAAATTTTTAACCAAAAATCTAGTTATTTTTCGAGAAACCCGAATTTAAAAAAAAACTGGAATGATTTTAAAATAATCTACAGTTTCCAAAAATACTGACTTCTGGAAACTCTGAACTTTTTTCTGGTTAGGAAATATAGTTCTGAACATTTCCACGTGACAAAAATAATTTTCAATTTTTTCAAATTCAGTGTTTCAAATCAGAAAGTTTCTATTTTGGTCACGGAACTTTTCGAAAATTTTGTCACAATTCAAAAGTTCAAACCCACTTTTTTATCTTTGCTCTTTTTCATCACTACAGTAATCATCTAAAGCTCAAATCAGCATAACAATTTAATTGCTTCGCATGACTAAACAATTATCTAATGAAATATGACTAACCAAAAATTGTTTTTCTAGGTTTTCCGTGGACTTCGAGCGGTTTGCGATGATCTCAATTTGATCTATACACCAGTTTCGGTAAGTTTCCTCGGAGTATCTATTTAAAAATATTTCTAACAATAAATAAATAGGCTGATTTCGACATAATCAATGAATTTCGTCACCGTGAAGATTTGAGCGAAAAAGTTGTGACAAGTTTGAGGAATATTGCAAAAGCTGGACTTTTTGAAGAATGCCAGAAGAAACGACGTGTTTTGCAATTACCAATTAATTATAATTAGTGAGTTATTTGGACAGGAAAACAACATCGAAATGTTGAGATTTTTCAGCTTCATGCAACACACAGATCGCATTTTGAATCCGAATTTTGTTCCAACAGATACCGATATTTTCATGTCGTATAGTATTACGATGGGTGTGAATACAGAGATGATTCGAATTGGGCTTTCGAGATTTGAGTGAGGAAATAGGGATCAAAATCTAGTTGTGCTTCAAATTATTTAAACTATAATTTGCCTATCTAATTATAGGTTCTAAGATAATTAGGTTGTGATCTGAAAAATAATTACATATTTCAGCTGACTTAATTTCAGATAATGAAAGGTTCAAAAAGTGATTTCAACCGAACTTTCTGAAAAATTATTTGTTCTGTTCAAGCCAAACTTCAATTTTCATACTATGTAGATTCAAAATTCTTTTTTTCTTTTAGAGTAACCGAACTTCCCGGTCATCACATATTCCGTCGATATTGGCAAGAATACTTCAACAACACATCGGTTGTTTGTTTCGTCGTTGATCTCAGCGAATTATGCGATCAAGCATTTTACACTGTAATTTTTCAGACTAATCCCAACCCCCCCCCCCTATTTTTTCCAATTTCAGGGACATTTGAAAGACAAAACAGTGGGAATCTATCAAGACATTATCAAGAATCCACTCTTCAATGACACTGGATTTTTGCTTCTTTTCAATAAAAGTGATACATTTGAAGAGCATTCAGCTGGATTCGATTTTCGCAAACTCGCTTCGCATTTGCGAACACCGCATGAGGCACTGAGTTTTTATCGCTCACAATTTTCATCGATTTCTCCGAAAAATCGGACTTATCATCATATTGTATCATTGATCAAAGTAAGTAGAGTTCGAGGGGAAAAGCTCCAAATTCTTAAGTTTTTTATGAAAAACTCTGAACTCTCTTCTTCAAATATGAAACTTGACAACTTCTAATTGTAAATCCTAATACAGTTCCAGAACAAGGAAGTTAGTCAAACTCTCTTCGACAGTCTCAACAGAATCTTCAAAAAACAACGAGAAAAAACCCAACTGGAATAGTTTTATAATTAACAACAATTAATAACTTATAATTAACCCAATTAACTATTTCTAATCCACTCTACTCTTATTGAATTCATAAAAAATAAACTTCTAATCAATCAATACTACAAGTTTCAATAATATGTTCAAGTCGATCTTTCATATAAACCTCGTTCAATTTTTTGATCATCATCTCTAAAGTTTCACCCGCCTCCAAAAATTCGTCCACGCCAGTCACAGCCATTTGTATCCGATGATCGGTTACTCGATCGTGTTGGAAATTGTAGGTTCGGATTTTTTCGGCGCGTGCTTTTGAGCCGACTTGAAGTTTGCGATTTGAGACGATTTTCTCGTGCATTGCGTCGACTTGTTTTTGCATTAGAATTGCGGCGAGGCGTTTGTAGGCTATCTGAGAATTTATACGGAAAATGGTAGAGATTTTTGTATCAGGAACTTCTGAATATAATAAGCACCTTCCGAGCTATACGCTTTTGATAATTTTTGATTTTTTTTTCATAACTTCCACGTCATATTTTTTCCCCAGATAAGATCTCCATTTCCCATTGAATTTTAACCTCAAAAATCCGACATACCTGAATATTCAAATGCTGAAATCGTTCATCCATACAATGCACCGCAATTCCGGTCTCTTTATGCGTCATTCTCACAGCCGTCGATCTTTTATTCACATTTTGTCCTCCAGGTCCAGATGCTCTCATCGCCTCAATTTTCACCGATCCACTCGGAACAACCACAGAAACTTCTTCGGGTTCCGGTAGAACTGAAACACTTGCAGTGCTTGTGTGCATTCGAGAATCGTTGACTGGAATTCGCTGAACTCGATGGACACCAGCCTCGAATCGAAGTTTTGAATAAACATCTTCACCGGCGACGGCGATTAATGCTGTTCGAACACCTCCAAGTGGTACTTTATCGATCTGAAAATCATTGAAAATGGAAAAACAACAAAGATTGTTATTTCAAAAATTTTGAAACTTAAAATGTTTTAAAAATTAACCTGAAGTGGTTCCCATGACCAATTATTCGAAACTGCCAATTTACTATACATATCTAATAATTCACCAGTAAATAACATAGCTTCTTGTCCTCCAATTCCACAACTCAATTCAATTTGACATTTCGATAAAACATCCAAATTATTCAACGGAACTATTCTCCGCGACAATTCTTCTAGATTTTCCTCAAGCACTTCTTCTAAATTCGCCACATCTTCTTTTGCCATCAATTTCAGCTCTTGATTTTCAGACGAATCTGATAGAAGTGTTGTGAGTTGACGGATTTCATTGATGGTTTCGTTGACTGTTTTCGATTGTTTTACAATCGATTCCCAATAACTTATTCGATCTGGTTGAGCTGCAAATATTTTGGGATGATTTTAAAGGGGGACTCTGAGATAAACGCATGTTTTATCCATCTTAAAGCTATTCCGTCTATCATTCTCACTCCGCTTGAGAAAAAAAATATAGAAATTTTGTGTGTGAGAAAGAAAAAAAAAAGAAAAAAATCTGTGAACATTTCTGGCACGCGAGCTTGTGCGCTCTATTGATAACGGCGGAAAAAATTAGATTCAAACTGTTTTTTCTCTTTTTTGCAGTAAATTCCCACAAATACCAGAAGAAACAGGATTAAATTAGTGTATTTCCGTGAATTTAGAACGGAATTATATAAAAACATCAATTTTGAATGAAATCTCCTTAGAAATCGGCAGGAATCAGTAAATTTGTGAAATTGGGCGGTGATATATTTTAAACTAGTTGTTTTGAGCTGAATTTTGATAGGATAGTCGCTCATTTCTATGAAATATTACTGAATTCTACGTTTTTGCTTTTCATTCCATCATTTTCCAAACAAACACACTGCGAACAACTTTTTTTGAAAAATAAAAATACGTGCGCGTCAATTAAAATGTGTGCTGTGCACAAACACACAAGGCGACGCAAAACTACACACCACTTTTTCCGATTATTTCAGTGACCCCCTTTAAGACAGAGAAAATTGGTGACTGGTTTTTTTTTGAGTAAACATTTTGTTGTTTCATTGATTTTTGAAAAAAGTAAACATTGATTCTTGAAAATATAAATTTTTTCAAGACTGACTTTTTTTTTTTGAAATTATTTTTGAAATGAAAAATTATTCTGAAATTTTAATTCAAACGTGAAAAATTCCACGTGGAAATGAGAATACATATAAAGTGAAATTTATCGCATTTCAAAAATTACTAGAAAAATCAAATCACGTGAATTTACTGTAAGATGGAATTTTGGAACATGCGCGCTATTTTAAAAAAGAAGAAGAGCGTCCGAATCGAGAGAGATGACACAGACGCGAAAACTCCCTTTAAGTACAGTAGTTTTGTGGTATTTTTGTTTGTTCGTTTCGAGAAACGCGTGAAAAAGACACACGCGAAGCAATAGATACAGTAGTATTACCAAAATATTTTTGTTCGTGTCGAGAAACGAGCGTCTTTTTCTCTGCGCCATTCTCTCGATTTGGACGGCCAAAAATAGCGTGAACATTTCACAAAAAAACTGTATTTTTTTTCAAAAAGGAACTTCTATGCTTTTGGAAAGTGGTCAGCGTTTAAAAAATTTCTTTTAATTTCATTTTTTTTTTCTGAATTTCATTGTTTTCATGAAATTCCCAAGATGTTTTTCACACCAAAAATTTCCCAAACCCTCACCATTTGCTAATCCATTCTGACATTCATCCAATCGTTTCGAAACACCTTCCAAAAACAAATCCGCCTTCTCATTTCCCACCAAATAATGTCTAGTTGAAAATTGTCGCAAACACCTTCGAAACACCACCATTTGGCTGCTCTTCCAACCTGCTTCTTCTTCTTCTTCTATAAATAAACATTCTCTAAATATTTGACTTTGTGATTCTTCAACTTCAACTCTTCTCTATTTACAATGTTACCCCCCACTTTCACATAAATACATACATATAAAAGTAAGTGAATTCGAGAAAAGTTTGGAGGAGAAACTAGTAACTAAAATGTTGTGTTTCATCAAAATCGCTCTCGTTTTTTCGACGATTTTTGTTGTTGTTGTTCAAAGTCAAATTGTATGTTGGTCTGGTCAAGAAACAGTTTCGAATGGACGACGATTAGACTCACAAATTGGAGCACCATACACTTCTGGTGAGCAATTTTGGCTAACTTGATTTCAAAAATGTATGTTTTTTTTGTTTAGTTCAATGTAACAATGCTGATTTTTGCTATAACAACTATGTAAAACGTCATAAGAATGGAGATGATAGTTATACGATTACGAAAAGTTGCGGAGAGACTGGAAAATGTTTTGTGAGTCAACTTGAAGGGGTTTTTAGGACCGAAGTTTTTTGAATCTGGCCTAGAAATTTGAATTTCTCGTTTTCTGGAAATTCGGCCACGAAAGAAAATAATGATTTTAAATATTATCGAAAATCTCATCGGTATCACGCGCTCCACCGGAATAAACACGCAACGCAAACCGCGCCGCGCCGCGCCACAACACACACAAATAATGGAGGGAATTTGAATCGTTCCCCTATTTGTGTGTGTTGTGACGCGACGCGGTCTGCGTTGCGTGTTTATTTCGGTGGAGCGCGTGGTACCGATGAGATTTTCGACAATATCATGAATGTTTTTGAAAGTCACAGTAATTTTCTAAGCTCCAAATTCATTTTGAAATTTTTAAAGCTAAATTTATGGATGAAATTCTAATTTTCAGAAATAATATTCAGAATCTTACAGGAAACTGGATGCCGTGGAAGTCACACTGACAGAGTTTGCTGTTGCATCGGAAATTTGTGCAATTCAAGCAACGGTCTGAATTTTAGCGTTGCCGGTATTCTGATAATTCTCTCATTGTGTTATAATTTCAGATTATAACTAATCAACCTTCTACTAATCATCAACACGGGTCATTTTGTGTGTATTTATGTACTTACATGACTCATTCTCAATTGAATTTAATCGATTTGTTTTTTTTTGTTTATATTTTTTTTCAATAAAATTTGAAACATCTGTGGAAATATTTTGATAAATAGGCAGACTTTAAACTGCGAGAAAAATGACAGGAAATTCCCAAGCTCAACGGTTTATTATTATTAAAATTTTTGAAACTATATGTATTTTATTATCTTTGGAAGGGTATTTTAAAGAGGCAGGTAGGGGGCATAACGAGAAAAAAAAGAAATAGTAAAAGAGGTTATGAGACGAAATCTTTTGAGACAATTCTTGAGATGATGTGATCTGGCAAGGATTCTGGCGCAAAACTTGGATTTCCCACTTGATACACTTTTTTGATCAATGAGACATTGGACGATTTTCCGAGATTTTCGAAGGGCACCGATTTCGCCTTGATTTTTTTCGCTAGTTTTTTCATCAGTGAGCCACTTTTGTCATCGAATGTTGCAGCGATTATTGATGTGCTGTTTTCTGAGATGCCGAAGGTTACGAGAGAGTCGGAAATCTGGAAAAAATTTTGTTTTCGAAAAAAAATCATTAGATAGACGAGAACTTACATTTCTACTGGGTGACAATGAATAAATGAGTTCAGCTGACAAACTTCGACAACTCATTCGATTGTGAGCTGATTGATGTACAGCGCGATTCGCCGCGGCCAAAAGCACAAATGGTTCCAAAACCTGTCAAAATATATTTGATTCGCTCCATCAAATATTCAAAAAATAATATTCACTCACCAATTCTGATCGTATTAAAGCGGCGTCGATTTTCTGCTCTCGTAAAAGTTGACAAAGTTCGGCCTGAAATTTTTTTTCCATAAATTGTTCGCCAATTTTTTTTCTAATAGTGAATAAACTCACCGCATTTTTCACATCGTTAAAAAGACAAAATCGCACGAATTTTCGTTGTGTAACATCGTATGGATCGGGTTGAAGCTCGTAGAGTTGTGAGTTTTTCATTCTGCAAAACATGAAAATCAATATGCTCTTTAGAAAAGTTTGACTGAAAAAAGCAGCTTGTTGAAAGTACGCAAAACAACAGGCACGACTTTTTTCGATTGAAAAACAATAAAACAACAAGTGAAACTAGCGAGAAAAAAGAGAAAAAGAAACAAACACAAAAAAGAGAAAACACAACTAACACCTGCCGAGAGGGTGAAGCAAATGCGCTCCACTGCCAAACCACGTTAAAAAACTATTTCCAAGCTGAAGGAAATAGTGTTTTCAGCAGGAAACAATGGAAAATAGGCGAGAAAATTGAAAAATTGGGAAAAATAATAATATTTTTTTGAAAATGTGTAAATGCGGGTTGTTTGTTTCGCTGCGAGACCACGCGCTTCGTTGTGAGACACACAAAAAGTTAATATGCGCCTTGAAAAAAACTACTGTAGATTGAAAAAAAATTTTTTAAAAGAAAAAATAACAATTTTTCAATACAAGATTGTGAATATGAAGGAAAAAAGCTTGTCCATGGATAACAATCGTCGCAGGAAAACTGTTCAAAGTTTTCGATTTCGGAAAAGTCCAAGGAATTCAAAACTTTTATGAAATCAGAAAAATACTGAAAAAAAACTTCAATGTCAATTTTTATCAAATTTTTAAAAGAAGAAATTCCATCTTTACTTATTCTTATCGTCTGAGTTTTCACGTATCCCATTGCATTTCTCGAAATAATAACCCTCAAATAAGTCCGGATTCTATTTTACTTTTAAGATTTCATATTGTCAGATGAATATTTGTTCTCTTCTTTCTTTCGTTTAGCTCGCGACTTTCTCAACTCTTTTCATTGTGTCAATATTGGAAAACGCCTTTGAGATATCTCGCAAAAATGAAGAAGAATAAGCACTCGTTGTCCACCGCCTACCTACTTCCACTCGTGATTATTATTTCGTTTTTGTCTCGCGCAAGCACATTTGCCAATATCCTTTGTCAAAAGTTACCCTAACTTTCAGATTACTTAGAAATTCTAGAAAAAACAAAACATTTTGCCGTTTTCATTGTAGTTTTGATTGTAGTTGCGTGTTTGAAGAATTTTTTGTTTTTGAAAATCTAGAAGTTTCAGATTCTCAAAATAGTACTGTAATAAAACATTTCACGATCGAAGAATTATTTTCATTTTTTCAAAAATTCCTGTATTTTCCCAATTTCCCCATAAATAGGATGCTTTAGAAGCAATTATTTATTTTTTTTAGAAACGATTCAGATCTCGCAGAAGAATTGAATTCTCAACTTCTTTTTACTGAAACCTCAGAAAATTCAACATAATCTACAATTCATTAGATTTTTCTCACAATCTCTCTCTTTCAAAAAATCTCTAATCCCTTCACATATTTTTGTTTCAGATCATGTCGTGGGATCCAGAAGAAAATCTCAGATATGGCGGTATGCAAAGCGACGTCGATGATGATGAGGTATGAATTATGTAGATTAACAGGTTTCCAACAATTTTCACATTAAAAATCACATAGATTTTCTATTTGTTTAGTGAGCTAAAGCTCTCAAAATTGTGCCCGCGCAACACTCTTGAAACTCTCTTGGCATTGGGGAGAAAAATCGATAATGATTTCATGATTTGAAAAATAGTAATATATCAAAAAAGGAAGCGAAAAATATGAATTTGGAAAAAAACAATAAAATTTAGGCGCGCAAAGTTGCGGAACGTGAACGCAAGAAGGAAGAAGTCCGTAAGCGTCTTGAAGAAGCATCACGTATGAAGAAAGCCAAGAAAGGTTTCTTGACACCTGAAAGAAAGAAGAAACTTCGTAAGCTTTTGATGATGAAAGCGGCCGAAGATTTGAAACAACAACAAATGTTGAAAGAACAAGAAAGACAACGCATTTTGCAAGAAAGAATTATTCCATTGCCTGATTTGGATGCTGAAGACGATTTGGAAGCGGTTTATGATGAAATTCGTGAACGATTGATTGATTTGGAATCGGAGAATTATGATGTTAGTTATGAAGTCAGACAAAAGGATTTCGAAATTAACGAGTTGACCATTGCTGTTAACGATTTGCGCGGTAAATTGTAAGTTACCCTATTTCTAAATACCTGTTATCCAAAAGACTTTTTCCAGCGTCAAACCAACATTGAAAAAGGTCTCAAAAACAGAAGGAAAGTTCGACAAACTCAAGAAAAAGGAGGCACCCAAAGTCGATTTCCGATCGCAGCTCAAAGTTGTCGACAAAAACGAATTCGCTCTCGATGAAGAAGAAAAGGAGAAAGTCAAAGCTGATTGGGCTAAGTAAATATTCATCAATGATAATAAAACACAATTCACCTTATTCATTTTGCACACCACCATTTTTTTGTAGTTTAACCAATAAATGTTGTATGATAAGTACGAACAATGACAGGAAATCACAGATTCATCAATCAATAAATTAGTGTGTAGTATTTACAAAATTTCAGCGGGAAATACAGTAAACGACGAAGAATACGAATAAAGCGAAGAGAATCAGATAACACAACATATTTTTGCCTGAAAATATCATTGATTTTTAGGTTGATAATCTAAAACATTAACTGGGGAACTCTTTTTGAAACCGAATGAAAAATACGAAACGTTGTCTTCATTTTTTTTCAATTTAGCGATTTTTTGAAGACAAAAACATGAATTTTCATACAACTTAAACAAGTTTGAATTCAAATTCACTCAAAAATTTTTAAACAATTTTCCAATCGGCTCTCAAAAAAGTCCCCCTTCCAAAGAAAAATCACAAACCTCCAGCTCGACTAACAATTCCTAATCTTCGCATTGTTGATTGCAATAAACCTTTTGATGAGTCGAATTCATTATCCATGTCAGATAAAAGACGATTTTGTTCACGAACATCATCTCCAATTGCAATTGTCACTCTTTTCAACGCGGCGACTTTTGACGAGAGTCCATTTACCAAATCATCATTGTGTCGCTCCAAATAATTTGTATCGTCCTGTCTCATGTGTCCCCCACGAAAAGACATTACACGGAAGAAGAAATACTGAAAATTTCGAAATAAATTTTATGAGAAATTATATTTGAGATTAAATCAAAAGGCCACGTATCATGCGCTTTGTTTCACATATCATTTTGAATATTAACATAAATTTAAAAGGGAAGGAAGGAAAACAAAGGTTTAAATCAAAATTTATATTTTTTTCTTTCCACCAGTAAAAAAAAAGTAAAAGTTTATCGGTTAATAAAAACAACACTAGAAAAATAACTTCTAATGAGAAAATATGTTCATAACAACAAAACTATTGAACCAAACACATTTTCAGTATTATTTTTCATACAAAAAACTCTCAAACAATGCTAAAATCGAAACATTCGCAACGAAAAGAGCGAAAGAAAAGAAATGAAATTTTTATCTCCGTAAATCGCGACGTGTAAACACCAAAAACAACATGAAAATGCAGAGTGCAACAGAGCGCGTTTCCATTATTGACACTTTTGCGAGACAGATTTTCGAAATTTTCATTTTTTCGCGATGTTTATACCTTTTCCATAGCTTTTCTTGGAAAATGATGATTTTTCATTGATCTCCTTTGTTTTTTTCTATGAATATTGAATAAGCCTACCCCTTTTCTATCCCCAGTTTCAATATAACACTGAAATTTGAAAATTTCAGGTATGAATAATCATTCAAATGAAGGAACATCCAGAAAACGTCGAAATCGAACATCATCAGAAGGTGTGGCTGCCAAGAAAAATCGACAATCTACAGAAAAACCCAAAAAAGCGCCGCAAAAAATCGGAAAACGCGAGTTGAAGAAGCCGAAGAAGAAAACCAAAAGGTCTAGGAGAAAGACGACTGGAAAACGTCAGAAAATTTGCCAAATTTTCGAAAAAGCTTTGACCGATTCGCCAACTCTTCCACCAATTTATCATCTTTTCAAAACTCTTGATCCAAGTGGTACGCCAAGAGCTTCGCTAGTTGAACTTATTCGAACTCTTCAGATTTCGACAATTGTCAAAGATGTAGGTTTTTTGAAGTTGGAATTAAATTCAAAAGAAAAAGTATTTTTCCTTGTTTAGATTCATTTCATAACTCAAGATGCTTGGAAATCAATAACTAATATAACAACAATGTTTGCGATAGAAGAAGATGAACCAGGACATGGATTATTTCTGAAATATCGGCCGATTTACAATCCAAAGAAATGTACAGTTTATATCGATAATTTGCCAGATGGCTGTAAAAAAGAAAAACTTCAAAGATTAGCATCTTGTTATGGAAATGTTGCGGATATTACAATTAGTCGAAAAGGTCCAAGAATTGTAAAAGGCGCGAAAAAACCAATCAATGTTGGATCACGTGAGAAAAGTTTCGGTTTTATACGATTTGTTGATGAAGAATCAGCAAAATCAATGATTGAGGTGATTTTTTATTTATTTTTTTTACGTATTTTGATTAAAATTTTTTTGAATTTCAGAAATTTCGATTAAATGATCCTTCTGAATTGATTGATGAAAATGGAGTTAGGAAACAAGGATTTTATGATTTATACGCTATCAAATTATTGAGAGAAATACGATTGTGAGGAATATTTTTTGAGAGAAATTTATTTTACCATTGTTTTTTGCAGCTTGAGATTACGAAGACGCCGTCGAACTCTTCCACAGATTTTCCGATTAGCGAGATTGCGATCAAAGTTGCAAGCTTTGAGAAATTTGAATATTGCGTGTAGAAAGAAGAAACATGGTGAGAAAATGGGAAATTTCACACGCTTTTACAGAACAAATAAATTTTAACGAAATCCTAATATACAGGTATAGGCAGAGCGCAGAGAAACGCATCTTTCGTGTATATATCTGTTGTCTACCCATGCATGTATGCATGTATATTAGGCTCCGCCCATTTTCGTTAAAATTTATTTGTTATTTAACTTTTACTGAAATTTCGAGTTTTTCAACAGGAATTTTGAAAACATTTGATGAATTTTCCATTTAGGAGCTCAATTTTGATACGAAAAAATTTTCAAAAATTTTTACAGGTTCGCTGCGTCGCAACACTTGGAAACGTAATCATCAAAACAATCATCGCGACAAATATCTTCCCGATCCAACACCATCCACATCATCTGCCGCCCCACTCCCAGTGACACCCAGAAAACCTGCCAAATTGAATCCTCCACTACCAGATCTAACACCTTCGCCTTCAACTTCGAAAAACAAATCAGCTGCCAGAAAATTGCCTGAGGACAAGGATAAGAAAAAGAAAAATGGTGTGGAAACACCAAAAAAGAAGAACGGTTTGGTGGGAAATAATAATAAGAAAAAGAGGAAGAAGAGACGAAAATTGAAGTATGGTTCGAGAAAATTGCCAAATTATATACCGGGTCGAAGTGTTCAACAGTATTTTGAACGGGTTCAATGTTTTTCTATGTGAGTTTTTGGAATTGCAAGATTTTCTGGGAAAAAACTGGCTTTTCAGAAAAATAAAATTTAAATTTCTTTCCTCAAAATTTGAACCATTTTTTTCATAATTCAAAAATCTGAAACACCCGAAAAATATCATTTTTCAAATCCTATAAAAATTACTCCCCATTTTTTCTAATCAAATATTTTTTTTCAGGGAACGATACGAAGAATTGAAGGCGGAATATCTGAATTTGTTATCCGAGGAAAAATCAAAAAACGAAGAAAATAAAAATAATAAAAATTAATTCTTTTTATGTACAATCATGTAAAGCTCATCGCCATTCTCATAAAATTATGCATTTTGAACACCCATCAAACTTGCTGATTTTCCGATTTTTTCATTTCCGAAGATGGAAGAAGTGGAATATATTGAAGAATTGGAAATTTTCGCATTATTCTGAAAGTTGATTTTTATTTTTTAAATCTTCTGATAGAAAGAAGAAAAAACCAACCTTTTCAGTTTTTCTGGAAATTCATAAGCATCATTTTTAAAGCCATTTTCAGTTGCAGTTGAAATTTTTCGAAAACCTCGATCTTCCCTCGTTGCACCGGGTACTGTATTATCTAACAATGTTGCGATTACACCACCCACTAACATTTTGATATTCAATAACATATTTAGAATATTGTTGAGTTCGGGCCAACTTGATTGAATTGGAGATTTTGAGAAATGAAGGGGAGTTATTTGGCCGAGAAGAAATGCGAGACCCATTATTGATAAATTTCGGCAGAGTTTTAGATTTATCATCTGCAAGAAATTACGGAATTTGGTGAGTGAAAATTCCGAACTTCGCAAAACTAGATTTTTTTTTAGATAAAACATTTCCAAACCTGCAAATTACTCAAAGCAACTCCACCAATCATCGATATTCCCATCGTCAATAATCCGCCAATCAAAGCATCTGGAATCGATGCCAAAAATGCGGCAAACTTCGAGAATAATCCAAGAAAAATGAGAACAACTCCAGCGAATTGCATTGTTGATCGACTTGCGACTCGAGTTATGTGAATTAGAGCAATGTTTTCGGCATATGTTGTGACTCCAGAACTAACTCCTGTCATTGCAGCAATTAGACTTCCGATTCCTGGAAAAAAACGATTTCGTTTTGAAGTAGGTTGCAAAGGTTTTGGGGTGATTTGGAGACTTTCGTAAAATCTTTCACTGTCTTAATTTTCTACAAACAAGATTCCTGAAATTTTTTCAAAAATTGAAAAAAACCTACAGTATTTCTACTAGATTTAAAGGAACATGACTATCTTCAGGGTTTTCCAAAGCTATTGTTTCCAAATTAAATTTTTTTCTAATTTATGATGGTTGGAATAACAAAATCCTAGAGAATTCTAATTTTCCAAAAAACCTAGACTTTTTTTTACTCAACACCATTCAAATCTTAATGAAATTTTGTCCATAGACAGCATTTGGGGTCATAAGAACACCCAAAAAATTTTAGTTACCCAAGAGTTCTGGGCTCTGAAAAATGAAAAAAAAATTTGTTTTTGTCATTTGGTCCCATGAAAAACTTTCAATATTTTGTGATGAAATCGTCGAGACTTTTTGCAAATAAAAATTAGCATGTGATCGATTATTCATAATTTACAGTATTCGAAAAACAAGGAACTAAAATTTTGTCAAGAAATGAAAAATCGAAAAATCTTGATTTTGTTTCACCAAAGATATTTGATAATTTTGCGGAAAATGTTGAAATTGCAAAATAATAACCCAAAACAACAAAAAAAATTGAGTAAAAAAGGTTCCCTTGTGAGAATCTTAACAACTTTCTGACCTACTTTCCTCAACTTTTAACAATATTATCTATTTTTCATTTCAAAATCCCGGAACTTTTTCCAAATTTTTTATTTATTTTTATCCAACTAACCTTCAAAAGCAATCGCTCGATTGATAGCATCTTTGGGCGGTGGTTGTTGATGAGATGTTCGTGCCAATAAATCATATGATCCTATATTCTCAATTATCGATGCGAGACACGAAGCAACAAAACCGAAAAATATGCCACCAACGAATTTCGGCGTTCCGTAAGCGACTGAAACTTTTTTTTTAAATTTTGAACAGAAATCAAATCATTCTTACATGGTAATGGAATATGTATCCACGAAGATTGTCTCAAAACAGTCATTGTCACATTTTTATCAGTTCTTGCTTGACCATTTTCGGGTTCCAGGTTGGTTACTGTCATTATGAAACATATCAACCAGGCGAAAATTGTGCTCAGGAGGTACTGTAAGTTTTTTTCTAGGGGATTTGTGACCCGATTTTTTCTCAAAGCCTTTTTTCAAATCTAAAAAATTACCGGAAATTGTCCAAATAGTCGAACTTTTGTTGAAACAATCTCCATCTTTTTCGTCGAATAATAAAACATCGAAACTTTTGTATTCTCCAAATACACCGCCATCAAAACTACAGTAACCAACATTCTAAATTCGATTGATCATTTCAAAATGATATATGATTTTTAACATACTTACAACAAAGATATCCAATGCAAGGATAGCTTTTCCTCAATTGTTGGAACTATACTTTCACAAAGGAGAAGCATAAGTGGAACAATTGTGATGGGACCAATGAGTTCGGCTAAATATCCAGCGATTCCAGTTCCACCAACTGCGATGAACACAAAACAAGCAGCCATTAGACTTCCCTGGATCTATAAAATTCAGAATTATATACATAATCTTTAAAAATAATCGGAAAAAATCGAACATCTCTCATCCTCTGAATCCAATTCTCTTCTGGAACTTCATCATATTCTCCATACGGACAATCATTGTTCTTCTGATACGCTAAAAGTGGCGGAAGAAATGCCATTGCTGGACCATGTAATACAGATAGTCTCAAACCGAATGTGGTTTGAAGAATTGTTGCGAGACCACATGAGACAAAAGTGGCAGAGATTAATTGGACACGAAGTTGGACAGCGGCGGCACCAGCACAGACTATATTTGAGATTATGAAGGGATAAACAAGGAGGCCAGATATTGATAACATTGCTTGCTTCAAACAAATATTTGTGTGTGTTGTTTTTTTGGAATTTTTCAGGTTAACTAAACTTTTTATCGGGAAACTGGAAACTGGAAATATGAAATTTTCCGATTTTTTAGAACTGAAGTTCTCATCAAGTTCAAATGTTTTTCTGTTTTTTTCCTCAATTTTCAGAAATGTTTTTTGAAAAGAAAATATTCAAAAAAACTGATTCAACATTTTTTCCGAAAATAATAAGGAAAACTTTTGAAATTTTTTTTCAATTAAAATCATGAATAAAATTAATAATGGTGAATGATATGAAAAAATGTCAAAAATTTTGATATTAAATATCAAATTTTGGAAAAGGTTCACTTTTGAAACCCAGATACAATTTTATTTTAAAAATGTTCTGACAATGGACTTCCATAACAAGTTTTGAAAACGGGTGAAAATGAAGTCCGAATTATTTTTTGAGCAAACGTCGGAGCTCATTTCCGCGTCTCAAAAACAAAATATTAAAATTTTCTAATAATTCGGTCACCGAAAATTTCTAAAACCAAGCCCGGGGGTAAATTCAAAAATGAAATTCGGAGAATTTAAAAATAATCACACGTGGCCCAATGTTCAAAATAACCTTGATTTTTCATCTCCCTCCAAAAATACGTGACAATTTTTAAAGAAACAACCAAATCGAGAACAAAACAAGTTCTGGAAAAATGCAACAAACCTGGAACCCAAAACATATCATTTCCTTTATATCTGGTTTGTCATTTACACCTAGATGAAGCTGCGACATTTCACTTGCGGAAAACCAAAACCAATTCTAGACGAAGCGGCAAAAAATGAAACACGAACAAAAAGTTCAAAAAAAGGAGGCGTAATATGATTAAGCGGCAATGATATTCTCGACCGCTAATTGTTACACTAACTCCTCAACGAAAACAAAACTAGAATTTGTTTGATTTGATTGTGAATGGGCGACGTCGCGTTTGTGTTGAGAAGAAGACGAAGAGACAGCAAAAAAAGAGGGACAGAAATGGGCGGGACACATTGTTACTTACTCTTATAACATATTTTTAATAATACATACGTAAAATGTGACCTTGAAACCATAAGCGAGCGAGATCGGAGTGGATATCACAGTGTGTTTTGATAGTGGGCGAGGACAAAAATCACAAGCGTTGCAATCAAGAAAAAGCCTAGGAAACTCTCTGAAATAATCCTGGATTTTGTACGCTTCAAAATATGTATTATAAGTTTACATTTCAATACCAAACCAATAGATAGAAGTAGTCTAGGTTTTTTCAAACCATAAAAATTTCATGAATCCAAATTTTCCAGCTTTTGACCGAACTTGACAATTTTGAAAAATTTTGTCACAATGTTAAAGGTCCCCAAAACTATTTAGTAAAACATCTAAAGAATTTTTTTCCAAAACGCTCAGAAAATTTTTTCCATCAACTAGGTACCACGTAGCTATACGTTGAAAATATTCCATAAGCTTTTGGGCCACGTACGTTAAAAAAAGTTTTTTTTTCGTAGAAAAGTGATAAAATGTTTTACTTTTGGTATACTTATGCAATATTCATTCAATTTTGGGCAAAGTCCGAAAATAATATTTGCATTCAAAAAGATAACAATCCCCAAGGAACATCATACGTAAGAACGGAACAAATTATCAACATTTTTTTGTGAATAAATAGCCGAGCCACTTTTGATAAGAATCGATTATTTGGTTTGATTCTTATCAAGAAAATTACTATGGATGGTGCGAGGTAGGTTCTTTATTTATTTATTTATTTAGTTTTGGCAGTGACATTTTGATCCAAAGGATTTTGAGATCAGAAGGAAAAAAAAACATGTATCATCAATTAATAAAATATTTCAGTTACCCAATTCCTCCAAATTACTATCGAGTCGATGTATTTTTGAATGATTGGTTCACAATTCCCCAAAAATATCAAATAACCCGATTTTTGGGAAGAGGAACACAAGGATGTGTGGCTCTTGCATACGACAGACAAAAACAAATGACAGTTGCGATCAAGAAAATCCATTTGCCAGAAGATATAACAGAAAGGCAACCATTTCGAAGAGCATATCGAGAACTTTTTTGTATGCTTCATATTTCGCATCCGAATGTGAGACAAACTTTTTTTTTCAATTTTTAAATAGAAATCCTTTTAGATCGTCAAATTTCACGAAGCTTTCACACCATATCAAACCGCTGAGGAAATGCGAGAATTTTATATTGTTCGAGAATATCTCGATGGAACTATGACTCAATTACCTTATGAGGAATTGACTCATGATCATGTTCAGAAAATTATTCATGATATTTGTAGAGGAATTCATCATTTAAATGCACTTGGTATTTCACATCGTGTAAGTGATTTGAGTAAATGATTTTTAAATTTTGAATCTTGCGAGAAAATACTTGTTACATTGGCTGATCCCGAACAACCCTGAATTTGAAAAGATTTTATATTATAATTTTTCATGAAAATCATAAATTCATTCAGGATTTGAAACCAACGAATATATTGATAACTCAAACAACGGATGTTAAGTTATGCGATTTCGGACAATCGAATATAACAGATCCATTCATGCAAAATACAACTTATATTATAATGCGATATTATCGTGCACCCGAAGTTGTTTGTCATATTGGTGGATTCGAAAATCGAACTGTCGATGTTTGGTCAATCGGCTGCATTTTTGCTGAACTTCTAACCGGTCAAACATTATTCCGTGGTACCGATCATGTCGATCAATATCATCGTTTCACACAATTGTTGGGTTCACCATCTCAAAATTTTTTCGAAAGAATGAATGATAATGTTCGACATTTTCTTGAAGGAATGCCTAAATATCCAAAGCGAAACATCGAATATATATTTCCAAATAGCATGTTTCTTCAAAATTTCCGAGAAAGTCCGGAATTATGTGAGTTTGAATTAAAAGTTCAGAATCTACTCAAAAATAGTATTTACAGGCGATTCTGCACGTGATCTTCTGAGCAGAATGCTTGTAATCGAGCCGGAAAATCGATTATCAATCGACCGAGTTTTCGAACATCCATATCTTCAAGAATATTCTGCTGATTTTGAAGTAAGTTCAGAGAATTGAAACCAGTTTGTAAAACAAACCAAACATAATCCTCTTAAATCAATTACAGTCAAATGAAAATGGAAAACAATAATATTGAAACAAAAACTGATTTATGGACAAAAATGTCGAAAAAATTTCCATACTTTATGAACAGACAAAAAAGTCTAGTTTGATCATAAACTTGAAAATCCGATTATTCAAATAAATTGTTGTGCACTTGTCGACAAATAAATTAAAATCGAAAAGTGAACACATTTATAGAATATTAAATACAACATCAAAACCCAGACATAACGAAATTGAGATTTATAAAAAAATTTTTGAAAAATTCGAGGTCTAGCTATTTGGGATAGTAAATTAGTAATTTAAAATTACACACTGAAGTGAGCTGAAAAAGGTTATTTTCTGTAGAATTTCTAAACAATCCATTCTTTCCAGGCAACGGATCTTGTTTTGTGCGACAGATTTCGAGATGTCTACCTTTGGGATCATTACAGTGATGCAAACAATCATCGAGGTTTGATTTGCTATTTTTTTCTTGTTAATTTCTAGTTTTAATTGATTACAGCCGAGATCTTCAATGTGATACAAAATCAAACATTCGGTCTCGACAATCTACCCGACATCTAGTCATTTTCTTTTATTTCGATAATTTTTTGCATCTTGTTAATTAAAAATTCTAAATTATTTTTTTTCCAATAAAAATTGTGATGATTACATTTCCACCGCCCAAAAATTTCTTCATTCCTATCAGTTCAAAAACCCATTCAATAAAACCATTTTATCAGTGCATAACTTTGCAATTTTGCTCTTTTTCTGTTGTATAACTTTATATTGTTGCTTATTTCAGGGCATGTTGCTCCTAACAACATTTATCCTCATTTCAAGTCTTATAGCAGGTGAGAAAACAATAAAAAACGAAAAATTTAGAAAGAAGAGTGGATTTTTTTTAAACTAAAATAAAAATTGAATACAGTTTGGAAAGGAGAGTGAGATCGTGAACTTTGACCCAGAAATTAATTTCAAACAAGCGTGGAAATTGCAAACCCAGAAACCCCCACCCCCATTTTTCCAGACAACATTTCTAGTGAGCATTTTCAGGCACAACATCTCAGACTTGCTCAAATGGTGGAAGCCTTGATTCTTGCACTTGTCAATCATTTTTCACTGGACCCGACTGTTCAACAATTCAATGTATAAATGGCGGATATAATGATCCTGCTAACTCCAACTCGAGTTGTATTTGTCCGCCAGGATATCGTGGAATACATTGTGAAACTGGTAACATTCCTAAATATTTCCCCAATTTTAATCTCTAATTCTTAGTAAAATCATCTCTTGCTCCATCTGGAACTTTCTCCTCATCATCAAGTCTCAATATTATCAATATCAATTTATTCTCGTTTTTCTGGGGAACCAAGACCTACACAAACATAAAAAATGCGGTTGAGGATTTTGCGAACAACAATGATTTCGATAGCATCAACTTGATAGAAACATCTGGAGCTCCAGTTTTGAACGAGTTGAACGAGCCGGATTTTACACAGAGTAAATTTGAAAAGAAATGTCGTTTGAAAATATTCAATTTTCAGTTCAATACAATCCGAAGTACAACATCGTTAAAGGAGCTTTCGAATTGTCCGATCCTCAAGATTCCGGTCTTTATTGGTCATATCCAGTGGAATTGTATCAAAGCATCATAGATCTTATCAAAGGTATTACAGATGTTTGTTAGATTGGAATTCAGAAGTTCCGAATTTCAAGAGACTAGAGACTAGAAAGTTAAAGAGGAATGACTTACAGAAAATTCCAAACTATCCTTTGTGGACCAAAGTAAAAAAAATTCAGAATCATCTTTGAACAACACCGCGATCACAATCATCACTCAACATATACCATCAGACAATCTTCAAGATCTAGCCCAACAAATGACACTGTCATTCGGAATTCGTTTGAATGTTATCTGGATAACCGATCCTGTCTACAGCAGCCTAACCGATGATCAGGTATTGTCAATTCATGATTTTTTCGATTACAGGACTCAACAAATATTTTCACAGATTGCTAACTTCAAAGCGTTCGCTGAAAGCACTGGTGGTTTTTTCGTTCAAATACAATCTGATGAGAACGACGTGAACACTAAAAATGTAATTTTATTCTATTCTGAATTTATCTGATCACTGTTTTTTCTAGCTTGTCTCTACTTTTCTGCAATTACATTCAAGCCCACAAGTTTTGCAAATCCAAGACATCGGAACTTGTAAAAGAGCAGTGACAATCAACTTCAATAATGATTTGAATAATGATCAACCGCTGTATTTTATTTTGCGAGGACGTGAGTTGCATCATTATATGCTTCCATAAAAATAGGAGTTTTCAGAGAATGTGAAAACTGATGCCGCCTCACTTCGAGCATGCGGAACATTTTTAAATTATGCCACTTCATATGATTCACAATTATCAGTGTTTCAAGTTTTGAATCCACAATGTTCATCAATCAATATAACAGCAAAATATGCTTGTTCTGCTGTTGTATTCACCGTTTTACCAAAAACCAGTGCATCGGCTGTCAAATTATATGCAAACTTTATCGAAGATTCATCAATTGATGCATCTCGATATGCAATCATCGAAAATGTTCCATTCTACGCAGCAGTTCACATTGAATCGATTTCCGGTGTTGATGTAAACACATCCCAAGTTTTTCCACAACATGCTTGATATATTTACAGACTCAAGTAAATGCCATCAACTTTGCACAAAACTCTGATTTCGTCCCATTAGGTGTGAATACAAAACGAATTTCGGCTTTCGAATGGGTTTCAACTGCAACAGTTCAATGCTCATCAACAGTTTCACAATACCTTCGATTGAATATTACTGTGAATTCGACATCTTCAATTATCCGAACAATTCCAATCAACTGTTTAGCAAGTAAGAAAAGAGGTTTGGTTTGTACTAAAAATATCTATTTTTAAAAACAGAACCTATTGCAACAACAACGACCTCGGTGGCGCCAACAACAATTATTACCACAACATCAGTTCCAACAACTGTTTTATCAACAACAGTTGTATCCACATCAGTACCGTCTAGTACACTTCTTCCAACTACAGTTGAGCAATCCTCTACATCAACAGTGCCACCAACTACAATAGGTGAGAAAAAACATATCTAAATGACACGGTTGTACCAAGTACAAACTGGAAGTAAGGTTGTAGAACAAAAATCCCTATTCCCACAAAACAATTCCTCACTACAGCTCCATGTTCACCAACTCAAACAACACTTCCATCATTGTTTTTCGCCTATTCTACAGAACTCAGTAGTGTTATTTATGACGTCAGTAGGAGTTATATTCTATCACAAGTACCCTCAACCTCAGCAAATGGACAGTCATTGACATCTGCTCGATTAGAATGTACAGATTCCATGATTCGGAAAGAAACAAACAAAACGTTGGTTTTCCCTGCTGGTATTCAGAAAATTGAACAAAAAACAAAACATTACAGTGATTTCTCTGTCGATCTCAACAAATATCGCGTTGATTCAACATTGGCGAATGGCGGTCCAGATGCTTCGAATGTTATTTCAATTGTGAAAAACTATCTTGATCAACAGAACAATGAGAATACAATCATAATTCTTCTACTTTCAAGACTTCCGAAATCGTCTGATATTTTCACAACAGATGATTACGCTGATATGGTCAACAAAAATATAAAGGTATGATGAAAAAGTTGTCCGCCGATTAACTTTTTCAAAATCCCGAGCACAAATCAATAAATATTTCAGATATTCTCCATCTTGAGTATAAGTGACTTGAGTGATCAAAGTCAATTGGGTAGAACTGGAAGTGAGTTGAACAAAATTGCATCGCTCACAAATGGACACTACGTCATTGCAAATGGCACAACTGCTGTCGAATTCAACGATTATTCAACGGTAATTCTTTTTCAGTTCTCCAAAAAAAAGAAACTAACATTAATTTTTCTTTTTTTCTTATTCAGATTGTCAACCTATTCGCAAATTTCGGTTATTCTCAAGATCTTTTATACACCAGAAATATTGCTGCCGGTAGTGCCAGTGGTTCATTAGGCTTTGTAAATGTGCCAATCAATACTACGCTCACTGTAACGCTTTCATTTGCCGTTCCAGATAGTTAGTTTCTTTCTAGAATTTATTAAATATTCTTCGAGAAAGAGAATACATTTTTCAGATCAAATTACAAACAATCCATCATTACTTCTATTCGGCTTCAAAGATAGTAATGGAAACATGTTATCTTCAAATCTGGCATCAAATCAAAATTATGTAAGTTTAAGAAAATCATGATTCCTCAGGCAACCATTTTTCAGACAAATTCCAATTTCTATACTGCAAGTTTTGATGTTTCTTCCGGTGTCAATGAAATATTCTTATTGAACAATGCTCCATATGATGCTCTTCTTCGAATTTGGATTAAAAAGTAACCCGTCATCAAAGATAAAATCACAGAGAATAAATAATTTCAGATCATACGACCAAACTGTGTCCTATGCTGATTTGACTGGCAGCAGCACAGTTTCACCAAACAATCGAGATGGTGCAGCTCTTCGTTTGAAAATTGATTCAACTGAAAACTGTTTGTCAACCGCAAGTATAACAATCACTGATTGTTCAGGTAGCACAGGCACAAAGTTTGATACTATTCAAACAGCTAACCTAGGTAAGTTCTCATAGAATCAACAGATACAAATATTCAGATTTCAGATCCTTCCAATAGCACATTTTCTTTTGTTCCATATTTCTGCGATGTTCCAAATACTAAATGTATATCTGGCACAGAAAACAAATTCGATGTTCGAGTTAGTAATCAAAGATCCTCTCCACCCCCATAAAAGCTGAACATTTCAGATCGTAGCTGATGGCTATTCAATCAGCAGATCTTTCTTCTGCTCAAGTTCGTCAACTTCAATCAGCACAAACTGTCAAGGAAAAGATGCATACGGAAATTATCAATGTTCCGGAGTTTCACCATTCAAACGAGGACCAACCGGAAAAATAACCGATTGTTCTCGCCATGGAACACTTTTCTATGATTTTAGTTCCACATCAAGCGATTATTCTGCTCGTTATGAATGTAATTGCGATTCTGCAAGTGGATTCACTGGAGCATCTTGTGAGATTGCAAATTGTAAAATACCAAACAACGATGGATTATCAATTGAAAACATCTATCGAACATATACAGTTGTGATTGGAACTGATGGTACTATTCCATATTTCAAATTTGCCGCAAAAAATGCGCAAACTTATTTCGGACTTGGGTCAAATATTGCAACTATTTGGAGATTCCAACTTTTCGCTCAATGTTCTGACGGACAATGTAGGTTTTCTTTAAATATAATCCACCACAATCTATCATAATCACTCTATATTTCAGTACAAAACCTCTACTCTGGCGGAAGTTACAATGATTTCTCAACAGTCTTCAAATCACCAAATCTATTGCTCAAATGCAATGTGACATCAACAAACATTGTTGATTTATCAAATGTTTATTCGAGTGTTGTTTCTGGACTCGGCAAAAATGTTCGAGGAGCAATTGTTTATTACACCGAAATCCCCACTTCTATAAACGTATCAACTTCAGCATTATTGTCGTTGGCACAAACATATCAACAACAGGTGAATACTTTGATGTTTTCTGGGAAAAACTAGGTGATTTCAGTTATTCGTTGTAAGTGTCGATGAAACAACTCCTATAACTTCCTTGGATCCATCGATTTCCCAAGCAGCAATTGCAACTGGTGGTTTTCTCATTCAATCCTATCTTAATCCGGATACTGGAAAGCTTGACTTAGGTCCCCAGGTAGTTCTAAAAAAATGTTAATCAACAATTTCTAATGTTATTCAGTTCATGCCTGATATTTTGGCTTCTCCAACATCCATCGCATATGTCGCACAAAACTCAGGTGCAACCACAAGTTTCGACTTCACCCTCGAAAATTCAGACAGTGTAGCATATCTCATCACATGGAATAAAGGAGGAACTGTTAAACAAAGTGAGATACCAAGAAGTAGAGAATTACAAATATACAAATTCCAGACAACAATCAGCTAAATGACAAATCTTGCAAAAATTCTGATGACACAACGCTATTGTGCAAGATAACCGGCCAGGGAAAAAATCAAATAACATTTACCAGTCAAGCCAAACCATACAGTGCAATTGTATATGTAACAACCGATGTATCACCAAAGATTCAAATCGTTTCATCAACAGCTCAAGATATTTCCGATTCTCTTTCGACAGAAGCATCCGGTTTAACCATTTTATCAATTTATGTGCCAAGTGATTATAGTGTTATTGCAAATGCAAATAATGGCGGTTCAGCAAGGCAAGAACCATCGAAAATTTCAGATTTAAAAATATATGATTTTCAGAGTTGCAAAACGAACTGGCTGTACATTCGGATACACATCTTACAGTGTTTTTGCTGATAGTAAATATGCACTTGGCTCCGATTTCGCTCAAGTTACATTCCAGAAAACTGGAAGTTCTTTGAGTTTAGCGAGATATTTCCCAATCATTACTTCGAACGACATTGGTAAGTGAAAATAAAAAACAAATTTAAAAAAAGGGCTTTTGGATTGGACCTCGAAGAATCGGATCACATTTTTCAAATGTCTGAACACTTCAAAAATTTCGAGAGTGCAATGCAGTTGAAACCTTTTTCTTCATATCTGACAAAATGTTTTCAGTTTGTAAAAACAACGGAAGTCCAAATAGCGACATCGGTTCATGCAATTGCCCAACCGGATTCACTGGCCCAGATTGTTCATTCGTCAATTGCAACACTTCTGCCACACCGAATAGTTGGTCAGATGTTTGTGTTTGCAACAGTTTGTATGATCAAGTGTGTGCAACTCCAATCACAACAATGTTTTATTAAATAAATACAAGTTTTTGTTCGCAATAAATGTTTTACATTTTAATACAACAACGAATTAGATTATTTTTCACTAAATTATTTCCCGAAAATTACGAGTTTTAAATGATCGAAATTGATTTGACTGATTCCAGTCTTTCCGCAAATCTGAAATTGATTTGCTTCAGAACGGCGATGTGAAAATTCCACGTGTTTTTTCTATCTACCATTGCTGCTCATACATTTTTTCAGGTCCCCATGTTTAAAAAAAACTGACCGTTTTTTCGAATCCCGAATTTCTTCCACCAAATCCTTCTCAAATTGCTCAATCCAATACAATTCCAACATTTTGAACTGCTCATCCAAATTCGAATCCTTCAAAATCGCCAATTTCAAGTTCACCCATTCCATTGCTTTATGAATATCGATTTCCGGATAATTCGGAGCAGCCACCAATTGTTCAGCCAATTCCAATCGAACCATCTCATTTCTCAATATTTTACAAATAGTTTTTCTCGAATTTTTCATATCAACAACATGTTCAACTGCTCCAATTTTCAACATTCTATGCCAACTATCATGTTTATTCGCAAAATCAATCGCCGCCTTTTTCGCTATTTTCAAATTTCGATCATTTTCCTCCATTCCACTTCTATCCAGGATTTTTAATAGTTCTCGATTACGAAGTTTTATCGAAACAATTGCATCTGGTTCAAGGATTCCACCACGTGATGATTTATCAGCAACGATATGAATGAAATTCGGATTAACATTTGAATCAACAACAGCCCAAGCACCACCACGAAGTTCTCCGCCACAAGGAATATATAAAATGACAGGTTGACGATATTGTGATAACTCATCGATAATATGCGAGCCAAATGTTAAAATCATTTCACACATGTCTGTAAAGATTTTTTCTAATTTTTTTTTCCAAATAATTTCCGAAAAAAAGCTTTTTTCAAATCTCAAACAATAAAAATTATGTTTCTAAAAATCTAACCTTTTCTACCACCCGAAAATCCTCTCAAACTCAAAACCATAATAAGTGGAAGTTTTTCCCGATTAAAATCACTAATCGCTTGAGATGTTTTGAATGCCGAATTTGGATACCAAACTTGTCCAGCTTTTGTCACAATTCGATCCTTATTATTATCATTTTCAGCTTCATCACCCAAAGAACATTCAGTTGTATTACACCATTGAGAACCAATTACACCAACCGGTTGACCACATAATTTAGCTCGTCCAGTTACAATCGATTTTGCCCAATTTTTTCGAATCTCTTCAAATGAATTGACATCGAATAATCCTTCTAAAATTCACTTTTCAGGTATGTGAAAATTTCGCTATTTATTTTTTGGAAAAAAACAAAACTTACGACAATTTTCACTTGATTCAAAAAAAGTTCCTAATATCCAATTTCATCGAAGCCTCCGTTACCATAACATCTTCACATTTTTCAATTCCATCGAAATTATAAAATGGAAAATTTGGCTCTGGAGATTTGGGTAAATAGCATAGCCATTTGACAAGTTGTTCAACACCTTCCGAATCAGATTTGACAATTTTGTGAGCAATTCCATTATTTTCCATAACTTCAACTCCGCCCAGTCGAGAATTTGATGAATAAACCTGAAATCAATAGAATTTTCAAAATTTTCATTAGAAAATTTAAAACACAATGCATAAAGTTCATTCCAGAAAATTCAGAAGTTCGAAAAAACCCCTACCTTTTTACCAAGCAACGTATTCAACGCCGAAAATCCAGTCAAAATCAAACTCGATTTCTCATGTTGAATGATTCGCCTGGCCAATCTAGCCGTATATGCTCCAATTCCAACAGATCTTCCAGTTACATAACAATACGTCGGAATTTCTCGATAAGCTTTCGATGTTTCTCCACCAATACTTCCACTTCCCATCAAATTCTCAACTCCAAAATATTCGCCACTTTTTCCAATAACCGCAACAATCTTCAATTTTTCTCCATCAATTTCGTATTTTATCTGATCTCGTAATTCATTTTCATAACATTTGTCAATATAAATAAATCCATCATTTTCATCAATTTTCAATTTTTCAAGAATATCCATTGCTAAACCAATTCTAGCTCCAGAATTACATGAAATATTCAATCTTGCAATCTTGTTTTCTCGTGCAAATTTACTAGCCGCTTCAAATAAACAATGTTCTGGAATTGCTAATGAACCAGCTTGAAATGTTATATCATTTCCAATCACAACAAATTTCACTTTTCTATCAGGCAATAATAATTCGATAATCCAAGCAACAACTGAACAATTATTCAACCCATTATTCTCTCTATTTTTCAAAACATCCAAATCTTCGATTTTCGCCAATTGTTTATTTTCGATTATCAATTCTTCGTATTTTATGAAATATCTCCAATTATTTTCCGAAAGCGCCTTCTGAATATCATAAGAGATTTTTGATAACTTTTTCCAATATTTCATTGCGCATTCACCGAATAACATTGGAAAATCATAAATATAAGTGGTGTTGTTCTTCCTGAAAAATCAGATTAGTTTGATTTTTAATTCAAAATTTCAGCAAACAAATTTACCTAGCCAATTTTCTGCGAAAATCTCTAGCTGTCGGAGTTCGATTCTTCTCAGATTCAAATTTATCCAAACTTTCCACCAATTCATAAACATTTTCCTTGAGTTCATAGGTTTTGATTTTTCGATTTAGATGAACTTCAACCAATCGAAAATCGAGATCCGATAAAATACCCGAATAATTTTGCCATTCACAAAAGTTCCCGCGCAAAATCAAAATCAATCGATTATTCACAAAAACATTATTCCTCATAATAAATATTGTATAACAAATGATTTTCTCGATTTCATCTTGTGAATTTGAACTAATTTTCAGGTTTACTTTCAAACTAGAATATTTGGATCCATTTAAAAATTCGAAAAACTTGGATCGATAATCCTCTTTATAAAAATCAATAACTTGTGAAGTCGCGAAATCCAGCAAAATTTTCGACGAATATAAATTTGCACCAATTTTCGAACAATAACGAATTCGATTTTCCAATTCAATTCTCTTCAAAATCGACACTAATAAATCGCAAATTTCATCAGAAGGCAAATTTTCTTTTTGAATGAAATAATCTAGCAAATCTTCGATATTTGATAATCCGTGTTCTATGAATTGAGATATGATGAAATCTGAATCCCAAAAACATTTCTTCGTAAGTTTAATGATAGAAACAATCTCATCGATATTGAAATCTGAACTCCAGTTTTCAAATTCTTTTTCGAAATTGTGAATGGGAGAAACTTGATGCAAATCATCGATAGGCTGGAATATTTTCGATTTTTGAATGAACCCAAGAATTTTTGACCTAGATGAATTTTTCAAATCCGAACAAACCTTTAACCGACTTATAACAGTTCCCGGATGAACCAAATCGCCATCATGCAAAACATGTTCACAAAACCCATCCAAAGTATCATTCAAAACATCAACAATCATTTTCATCGATTCAATTTGTGCAATTGGTTGACCAACTCGAACAAATTGATAATTTTCCGTCAAATAATGTAGAAATTTTCCAGTAAACTGTGATTTCAGGGTCAATGGATCATATGCCGTTTTATCGAAGCTATATAATCTACCAGCGATGTGAAGCTAAGATATTTCTACAATTAAACGAGAAAAAACAAGATACTACTTGCCTCATATTTAGAATCAGTTTCTTCGATTTGATATTCAACTGATATTTGATTATAATGTGCAATTGATGAAGATTCTCCGAATTTAAATAATGAAACTTTTGTAGCTTGCTTGGGGCCAAGAAAAACAACAATTTCATGATTCTGATTTGAAACTACAAATGTGTTAAATCTAATATCATTCAGCACCAATTCAACAGCAGTCCAATATTTCTTCTTCTCATTATTATTTCCAGCCAAATTCTCCATAATTTTCAAATTTCCAATGGCAGCTGCTCCAATTGTCACAATTTGTTCAACGCATTCATCATTGGTTTTCACATTATTCGATATTCTTTTATCCAAATATTCAGTTGTATGCTTATTTTCCAAAAATACATCAGATTTTAGAAGATCTTGAAGATAGTTGACTTGTGTTGGGAAAGTTGCCGAGATTTTGAGCAGTTTTAGAGCAGATGTTAGGTTGCAAGCAGCTTTCTCTCTGAAAAATCAGGGATGTTTTTCGAAAAAAAATGAAATTATTTTTGAAAATTGAAAAAAAATAATTTTCAACGTGAACTTCTACGTGATCATTTTTATCAAAAACGACAAAAATAATACAAACCAACCTGGTTTCTCCTTTCGCAAAAATATGTCCAAATTGAGAATCAGAAAATTGATGAACTGAAGAACCGGAAGATATCGAAAAATATGACCAAAAAGTATTGCTTGATGGAGCTGACAAATGTCTCAGAATTCCAGTTGACGGCAAAAATTTGCGATCTGGATCTTCACAAGTTATTCGAGCAGCAATCACGTGTCCGGAAGTTTTGCCGTTATTCCGCGCAAATCTTTGAATGTCAGGAATTTCGGATAATCGAAAACCCAAAGTTATCATAAGTTTGGCAGCGGGAATATTCACATTGCAAATCATTTCAGAACATGGATGTTCGACCTGAAGTCGTGGATTTAATTCCAAAAAGAAATATTGATTCGTTGAGGGAACAAATAAATATTCAACTGTTCCAGCACAATGATATTTCAAAAATGTTGCGAATTTGATCGCATCATTTTCCATCGATTTCAAAATTTCATTAGGAACAATAGTTGCAGGAGCTTCTTCAAAAACCTTTTGACATCTTCTTTGAATTGTGCAATCTCTAGAACCCAAAGATACAACATTTCCATATTTATCTCCAAGAATTTGAAATTCAATATGTCTAGCTTTTTCAATACATTTCATAAGAATATAAGGGCCAGGAACTTCTAAATTCACTTCTTTTATACATTTTTTCAAATCCATTGAATCGGTGACTTTTCGAATTCCTTTTCCTCCTCCACCATTTGTAGCTTTGATCTGACAAAAAAAGATTTTTATGAAAAGAAAGAAAACACCTTACCATTAATGGCCGATCAATACTTTGTTCTGATAATACTCGCCCCGGATCTTTTTCCCAATCGATTTCAAAAACTTCATCAAGAGATAAAGCTTTAAGCTTCAAATGACTGAAAGACCACTTTGTTGTCGGAATTCCCAAAGACTGTGCAATTATTGTGCTCTGCAATTTATCTCCAGATGCTCTCATTGATTTTTCAGATGGTCCAATCATCCGACAACCAAGTTTTGCAGATAAATCTGGATTTTCGGATGCATGTCCCCAGCCAACAAAAATTGCATTTGGTTCAAAATGCTCATTAGCTTTTTGAATTTCATCGATATTCGCAAAATTATTTTTATTTTCACCAGCAGGTAGAAAATAAATATCATCAGCATGTCTCAAATACTCAGCACCAGAATTCACTTCGTCGATTGTTGTCAAGCAAATAAATTTGATATTGTACTCTGTGTTCCATTGTTTTATTGATGAAATGAATTTGACAGCTGCAAGACCATTTGTGGCTATCAAAATCTATAAAAAAATCATTTTTCTTTTTGAAAATAAAGTTTTCAAACCTTCAACGGTTTTAGGTCTTGAGACATTCAAAACTGATTCGATTTAAGTATCCAAATCGCTGAAAACAATCTTCTTTTTTCAAATCCAAGTAGAACCGACTTGTTGCAAAACCCCGAAAACCCAGAAATGAAGATTTGCCAGCAACAAAAAACAAAAAAATAAAAAATAAATGTTTACGTGTACTCCAACGATATTATTGTCGAGACCCAATACACATTTTGTGTATCCCCTCCTTGAACTACAGTACTTTTTTTTTTCTAAATATTGTTTTTCTCGGCTACAGTATTTATTCTTCTATCCGTTTTGCTCATTCGAAGAAAATTGGAGATGAGTGGCCGATTTCCTGTTTACACCGCTAGACAGATGTTCGTTATTTTTTGTTGTTATTTTGTTCATATTTGATATTTAGTAGCGTCAAACCTTTCTCTGCACTCTCCCCATCTCATATGTTTTTTGCTCATTTTGTGTGCTCCATCCTCATCAGCTTCTTCTCGTTCTTCTTCGTTTTCTCTAACTGCCTGACACTCTCATTTTCGTATTTTCCCGCCTTTTTTTCATCGACTACTCGATTTGGATTGTTTTTTTTCGTGTGCCTTTTAATTTTGATTGAATTTTGCTGTTTTGTCTCTTTCGCTTCATTGATTTCCGGTTGGAAGTTGACTCAGAAAAGTGTCATTTCTTGTTGACACCAATGATCATCAAATCATTCACCACTAGAAGAGAAAAAATAATGTTCCACTTATCTCGATAAGACCTTTTTATCAGCATTTTCCTCGTCAATTGTGCAAACAAAAATCCGCTTTACTCTATATTATTTTCTTTTTAGTGCTCCGCCTTTCGACGTATTCCATTTCCAGGAATTTTATGCGCACTTTCTTCAAAAATTGTTGTTGTTTTGTTGTTGTTGTGAAGAGATGACCAGCGAAATGAAGAAATCGAATTCGATAAAACGGGTGCCGGTCAAAAAATTTCGTGAGTAACAAAAAAAGTTTGTTAAAAAATATAGATATAAATAATTTTCGAAATTTTCAGCATTCTTTCATCCATTTTCTAGACGTCTACACACTGCCTTATTATGTATGGTTAGTTAGAAAAAATTATTTATTTATTTCATGTGAGCATGAAAATTGACACCCTAACTCAGAAATTTTTTTGTACCAAGACAGAATTTTTTGAGCACATTGTTCGAGTACTGTCTATATTTTGTGCATGCCATGACGTCATCATCTGCACAAAATATAGACAGTACTCGAACAATGTGCTCAAAAAATTCTGTCTCGGTACAAAAAAATTTCTGAGAATGATGATGACGAAATATTGTTTATTGGATTTTCAGATAGGATTTTGTTGCACCACATTCATGCGTATGCATCTCGCAATAACTATGACGTGTATGGTTAATTCGACAGCTCTTGCACTTGAACAAACTCTGCCCTATTCAATTGATAACGCTTCTATAATTGATGAGGTAATATTCCGCACCTTTGCAAAAAAAATGAACCAAAAAAAATCTAGTGTTTTTTCCACACCCACCATTTTCCAGGTGAAATCAGTGAGTGATCATGTTTGCGCACCAAAGAACAGTCATTCAAAAGTGGTTGTCGATTATGGAGTGAGTTCTTTCCGTTCAAGATTTTATTCAAATTGATTTCCAGGGTGAACTTGTTTGGGATACCAATGAGCAAAACTTGATTTTCTCCGGAACATTTTGGGGATCACTTATAACAGTTTTGCCATCGATGTTTTTTATCAATCGATATTCTGCTAGATATGTTTTACAAGGTGCTGTTGGTATTTACATAATTATGACAGTGTTAACACCATATTTGGCTATTCATTTTGGACCGATTCCTGTTTTTATGTCAAGATTTGTAATGGGTTTAGGAGAGGTAAGCTGGTAAAAATCTCAAAAAGCAGAGTACCTATAGCAAAACTCCCAAGTGATTTTTCCCGGGGAGCTTAGAAAAAATGTTCCCAAAAAAATTTTCTGACCAAATATACTTTGAAAATAATTGTCCAGGATTTTTTTTTCGGAATTTAGTGAAAAAGTCCCTTGAGAATTTTGCTATTAAAAAAAGTGCTCCCAATTTTCCAGAAAAATTACAAAAAAAAAAATTAATTCAGGGTTTCATTCTTCCCGCAAACAATGCAATTATCGCCAATTGGTTTCCCAGTGCTGAAAGAAGTACAGCAATTTCCCTTTTCACAACAGGAAATCAAATGGCCGGCGCTTTCGGCAACCCAGTTGCTGCTTCTTTGTGTAGTTCAAATTTCGGATGGGTTTCAATATTTTATTTCGCTGGTATAATTTCAACAATTTGGTCATTTGTTTGGTTTTTGACGGCTAATAATCAACCATCAAAATGCAAAATAATGACAAAAACTGAACGAGAATATTTAGATGCAAATGTTGTGAGAAGAAGTAATCGAACTCAGGTTAGTTTGTTTTTAGAAATCATCTTCATCTTCTTCAATATCCTCCATAATATTTACATTTTCCACTGTTTCGGATTGTGATTGACCTCCCATCATTATTTTAACCAAGAAATTATTAACTTCTTGTTTTAAGCTCAATCCCTCTGATCCAAAATGACAAGCAACATGGGAAACTCCGTGAAGTTGCGGTTGAATTCTGAAACTTTCCTGTTGCTTGTCAAAAAAATCATACCTAATATTTTTTAAAAATTTTACTCAAAAGCAGAAACTAATTCATGATTAGTTTTCTTTGGTCCTTGTTCATTCAACAAAACCATAACCATTTTTTGATCTAATCTCTCTTTTTCAACAAATTCTTGATACCAAATCAATAAATCCTTCCCCGAATGTTCTTCTGGATTTGCAACTAATATAACACCATTCACATTTTCTTTGATTGCCGGCCAACAATCTTCATATTTTCTATCCCCACTGACATCCCATAATTGAATTTCAACATCCATAATTCTTCCATGTTCATTTTCATGTGCCTCTTTATCATCTTTTGAGAGGAATTCGTGACTTTCAAATTCAACAATTCGAACACCTTTTGTTGGTCGATAAATATCTGTGAATTCTAATTCCATTTTTCGATTTATTCGGTTTTCTTCATCTCGAATTTCATCTCCCATATATTCCCCAAGAAATGTTGCCAATGTTGTTTTTCCCGCCTAAAACTTTTGAATTACTCCCAATTCAAAAAAATTCAAAACAAACTCACTTTAGTTGGTCCTAATATCAAAATCTTTTTCATAATTCGTTTTCGATTTTCATTTTCTGCCATATTTTATTATCCTCACTTTTTGCGAAAAAAAACTATGGCTTCATATCTCCATAGCAACCAAACATAACCATGTTTTTTTTTTTTTAGAAATCTCAATATGTTCCATATGCCAAAATTCTGACATCTGCTCCATTTTGGGCTCAATTGTTATGCCAATTCACAATCAATTCAATTGTGACATTGTTCCAAATTTATCTACCATCCTATTTCAAAGATGTTTTGCATTTGGGAGTTATTGCGGTTAGTTTTCACAAGTATTTGCTGAATATTTTTTGCAACTTCGTAATTTTTCAGAACGGAACTTATACATCAATTCCAAACGTGGTTAACTTTGCAGTCAAATTAGTTTGGGGAATATCAATCGATAATTTGAAGGAGAAAAATAAAATCAGCCCAACATTTGCCGTCAAATTATCACAAGCAATTGCAAATTATGGCGGGACAGTATGTCTCATATTAATCGCGCTTCTCGTTGATTGCACCAATCCAACAGTTGGTTTCGCACTTTTCTGTTTCATGTGAGTGAAAATTACGAAAAATTTTAATCCCTGATATACCAGAAACTGATAAGAAGAGTATCATAGTATCAAATTCTTCAGGTATGGTTGCATGGGAACATTTGTCAGCGGATTTTATACAAGTTTGCTATCATTGGCGCCGAGATATACAGCAACAATGTCATCGATTTCTGTTTTTTGTGCAATGTTAGGACGATTATCAACTCCTGCTATTGTGGGGTTAATCAAGAAAGAGGTATGAGAAATTTGAAAAAAAACAGGAGGGGGTCAAATTTATTCGGGGACAATCTGATAAACTTGCCACTTATAACTTTTTTCAATGAAATTTCAAGGGATTTCTGATTACCTCGTTTTTATCAGTGAAAAAAAAAAGGAATAGAGTTTATTGCCAATGTTAAAGCATTTTAAATTTTAAAAACTGGTTGATGCATTTTTCCAAGTCTTCAGAAAAGTTTTAGAATATTACAATTTTTTCCAGAATTTTTTGGGCCACAAAAATTTCCTTCTATTTTTTTTGAATTTCAGGGAACACTTCCCGAATGGCAAACTCTTTTCTTCGTTCTCGCCGCCGCCAATGCAATTTGTGGAACAGTTTTTCTAATTTTCGGATCAGGCGATTTACAAGAATGGGGAATTGAAGAAGAAAACAAACAATCTGAAATGCAACCAATATCAGCAAAACAATCACTTGTGGCTGTAAATATTCAAGCTCCATCAATCGGAAATATTGCAGAACAACAAGCTGAAAGTGTTCACTTTATAAATGCGATTGGGGAAGATGAAGATAATGAAATGGTTGTTCCTCAAATTTTATTGAATGAGATTACTTTGACGACTGAAGAAGCTGAACGTTTTAAACGAAGAATTCGAGAAGACTCGATGTGTCTATAAATTTTCTACTGTACTTACTAATTACTTGATCTCTTCTTATCAACTTTTAGAAAGGGTTCTGTTTTAATTTTAATTTTGTGATTGTTAGTCGATTAGTTGTGATAAATACTGTTCTCTTTTTTTCTTCTGTTGATTTTTCCACAGGAAATGTTTATCTTGATGCAATAAAAATAGAATTATTGATGACTACTACTTTGTTGTCGACTCTTTCCTCGAAATATCCGTTGATTTTTTGGGGGTAAATGATTTTCGAGATGAACTCCTTTGGTTTCAGGAATGAAAATCGAGAAAACAACAAGATCATAGATCTGGAGACCAAAAAGAACAGCATATGGAATCCAATCAGCATAATCAGCCAAATAGAATAGTTGAGGTGAGAACATACTTCCAATTCTAGACATTGTCGAAACTGCGGATACTGCTAAATTTCGAACTGCGGTGGGATAAAGCTCGTTGACCATTAGATATTTGACAATAAAAAGCTGAAAAATAATTTTTTATACAACTTTTTAAAAAATATATCTTCAAACCTGTGAACACATCGATGCGGCAATAAATGTGCCAACCGTCAAAATTGTGCCCTTCTCTCCATAATAACTATATGAGGTCATTACTCCGAGTGCAAGAATTGTGAAAAACATTGAGAGTTGATTCACAATTTTTCTACCGAACCATGTGAATTTGTAGTCTAAAATTGAGACGACAATATTGACAACCCATCGAGATGCACCAATCCAAGCACTATTCCAAAATAATGAACCCGATAGTTTTTCCATATTATACATTAGAGCATAGACGATTGTTGTTGTGCACACTCTGAATTTGAGAAAACATTTAGATTTTTGATTTTTGCTCGAAGTGATTTTTTTGGAAACTATTCATTTCATATTTCTGGCGGCGATGAAATTTTTTATATAGAGTTTTATTTATGGCGTGGCAATTATCAGAAATAATAGGGATTTCTTGAAAAAACTTCCGAATCTATCTAAAACTGATTCTGAGTTCAGATTTGAGAAATCTAACCAAAACTCAAAGCAAACCTGGGTAGTTTCAAAAGTTTGAGAATTGAAAAAATTTCCCGATTCAAAAACCCTGTGTTCTAGGTAGTCTTCAATGTTTAAGAAAAATTTCCAAACTCACATTCCCGTGACAAAAGTCAAAGTTTGTGCCAACATTTTCCAAGTGCAGAACAAATGAATAAAAGTATACTTTTTCGATCTTTTTTGTTGTCTTGGCCATTTTTTCATTTTCCAATTCTAAAATCGCATCAACTTCATCCTCAAACTCATCATTATAAATCTTATCGGTTTTTCGAATTTTCACCAAAACTCTTCGAGCTTCTTCAATTTTTCCTTTTTGTACCAACCAACGAGGCGATTCATGAAGTATTCTAAAATGTTATTTTTTTTGTAGGAACTCTGAACTTCTTTGGAAACCTACAGTACTGCCAAAAATGTGACAAATGATGTGAATCCAACAATAATGGATAAATTTCGCCAATCTTGAGCAAGATAAGCAACGAATGGATAAATTATAAGATTTGGCGACCAGGTTATTGAATTTTGAATCCACATACGATGTTTTCTTGGAATATTTTCCACCATGAACACGATTTGAACACTTGAATCAACTTTTTTTAAAAAGTTTTCAAAAGATGCTCCTAAAGAAGAGATCCAACTAAATTTTGAAAATAAACTTACACAGTCATTCCACCCGCAAAGATCCCACAAACTGTTCGAAGAATCATAAAAATCAACAAATCTGGAGAAAATCCAGCAATCACGTTGAACACTGCATTTCCGAAAGTTGAGATGAGTAAAGCTTTTCGTCTTCCAATATTATCAGAAATTTGGCCAAAAACAGCGGCTCCGATTAAAACTCCAAATGTTTGAACTGTTATTGTGTTTTTCACTTTTTTCGCTTCTTCACAAAGATAATTGAATTCAACTTGGGTGGATTTGAATTGATAATTGATTTTTGGCACACATCCAGTTCTGTTTTGCAAAGATTTGAGATCTAGACAATTGTTCACTTTGTAATTGTCACATCCAACGATACTTGGATTGGCTCCTAAAGAAAAAAATAGATTGGAATTTAAAAAATTTGGAGAATCGAAGACTGGGTCATTTTAAATTTTACTAATTAATTTTGTCAGGCTTAGCGATGTTTTTTGGAGAACCTGAGAAAAATTTCATTCAGAAGTTTTGCTTTCAAGTGCTAAAACTTTTTTTATAAATGAAAAACATCAAATTTTTGTTGATCTATAGACATAACTGAATCTAAAAAATTCAAAAAAAAAATAGGAAAATTATGAGTTCCTAAAACCCTTTCACTTGATTCCCAACCAACCTGCAAAAACCATAAAAGTAACCGAAGCCAACGCCGTAAATGCAGCAACTTCAGCCATCCATAAAACTCTCAAACAATACCAACGAAGTTCCAGTAAATCCTCCATACATTTTTCAGATTTTGGTTTCACCGGAGATTCCAAGTTTTTTTCGATAAGTATCTCATCTTCATCTTCAGAAGAGGAAGAAGAAGAAGAAGACATTTCTGAAAAATATTTTCGAAAAAATGCTGACAATTTGAAAATCGGGGGTTAGTTCCAGAGATTAAACACGAACATTTCAAGGTTATTCTTTAAAATTCGATTAATATTTCAAGGTTGGTTTATGATTGAAAATGTTTAGATTTGCCCAAAAATGGGTGTTATTTTAATAAAAGTCGTAAAGGGAAAGAATTGATAAGAGTAGCAAAAAATATGATTTATAATAATAATATTTCCGTTTCTCTTCTATCTAGATGGCAAAAGTGAATCAGTTCGGTTCAAACAATCAATTGTACCTAACCTAACCAGTTTAGTTCATGAACAATTTTTGTTTTACTGAATCTGAACAATTATCGGAATACCTACAGAAATATTTTTAAAGAATAAAAATAGTATAGGTGTGTATTTAGAAAAGGGTATAGACTGACAGGAAATCGAAAACACGTTGGTAAAACAATATCATATCAAATTTGTTGCCAATCAATCATTTACCGTCGAATCGAATTCATCGCGTTTGAAGATTGTGATGTGTGCTCAAGAAATGACGAGGTGAATCTCGAAGACAAGATTGAACCTGAATGAAAAATTAGGAGGTTTAAAATGTTCCATAAATTTTATGATCGTTGGAAAAAGTTTATGGCAACTTGTTATTGAAGTTTCAAGCTATTCGAAAAATTCATTTTACTATTCCAGAGGAGCTTTTAATTGTAAGGGAATTTTGAAAAATTAAACTTTGAAATTGAATTTTAAAATCCACGTCATCATGTTTTCTTTCAATATATTTTGAAAAATCAAAAATTTTTCCATCAGGTTTTCAAAAAATCAGATATTTAAGCACATTATTTTTGAAAATTGACAGGAAGGATATAATTTTCCAATTCTCTCCGGATATTTCTCTAATTTTTGACCAGATTTCTGATTTGTTCTCACAATAATTTGCGATTCAAGTTTGTTTTTTTTGTTTTTTTTCGGGTTGAAAATTTCCAAGAATCCAAGATTTCTTGAAAATAAGTAAAAGTATCAATTTTCAATGCAACTTTGTTTTTTTTGTTTTGCAAGAAATTTGACAACGCTTTTTTCTATTGTTTAATTCGAAATTAGCTGGACACAAGGTCCATTTTTTTTTTCGAAAAAATTTAGTTCCTCCCCAAACTTTGCTGAACTTTTTCAACTCAAGTTTTTTCTGCTCGGAAAAAAAAAGATTTGAAAAAATGTAAAGAACAAATTATAGGTATACAAATGTTATATTTAGATTTAGGCTAGACTCGGCTAAACATCAAACTTTTTTTTTATTTTTCTATGTGTGTGACTAACATTCTGCTATTTAATGAGAAAAATTCTTCTGTCAAATGACTAAATTTTTCATTTATTTGGCCATTTTTTCTCGCTCGAAAAAATACGTCAGCGATTGTTTGGGTTCAAAAAAGTCAGCAAGTTTGAACCTCGGAAAAAATGACGATTCTAAGAACATCATTATTTTTTGTTGATTACCTTTGTTGGATCTACCGTACTTTTTTCTCGACTCTCTCTCCTTTTTTCTTTTTCCTGCAACATTTTCATGAATCACGCAAAACTTTCATTTAAGGAGAGAGAAACTTGATATTGCAAAAATTGGCCAAATTATTGGCTCATTTATCAACATTTTTCGCCTTTTCACCTAATTAGGCTCATCTCATCTCTTCTTTTGCTTTCTTCTTCTTCTTTTTGACTTAGCGCATCTACCTCTCTCGTTTAGTTACTCACTCTGCTGATTTCCGTGTTCTAGTAAACGAGTCTCACTTTTTTCTGCTAGCTTGTCTACTTGAACTTTGTTGCACTTTTTGACAGCTTTTTTGGACCTCCGGTTAGTTATGACGTGGCAAATTTTTATGTTGAAAAAAGACATGACAAGGAAGCTCGTCTTTTCAGTGAGTGATGATATTTGAAACTGCAAAATAAAACAGCAAAATTGATTTTGATGATTATTATTCATCAAATTTTGTTGATCTTCCAAACAACTTTCGACCTCGATGAAACTTTTACAGTAGGATCTTGAAAATCGTGTTTGAATTCTACGTGAGTGTTCAGTGTGTGTGACAGGCGGATTATTCTTGAGATGACCAAAAAATGGCCAAAACCCTGTCCAATATTAATGTTAGCTTTAAAAAATTCAGTCAGGCAAACCTGGTCGTGTTCCTGAATTTCCACCAAACACCAACCTTAGGTCATAATCCACACGCCTGTCCGAAAGTAACCCATCCCACAGAATTTCTTTACTCGTCTTTCCCAACCATGATTTTTTTTCCAAAAAAGGTGCCTTTATAACTGAGCTTTTGGTCAGAATCTCAACTCCCCAAAAATTATAAATGTGTTTTCAGAAAATCCAAATTTTTGTCGCTATTTTTCTATCCGAAAGTGCATCGTTGTTATAGCAATCATAATAAAAATTTCGAAAACAATTAACGAAATTATCTCTTGGGAATTCGATGTCATACGTTTCTCAGTCGGTTTTATTTTCAGCCTCGAAAAATGAGAACATCTAAATAAAAAAGAAATTTCAGCAAGTTTTCAGCATCTCAACTTTTCGCATTTTTTGGTCAGAAAAGACTCCGCCCATCGGGTCCATTGCTGTTTTATTTTGTTGCTTTTTCATTAGCGTCCATTTTTTGATTGTTGTTGAGGTTTTTGATGAAAAATATGTTGTTGACATTTTATATAAGGGATTTTTGATTTACGCGGTTCTTTCAGATCCCTAGATTTGAGCCTATTGGAATTAAAGTTTGTGAACTTCGGGGCTTATTGAAATTGAATCGTTGGTTCCGCAATCTATAGGTTTCACGAAATTCGACTTCAGTGAAGTTTCCAAGAAAAATCATAAGAACTTACTGAATTCTGACTTTTAATTTCCAAAAAACCATCCAATTTTGAATAAGAGCTGACTTTTAGGATATCTGAAATCGGGCTATAGTTTTGAAAGTTATCAGATAGCTTCAGAATTGAATCTGGCCAATTCCTCCAGTTGAAACAACTTAGGAGAACGAACGCGAGATTTGCGCGAAACGCGGAGTTCCCCGCAATTCGCGCAAATTTCGCGACGTCCAGTCGACCGAACCCCAGATCGCGCGAGGTTTGTGCGAAACGCGTGATTCTCCCGCGAAGATTGAGCGAATCGCAGAGGCTCCGCGTTTCACGCAGATCTCACGGTCGTTCTCCTGAGTAATCTACGACATTCTTCTTGATTTCCATCGGTTTTGTTCCCGAATTCCAAACCTTCCGCCAAAGACCATTCGGATCAAGCCTGGTTCATATCTGCACTTTGCCCTTCAACACAATCCAAAAATTCGTGTTGGCTCTTTTTTGTGCCCCCAAGGATTTGTGTCTAATTACCAAAACAAACCCTTCTTCTATTTCTTTTCACCTCACTAACTTGCTTATGTTTTTCCCTCGTTCTTCTTCTTCTTCTTCTGTTTTTTCTCGTCATTTTTTTCTGTAATTTTTCAGCAAAAAAAATGTGTGAAAGATTGGATCTGTGTGACTATTTCGTAAATGACAAATTCAACTACTCATTGGTGCCACATCATCCATGGTGAGACATTTCTGCGAATAATTTAGGAGGCGCCCTTTTTGTTAAATTAAAAAAACTTCCATCTTCATTTGGCTCCGAGGTGAAATCTTTCATTTTCCTTTTTTCAGGATGCAAAATGTAGATTTTCTCAACGCCGATGTTGCGAAATATATTGAACATATGGTAAGTTACACTAATATTCTCAATTCTTCTGTTTTTTCTTCAGAAATTTAGAAATAATGGATCTGATGCTCATATGATGGTAATGATGCCAGTTGGAATATATGTTCTGACAAGCAAATATATATTCCCCTTTCAATTTGTTTTCGGTGTTGTCGGCAACTTTTTGAATCTTTTGGTGTTGTTGAGCAGAAATATGAGAAGTGAGGTAGGTATTTTGAAATATTCAGGGAGTGTTTACGTTTCAAAATATTTAGCCCAATAATTGTCACTTTGTTAGCTTCAAGTAAAAAAATTGTGTGTTGATTTTTGAAGCTTCATAGGCTGCAATTACAGATTTTCGAGTATCCCACGACTTTCCTCCTACCCATAGTTTATAGAGTAAATAAATTCAATTTTAATTATATAATAAGCCGAGTCACACTTTTTTCATATATGCATTATTATGATTAATGAAAAATGAAAATGTGACGCGCAAGTTCAATTTTCAATTTTCTTAAAATAGTCGGTCTAAAGATCAGCGGAAGTAGCGTTAATGTGATTGTGAATGAATAAATACATGTTGCGAAAATATGGAGCTTTTCTCACGTGGAAACCCAGAGATGAGAGATTAGACAGGGAAACGTACTGGAAAAACTTGGAAACTGAACTGACAAATCTTTCCTAGGCCAACATTCTGCTCTCCGCAATGGCAATTTGCGACATAATCCTCCTCTTCGTAATGCTTCCAATCTGCCTTGGCTGCTGGTCGATTTTCTACAACGCTGACTGGTTTCGAAGTATCTACTACGCAAGTCACATCTGGATCATATTTTTCGCCAACTTCCTATCCTGCATCACTTCTTGGCTCTGCTTAGCGGTATCTGTTGAACGGTGAGCTTTTTGATTTCCTGCCACTTTTTTATTATTTTGCAGCAAAACAAACAAAGCTGAAAAGCTTTAATTTATTTCCCATATATATTGAAATCGTGACCTTGATTAAATTTTTCACTTTTTTTCCATCTAATGAAAGTTTGAAAAATCAAAAAAAGGAAATTAATTTCGTCAGTCACCATTTTTAGATGTATATAGTATTTACTTCTCATAACAATGTATCTGAAAAACAACCAAAGAAGAAGTCAGTTTGTTATTTTTACAGATATATGGGAATTCGTTCACCAATTCATTTCCGTTATCATTGGAGAACATCACGTGTATTCATAATAATATTAGTAATTGTGATATGTTCGGCGTTTTTGACATTCTTCCACATTTTCGAGTATCAATACGGTTTCGGTTACATTCAAAATGGCACTAAATTATACGGTTCTCCTATTAATATCGATCGACTTGTCAATTATTCACCACTCATCAAAAAAACTGTCACAATTTGCAAAATCTTCCAAATGATAATTGGTGTTATCATTCCAACAGTTGGTATTCTTATTCTCAATCTAAATATAATATATCTACTACGGAAATCAGAGTTTTTGAGTTTCCGCTCGAGCGAAAATGGTGATGAGCAAATGAGGTAACCATAGTAACAACTTTTTTCAAATTTTGATTCTAAAAATTACTTTTTTGTTGATCAAATTATGATGATGATGTTGATAATAATCATTTTTCAGTCGAAAATATAGCGATTTGGATGCGAGACAGAAGAGGGATCTGAAAGTTACATTCACAGTTCTATGCATAATTGGATGCTACATCATTACTCATGTTAGTTTTAAGAAATGTGGATTGAGGAACATACAACAAATGAACAGATTGAAAAAAGGCAGCGAATAAGAGAAGTCTTGTGAAGTTTCGTTGATAGAAAGTTTGTAATAGAACAAATTTCTTCTGAAAATCCATGCTCAATTCTTTTAAATCATTATTAAGTTTTTAAAAACAACTTACGAACTTTCCAGGTTCCATCCCTAATCCCGTTTGCTTTCGAAATATTCAACTACAACACTCAATTTATGACACTCTACGGTATCCCATTCGCTTCTTCGTGGCTTATCACTGGCAAAGTAAATTAATCAGAAATTTGATAATTTTCACAAATAGTCATTTTCAGGTGGCCAATTTCGTGCTCTTCTGCATGTCTTCCGTGTATTTCCGTCGACGACTAATGATTTTAATTCGTGGACGGGTGGGTTTGAAAAGGAAGAGGTTTGTGTCGATTTGGTGTTATTTTCAACTTACCACGTGTGTTTTCTGATTTCATACAACGATTTAATAATTAATAGTTGATTTCATTTCACTATTGCTTCCAGACACACCCGGTTTGAAGTGTTTTTAGCACCCGCGCACCTATCACACAGTTTCTCTTCTGTTTGTTGTTTGTTACATTTGCTTTTGAATATGCTTTTCTCATTTTTCTCATTTTTCCAGTGCAATTGTTGTTCAGCGACAAAGAAGTTCAGTGGTGTATCAAGTGCACAGTCGATTAAAAGCCAAGCTTACAGGCTTAAAAGGTATCGGTTTTTGGTGGAATTTGAAAGTATTTGTTTTGAAAAACTGTAAAAGCTTTTAGATTCTGAAATGTGAAATACGAAATGAACCAGTAAATAAATTGCGAAAGTTAGTAGGAGCTGAAAAATCTTGTGATTTTCAAATTTGCAAACACTGCGACGCACTTCTGCGTACAGTAAGGTTTGAACTTTCAGATACTTTCAATCCTTCGTTTCTTTCTTTCGTTTAGTTCAAGTCATACCAGTTAAAAGCAGAAGCTTCGTGGGTGGTCTTGGTTGGCCAACCGCAACATCTGCTTTGCCGCCTTTAAATTTTCAGTTCTGAGTTATTTACCTTAAAATTTGATCACTAACAATTTCAATATTCCACCAAGAATATCTCATTATTTCAGACATCGATATCGCGATGACGTCCAGCGACAGAGTAGCTGTTTGACACAAGTTGAATAAATATTGTTTTTTTCTCTGTTCTTTTCAAAATGTTACTTATGTATGTATTTACTGATTTTTCTAGAAGAAAAATAAAAATTGAAATAATACACGTTTTTAAACATTTGATGTGGTCACGAAACTGTTATTAATAATTCAGAGAAAAAATATGGAGGAAAAAAAGAAGAAGAAGGTGTCGAAATTATATTCGTAGAAGCAAAAAAACAACCAAAATGATACTTTTTCTAGTTATTTCTATAGTTTTTGTTAATTCATTTCACATTGGTCATTTGGAATTTGAAAACTCTAATGAGACTATGGTTTTGAAGATTTGCATGGGGAATTCCACTGAAAATACGTGAGTTAAATAAAACTTCCGGTTTCACTTTCAACAAAAAAATTTGAAATGTGAAATAAAGTTTTAAACATGAATATAACTGAACTCTCATTTCCGAGAAAAATTTGTCATTCTAGATTTTTTTCAGTTTGACATCACTTCCCTCTTGTCACAATTTCAACGGCTTGGAAAATGCTGCAAATTTGAACTATCAAAAAACCGTTGATTTGTTCATTGGAGCAGCTTGTGATGAAGGTTATTTTTAACCATAGATACTTTTGTATAGATCATTTTCAGAAACTCAAACGATTTCTCGTCTCGCACTTCGATGGCACAAAATTTATTTATCAAGTGCACTTTTGAGTACGAAAGAGAAAGAGGAAACGACGATTGCCTTGAAACCGCATAGTTTGACAGGAACTGCTGAAGTTATTTTAGCTGTTTGTAAATCGATGGGTTGGAAAGAGGTGCGGGAATAATGCTCTTTGATAGAGGAAAAAAAGATTTCCCAAATATTTTCTCGATTAATCACTTCAAATGTTATTTTTTAAAGATTGGATTTATCCATTCGGAAGAGACAAAATATAACGTGCACGCAATTTATGATATTTTGAGTGAACATGTTGATGAGCTAAAGATTAATGTGTTTTTGCAAACTGATGGGCATACGAACACTTATACGATTCTTCATAGCACACGAGTTATCTTCTCATTTTTGACAATCAAACATTTGGGAACTTTCATCAAAACATTGAAGGAAAAAGCAGAAAGACCGCTAGAATATCCGATTGTTCATATTGATTTCAACAAGTGAGTTTGGATTGAGAAAATTCCAGAAAATAATCGGACAACGTTTTTCAGAACTACACCACAATCAATCTATGATACTTTGGATAACTTGGCTTATGAAGAAACTAATCCAATTACAGTTGCAAGATTGAGAAAACTTCATAAACATGTTTCGATACTTTATAATATTCATGATGATCAGACAAGAATGGAAGCTTTCGCCAAAAAAGCATAAAATAAAGGTTTAGATTCGGAGAGTAAGTTTGCGAAAAAATCCAAAAGTTTTCAGCCATCTCATGCATTATACAAAGCTCTGATTCTTTGTGACGGAATGCAACTTATATCGAATTACACGGTTTCCGAAAATATCACAACAATAGTTGAAGAACTTCCAAGACTATGGCAACATGTAACAGATACCGAAATTCACGGATATTCTGGTCCACTTTATATTGGCTACGACGGTGTTCGTCTACCGTATTATGATATGTTTATGTGGAGAGATCGACAAGTTCGACATGTCGCAACAATCAGACCACGAGATCGAACATTCTGTCAAATCTATGCGAATTGTTATGAAGTTATAAAATATGATGATGCTGTAATGTTAGATGAACTCCCACCGTATTATGATGTTTGTGGATACGATAGCAAATTGTGCAGTGATTCACATGTTTTTATTATTGCCGGAATTGTTTTCAGTGTTTTGTTGATACCATTGGGAATAGCATTCTATCTTCAAAGAAAAGAACATTTGATTCAACAAATGCCTTGGAGAGTTCCGTTTGAAGCATTATCTTTCAATGATGGAAATGATAGTGTAAGAATTTAAAAGGGTTAAACAACTTTATTTTTGTGATGATTTTTCTAGACTTCAACACGGCGTGTTTCAATGTCATCATCAATTGCTAGACAATCCTACGCTTCAATATTCATGGCCAATATTGTCGAACACGCGTTTGTCAACAAACAAAAAGTTATCATAACGAAATTTCCATATCTCATTTAATCATTTTCAGGTATCGGTGAAACGCTACATTCAAAGACGGGCCATCAATTTTACAAGACAAGAAATGGAACTTCTCAATCAATTGAAATATATGAATCACACAAATATCAACCCATTTTGCGGTATTTGTTTCAATCAGGGCAGTGAGATGCTTTTGATGTGGCAATTCACAACAAGACATTCTTTGGAAGATTTGATTTTCATCAAGGAACAAAAATTCGGACGGAATTTTCAGTCAACTTTCATCAAACATATTTTACATGTAAATTTAGAATATTTCGGAAATTTCTTCATACAACTGAATTTTCAGGGAGTGCATTTTATACACAACAGTTCGATCAAAGTTCACGGCGCATTATACTTATCAAACTGTGTTGTTGATTCTTATTGGGTTGTCAAAATCACAGATTTTGGAACTAGAAGTATCTTGAGTGAGAAGATTCATCATAAGGAACTCGTTCCGATGATGCCTTTTGATTCCGAAGCAATTCACTATAGTGAGGAATTCCAGTAAATCACTTAGTTTTATTCTGCATGTTTTTTTTCAGAGTATCTGCAACAAGCTCCTGAACATCTGCAGAATCTTCTGGAGAAAAATGAGGAACCAATTGGAACTGTTGAGGGAGATATTTATCAATTGGCAATGTTGATTTATCAAGTATTATTTTATATGCGCCCATTTGCTGAGAGACCCCAAACTATTCGAGAGATCGCAGAAATTATCATAAATCCAAATAGTACTGCTCAACATCCAAGAGTTCCAGAAGAATCATCATTCACAATGAGATTATTATCAATTATGCAGCAATGTTGGTTATATAAACCGCAAGCCAGACCAGCTTTGTTGAAAATTAGTGATGCAGTGAATCGAGAATTCGGTCAAGAGTAAGACTATCTAGATTTGTAACTTTTTAAAAATTTCGGAAATTTATAGCGCGAAAGGAACGTTAATTGATCAAATGATTGAGATGATCGATGAATATTCAGCAAACCTAGAACAAATTGTTGCTGAAAGAACAAGAGAACTTGAGCAAGATATGTCAAAGACTGAAAATTTGTTGTATCAATTATTACCAAAATCGATTGCTGATTCAATTCGAGATGGTCGTACTGTACATCCAGAACAACATAGTTCAGTAACACTACTGGTTGTAGATATTTGTCAGTTCACAAAGTTTTGTGAAGCATTTATTCCTGTTCATGTGAGTTTGAACTTTCGAGAAGGACTTGCAAGTTTTTCAAAACTTTTACAGATCCTTGAAACTCTTCAAGAACTTTATTCATCTTTCGACTTCATAGTTCAGAAAAACAAAGCGTTCAAAGTTGAAAATGTTGGAGATGCTTATTTGATTTGTAGTGGAATTCCAGAAATGAAAGATATTCGACATCTTCGAGAAATATCCAAGATCGCATTAAAGTTTCAAAATTTTATGAAAACTTTCAAAGTTCGTCATCGTCCTGATCATCCACTTCTAGTTAAACAAGGTATAACATCAGGAGCAGTTGCTGCTGGAGTACTAGGAAGTACCGCTCCACGATTTTGTCTTTTCGGGGACACTGTGAATATGGCATGTCGTATGGCAAGCACTTCAGTCCCGGGAAAAATTCAAATAAGTGAATTGACAGCAAACACACTTATGGATCGATTTCCAAATTTCGAATTGGAAGAACGAGGAATGGTTGATGTCAAAGGAAAAGGATCTTGTCTCACATTTTGGTTGAATGGAGAAAAAGAGAAAGATAAAAGATTGACATCAAGGAACAGTACGATTTCACAAATCAAATTTGAGGGAGATTCATCAAATCTTTTGAGGGTTTAAAATAGTTATTTTTTTTTTGAAAAGTTATATTTATTTGTGTTTACCCATAATATTTTCTATTTTGCAATATAATAAATAATTATCTACAGTATCATTTTCCAACCAATCACTGTTTCTCGATATAGAATCGGTCTAATGGTTTGCCAATATTATCAGAAGTGTCAATAAAATGTGTGCTGATATGAGTAGAATTATGCAAATGGAACTTTGTATAGCCATAATTTCCCAATCGAGCAATTGAAAATGGTTGAGCGATCGAATCATCTGGACCAGAATGTGAATGGCAACCAGCAGCTCCGGTTAGAATATAAACTGGTGCTTCAGGATTTTTGATATAACTTGAATCTTCCGATTTTATTGGAATACCATGTTTCATTGGCCACATTCTTTCATAAGTATGTTTATGTCCATAGAAAACCACATCAACTTTGTTGTCAATGAAAACTTGTTCCAAACCAGGGAAATCAGCGTTACCTTCGCGAGTTATAATATCTTGTGGATCATGACATCCTTTCGCTGATTTCGTAGAACAATACAATGGGCGATGAAGAAGTACAATAAGCCACTTCGCTTTATTTTCTTTCAAATCATCAACAAACCATTCATATTGCGCTTTTGTTTCTTTACTCATCCCTTCCGCATAATATTCAGTGTTCAAAGATACAAAATGAATCATTCCGAAGTCCAAACTCCAGAAAAGGTTATTGTCATAAACTCCGTTTTTGGGCATTGTGAATCGATTAACCATATGATTAAAATTATGGCTAACTTCATGATTTCCGGGGAAAACCATATATGGAATATAAGCAGCCATTGGCTCAATCGCATTCATATAATCATCTCCAACATTTCCATTATCATCTTGTAAATCATAAGCAAGATCTCCAATATGAATAATTATGTCAAGATCTCCAGAATGAGTTGCATTTATGAGTGGATCAATTGAGAATCCTTTATTCAATGATAAATCTCCAAAAATCGCCATTCGAAGTGGTTGAGATGGATCAGGTTGTGTGAACCAGAAAATGTTTGATTTTGCTTGCGAACTTCCCACGGAATAATCTATAGAAACATATTTGTAAATAAAGCCCAACATAACGGAAGAAAAAACTAACAATATCTTTGTCCCGGACTCATATTTTTCATAGTTGCTCTGTGTGTATATCTGTGAACTGACTTTTCACCTTCATCAGCCCATTTTGTTGTGGTAGCTTTGCTTGTCCATTTCAAATTATCAGCGGATAATCCATAAGATACGAAAGGAGTCACATTTGGAACTTGAAAACGAGCTGGGTTAGTTTGGAAAATTTCTCGAACAAACTTACGGGGACTTTGTGTTAGCCATGTGACAATCATTTCATTCATATTTCCACTCAAACTTAGATGAACTTGTTCAACTCGATTATCACCAGAAGTTGCGATTGCCGCAGTCATAACAAAATCGAAGAAGAGTTGAAAAATAAACAAAAGGAGCATTTTGTTTTTCTAGTCAACTGCCTGCCTGAAAACCAGGCCTATGTTCCAATTATATACTATCAATTTTTGTGCTCTTATCTTCGAACCAACCCGCCTACGGTATGCGACAAACTAGGACATTTTCGAATTTTTCATGGAAATTCGCTAATTAGACAGGGTAATGAAGGAATTGAGAGTTCTTTGCGTGCATTTTTCCAAAACTAACTAGCAGTATAGTTTGCACTTGAACATAATGATTGAAGTGAACTTTGATGATAAAAAATGGTTTGTGTGGTGATGGGAGCAATAGATGTAAACAATCAAATGAGTCCGGTTTTCAATGAAAAATAATGTAAATCCGACGAACTCTACTCAGTTTTTATTCGTTCTTGTTCCAAGTTTTTAAAAATATCACAAAAAATAAACCAAAAAAAAAAACTGGAAACAAATGAAAAAAAAATTTTGCACAGCCCTTCAAATCTTAAAATAGATTGTACTTTTCTCCGTTCAGATCAAACAACATCAAAATAGATACAGTATCATATCACAGGTCATGATTCTTATCACAAAATAATTCCACCCAAATTTTGGATATTTTTGGAATTGTATGCATGCATTCCACGAGTTTTTTCTAACAATTTTTTGTCTTTGATAAAACAATTTGAATATATTTACAACTGACATCATATCATCTATTTGTGCAATATTGTGATAAATGATATGATGAAGAAGAAGTTGAATTAGGGTTTTGAACAGGTTTTTTTTGAAAAAGAAAAAGAAAAAAATTCAACTTTTCCAATTTCTGATATTAATTTGTTTCAAAGTAGAATTCTTTGAAACTCGATAATTTTAAGCCCAAGAATTTTTGAAAAAAATTTGAATAAAATTAACTTACAAATTATACATACAGCTATCCAATCCAACATCAACAATATCCTTCAATTTCATATTCAAAATCATGAATAACTACATTTTCCCATCACATTATTCTTCTTCTTCTCCTCCTCAATTTGTACCCAAATCTCCAATTTCGGCATGTCTGAAATTAGTGTTGTGTTGCTTCGAATTGCGAAAACTTCAAGAAAATGAATTAATTGGCCGAACAAACCAAAACTCGCTTGTTGGTTTCCTAGGCCACACATAATATGTTTTGCGCGCAAAATATTTTTTGAACTTTGTTTTTCGTGACGCTAGGGATTATCATCGCGATTACTTAACTTACTGACTTTCGCTATAAACTGTTGTACTTCGAAAAATAGAGAAACATTCCTAGGTGTATTTCGAGCTCGAATTTTATGTGAAATGTTGAATGTAAAAGATTTTACGGCACCATTTTTAGGGGTCACGCGTTGTTTTTTCTTATTTTTATTTTTCGTTCAACCATCATTTTTGAAATGTGTCTTTCAGGAATTGAATGAAACATCACCAGGAGCCAAAATTGTTGAAAAATGGACCTGCGCGTATTCTTCTTTGAAGGTTAGTTTATTTTATTGTTTTTGAGTATACAATTCATGATAATTTTATTTCGAAAAGCTTCTAATACCCATAATATTCAAAACAATAATTATACAAAAATGTGAAACTATGCAATTAATTAATTTTTCTGGATATAAAACTTGTCTAGAAAATCTCCAACTTTCACTGAAGTATCAATAAAATGCGTCGAAATATGCGTAGAGTTGAACACTTTCAACTTTGTATATCCATAATTTCCTAATCTTGTAATTGAAAATGATTGTGGAATCGAATCCGATGGTCCCAAATGTGTATGACAACCAGCTGCACCGGTTAACATATGAACAGGTCCAGCTGGATTTTTGATATAACTCGGGTCAGCTGTCTTGAATGGTACACCATGAGCCATTGGCCACATTCTTTCATAAGTATGTTTATGTCCATAGAAAACCATATCAACCTTATTATCAATTAATAATTGTTCGATTCCAGGGAATAATGCATTTCCTTTGCGAGTTAGTGTATCTTGAAAATCATCACAACCTTTACTTGATTGTGTTGAACAATACATTGGGCGATGTAATAATACAAATGTCCATTTTGCTTTATTGTTTTTCAAATCATTTTCCAACCATTCATATTGCGCTTTCGCTTCCTTACTCATCCCTTCTGCATAATATTCACTATTGATTGCTACAAAATGAGCATTCCCGTAATCCAAACTCCAGAATAGATTATTATCATAAACCCCATTTTTGGGCATTGTGAATCGGTTAACCATGTGATTAAAATTATGGCTAACTTCATGGTTTCCAGGAAAAACCATATAAGGAATATAAGCTGTCATATCTTCAATCGCATTCATATAATCATCTCCAACATTTCCATTATCATCTTGCATATCATAAGCAAGATCTCCAATATGAATAACAAAATCAAGATAATTTGAATGTGTCGCATCAATTAGTGGTTTTATCGAATATCCTTTGTACACTGATAAATCTCCAAAAATTGCAACTCGAAGTGGTTTTGAAGGATCGGGTTGGGTAAAGTAAAATACTTTCGATTTTGCTTGTGAACTTCCAACAGAATAATCTGCAATTTTAGTTTTCTTTTTTTAAATATCGAAAATAGAAGATAAATAATAGATAGACTCACAATATTTTGTGCCAGCTTCCATATTTCTCATAGTTGCCCTATGAGTATATCTATGCACTCCAATATGTCCTTCATCAGCCCATTTTGTTGTGGTAGCTTTTCCAGTCCATTTTAAATTGTCAGCCGACAATCCATAAGATACAAAAGGTGTCACATTTGGAACTGAATATCAAACGTGTTTAGAATTTCCAGAAAAAAAACTTACGGGGACTTTGTGTCAGCCATGTGACAACCATTGCATTCATATTTCCACTTAGACTTAGATGAACTTGTTCAACTCGATTATCCGCGAATATAATTGGCAAAATCAGAAAGAGCAGCATCATATTGGTCAAAAAAATCAATTGATGATAAGCACAATTTCACACAAACTACTTTATATATTCATGTAATCAACAGTTAAATGATGATATTTCGTGAAGGTTTTTTTCCTGATTTTTCTCTGATAAAAAAGAAAACGTTATTGAACTTTAAATTTTCATTGACTAAAATTGATAATTAACATTATAATCAGTTAATTAATTTTTTCTAATACGAATAATTAAAATGAAATAAGGTTAATTCACAAAACCCCCTTCAAAGAAATTCAAAAATACAAAGAATGGTTCGATGATGGTTTAAAGTTCAAAACTGTTGTCATGTTTAATTCTGCAAATATAATTAAATTAGATAACATCTTTTGAGATAAGAAACTTTATTAAACTTGAATTATTATTATTATAAGATTTTTTTGAACATTAGTCGAACTTCTGTTGTTCCATCGTCACACGACAAAACTTGTTCACCATTTTCGTCTAGTTTTGAGGATAGAGGAGTCGATAATAGGGTCTGAAACGGAAAATTGAATTAAAATTAGTAGATATGCCACGTAAGAAGTTCACGTTTTTATGTCTTCGGAAATTTGGTGAATCTGTAGTCCTTGACGAAAAATCTGATTTTCCTCCTATAATTTACCGTATAATTTCGTTTCTCTAACAATCTTTGATTTCCAAATGACGTCACTTCAGCAACAATTCCAGATGCAGAAACACTCTAAAAAAATAATCAATTGAGAAAATCAACAAGTCTTCAAAAATACCTTTAAAAGCTCTTCGTTTTCTGTAAAATTCATGAATTTTGATGCAATTCCTTTGAATCGATGATGGATATTCACAGAAGAAATTTCGCTGAAAAATTGAGATTTCTTAGATCTAATCTTCTATTTGTTATTCTTACAAATGAATAACTGTTTGAATATCTTCTCCTTGTGTACTCCAAAATGATTCGTGTAGATCATTCAATATTTCTCCAATAGTTTCAACTTGTTTGCGAGAAGTTTTGAATTCGAAATCTTCTTCTTTCACATCTTTGCTCTTTTTCTCAATATCATTTCGATTCCAAACTGAATTTATCATACAACCAACTATTTTGTTATCAATTTTGCTACGAGCTAATATAGATATTTCATTTTTTAGTGCTCGATCTAATCCCAAATTCAGACATATTCTAATCTCTTCATTTGTTATATTCGCAGCCTGAAAAAGAGATTATTGATAATTTTAGTTCAAGTATTGTCAAATAAACTCACCCTATTCAAAGGTTCATCCTTCACAAAATTATCGAATAAAAATTGCAAAACTTCATCTCGCTGATCATTTTTCAAAATTTCAAAATAATAACTATCATCTGGTTCGGGTACATTCATCATTATTAATCTAGACAACACGAGTTTCGTTTGGTTTTAAAATGCAAATAAAACGAGAGAGAATAGACGCAGACAGCATATTTTAACAAAAAATGAACAAAAAAAAGATGAGGAATTTATATAATTAGAAAAAAGTAGAGGATGTATCTAACATGTGACTGACATATTAGAAGAATAAGAAGAAAAAGAACAATTACTAAATAGTTAGGAAGTAAATGTTTATGTTTTGTTTAGAAAATAAAAAAGAATAAGAATGTTTATCATCTTTTCTTGTTTTGTTTGAAAGAATTACATTTTTGACAATAAAAACTGGGAAAAATATATACAAATTGACATTTGTTGTTTTTGGGAAAAATCGAAATAGGGTCATAAAATTGATTTGAACTTCCTAGAAGCATGGGAGAATTTCAAAAAAAAAGTGATTTTTTGGCTCCCGAGCCCAGAAAACCAAATTTTTAAATGAATTTTCTCGGAATAATTTTTTCCACGTGACCCCTTTATTTTTTTTTCGAAAGATAAAGATCTCCAAAACGTGTATAAAATGGTGGCTCCAACCAATCTTTCTCATTTTTCAACATAAGTTTTAAAGAAAAAGCAGATTGATACTAAATATGAATTCACTACTAGGGTATGTTCGAAAATTGTTGGGAGCTGGAAAAAAGTCTCAAAATCCAAGATTGTTTTCAGAAATACCCAAAGTGAAACAATTCGAAAACCGAAACATGGTAGCAAGACGAAAAGAACAAAAAGCGATACTCGAAGAACCAAAACATTGAGAAGTGAAAGACTTGGAGGACATACAATTGCACAAGATCAAGAATCATCTACAATTCAAGAATCTGATCGTGGAAAGAAGAAAATGAGCAAGAAAAGTACGGATCGAGTTATGATGTCGACAAGAGTCAGAAAACACGGCGAAACATCGGAAATGCAACAATTATCGACACGAACTCATATCGATCAATTACATGTTTCAACACCACAACCATCTACACCACAAACATCTACACCACTTGCAACTTCGAGAGAAAAATCGAATAGTGAGAAATGGGCTGGAAGAGATGTTGCAAGAACTTTTTTGGATCGTATTGGTTGGTTTTTTGAAGGGGAAAAGAGGATGGAAAATGTTTTAATTTGAAAATTGTTGGGCTCTTTTTGAAGATAATTGAGGGTCGCTGGTCTTCAATTCATAGTTGAATTTTTTCAAAATGATGTTTGCTAAAAAAAATTTTCAAAAATGTTCACAAGTTTTCAAAAATTCGAAACTTTTTTTCTGATATTTCTTCCGAATTTCTGCCTTTTTTTTCATGGAAAATCTAATTTTCGGGTTTTTCATAATTTTCGAATGGAGAAAAATTCAGAATTTTCTTGTTTGTATCAATATTTTTTTGCAGACACAATGGTTGCTCGAAGCGAATTCATCGAACTCAAAAACATCCAACCCGATCTCAACAAATGCAAAAAATGGCGAAAAAATCAGGCAAAAAATCAATCGGAACAATATGCTTGTTTTGATCATAACATCGTGAAACATCCTCAAAATTCGGAAGAATATGTAAATGCTTCATCGATAAATCTTTCGAATATTTCAAAACCGATCATAATTGGACAAATTCCGAAAAAGGAAAATTTTGAAGAATTTTGGAAAATCATATTCGAAGCCAATGTTATGTTGATGTATGTTTTGATTGGCGCCGATGAAATTGCGGATTTTTTCCCGCGAGAAGTTGGAGCATATGAACATTTTGGAAGTATGTGGGTGAATAATCGGAAGGTTGAAAAAGTTGATAATGAATGTTATCGATATAATGTTGAAGTTTTGCCGCAAGGATGTTCGAATTCGAATCAAATGACAATTGTTTTGCAAATTGATTGGCAATCGCAAAATGTTCCGGCAAAGTTTGGAAAAACTATTAAATCGGTTATCGAAGTCACTAGTTTTATTCCAAGTGCGGTGAGTTTTTGAAAAAAAAATTTTGCTGAAAAAATTTCAAATTTTCTCAATTTTTCCAGCCTGGCGAAGACAAATGTATGATAATATCAAAACACGGTGCAGGTCGTGCTGGTTTCTTCATCTCATTATGCTCTGCAATCAGCACACTCAACAATAAACACGAGCCGAAACTTGTCGAAATTGTGAAAAAAGTTCGAGAACAACGTCCCGGCGCTGTTGAATCCTTCAAACAATACACGTCGCTTTATCTCTGCCTGGTGTATTATATCAAGAAAAAGTTGAACGATCCGAAACTCCAACAAAAGACTGTGCAAATCAATGAAGCGTTTAAATTATTATTGGAAGGAGCCGGTCAATCTGTCATGCAATAAACCGATTTTTGTGATTTTTTTGAGGGTTTTTTCGTGAGTTTGTTGATTGAGAGGAGTATTTTAAAATTGGGAGAATGAGGGTGGTTAAAAATGGATTCAATTCCACAAGTTTTTAAGTTACGGTAACCAAAACGATCTAATCCTAAATAAAATAGGTTCCTACCAAAAAATCCTGGGTGCACTTACTGTTTTTCCTACAAATAAAAATTGGCCGGTTTTTATATACGGAAATTAAAAAAAAGTACAAGCGCATCGTGATTTTGGTATAACCAAAACTAAAATATTAGTATTCTCTCTTGTTATAAAAATGAGATGGTCAAAATTTGTCTCAATTTTGCAAATCGGCTCAGCATTCTTATCTTTATTTTCAATTCAATTCTGATAATTTTGATCATCAAAAAATCGCCAAAAAAACTTGGTTCACATCGATATTTGATGATGTACATTGCAACTTACGAAATGATTTTCTCATTTCTTGATGTTTTCCTATCTCCTACAATATATTCACATAGTTCAACTGCTCTTCTTATTGTTTCAACGAAAGATAAACTACTTTCGAGATGTTATTTTTATATCTATTTGGTGTGGTTTTCTCGGAAGTTTTATGGCGTTTTTTGTGATTCAATTTATTTATCGATTTTGTGTAATGGGTTCCAAGACGATCACAAACCAATGTTTTTTCTTTCACGAATAGGTCTAAAAGAATGTTGAATTCCTACGATTGTTCTTTGGTTCTTTATTGTTCAATCCCAATTGTTTTCGGAATTTGTTGGGGTCTCAATGTCTATTTTCTAATGGGTCCATCAATCGAAACAGATCAAGCTATAAGAGATATTCTATTAGTTTCTCTTGACATGAATTTGGATGAAATCGCTTATATTGGACCACGATGTTATGAGAAAACACTTAATAATCAATAAACAGTATTGTACAAAGATATTATATCAATAATTGTTATTTTAACGATTTCAATCACTTCCTTCATTATTCTAATTGTTTTGGCATTCAGAACTCAAACTATTATTCCAGTTATTTTAATGCATTTTCCATGTCCATTTGTTTTCATTTCAATTCTCATTGATTTTGATTTGGGACATTTGATTTATTCCCAGTTCTCGATCCTATTCCAGTTATGCTAATCATCAAAAATTATCGAGAAACATTATTTGATTATCAATATTTTAATTCAATTATAAACCAGTAAAAAACGAAAACGACGGTAAATTTGGATAATTGTTTTATTGTTCCAACGTTTCGATGTATTCACATCATCATCAGGGTGTTAAATACCTGGAAATATACAACTGAGAAATATACACAAACATTGAGAAATCACATAAATAGATAAGATTGGAATTTTTTAAAAAATGTGAGAAGTTATAGTACAACTAGTTAGTAGAAATTGTAATGGTAAAGTTATTTACAAATATGGAAACTTTTTAAGGTGTAAAGCTATGAAAAATTCGTTGAAAAATAAAGACAAAACAAAAAAACAGAAAATGATATTTATGCTAAACAACGGGCATGGCGGGGTGTCGTTGTAAGTTGTTTTTTACTGGTTTATAATTGAATTAAAATATTGATAATACACCACGATGCGACTACTGAACCCAAAACCCATTAAACATTATTTGATGTTGTGACAAAACCAGCTTTGTGAGACTTTGTGAGACTGAAAATTTTGATTCCTTGAATTTTGGTTTTTTGAACATAAATTTTAATTAAAAAGTTCATTTTCAAAAACAAAACTTTTGAACCGAGATCATTCTAGAATTTTGGAAGAAACAAACGGAGCTCAAAAAGGCCTGAGAATCTCCAAAACCTCCGTAGAAGAGAACCGACCTTTGCAAAAAAAAGGTGAAGAGGCCCATTTTGGACACGGAATTTTAGAGAAAAGCTTTTCCTCCCCCCATTTTTTCATCAGAAAAAAGAACAAATTTGGATGTGAAAATTTATTAAGATGTTTATGGATTGTACTCAATTGGCAAGTTCTTTCTACGAACCATACCATCTCCTTGGAACCATTCACGACGGAATTGTTTGGCAGCACCATCTGGAGTGTTGGTCCATTCAACAGTGATACGATCATTGTTGGTGTCTTCTTGTCCATAAGCAAAAGCGTCACATGAAACAGCCAAAAGGACAGCCTCCTTTGGATCCAAAACTCCACATGGTGGATCGACTCCAAGTCTCTTCATGTTGGTTGTCTTGATACCGTATCCAATACGACGAGCAGAAGAGTTGATAACCTTGATGTGATAGGTGTGTTTGTCGTCGTATGGAGCATTGAAGACGATCTTGGCGTTTGGTTGAGTTTGGATATCTCCTGGTGGAACGGATTGAGCCATTGTTGAACTATGGGTTGGATTTGAATGAGCTGAGGGATTCCTTTTATACTACTCTTATCAAGATCAAAAATACGTGGAATTTATGACGTATTTGTGTCACGTTGATATAATTTTTAATTTGGGAAGAATTTCATTTAAAAAAAAATGAATTTTTAGAAAAAGTATTATTTTGGGTTTATGATCTAATACTTGGCATACTTCTTCTCGCAATTATATTATTATTGTTATTATTTAGAACTCGTGTAATTTTTGATTGCTCCGACTCCAATAATGTTTGTTTAATCCGCCTACATAATATCAAATCGATAACTGTATTCGTGTAGCTTTTATGAATACATAACATTGCTACACTTCCAATAATTCCATGTGAAGTTACCACAAAAATCAAAATATTTGTGAGTTTTTGCCAATGAATATTGTTGTAAACGCAGAAGACTGCATAGAAAACTGGGGGAACTAGAGAGCTTGATGGAATTGATTTTTGAATTAGAATTGAGATTAGGAATTTGCGTTGAAGCGCGATTGTTAATTTGGAAATGTTTTCGGAGAAATCAGAGGCTTTGAAAATTGACCAGGCGAAAAATATGCATTGAAATATAACTAGAAATAGACCGATCATTAGAACGGTGAGAATTATAAAAATTGCATTCAAATCAGTGACAATTATAAAAATGTCTGGAACTTCAGACAAACATGGAAGAACCTAGAAGTAGGAAATTTAAAAAATTTTAGAATTAGGATTACACCTTGAATTCTGAGTTTTTTTCTGAATAACCTACTTTAATCGCCTCTTCTCTTCCAATTTTTTGATTTGGAACATACAACGTAGTTATCAGAGGAAATAGGAAAAGAAACACAATATTGAAAGTATAAAAAATTGCGCGACAAATTTTCCGAGTTGTTGTAACTTCCCACATTGTTAAAGAATGGTGGCGATTTTCAAGAAGTAGGACAAGACTGAAGCCTGTTCCTGTAACACAATTTTAAATTTTTTAACCCTGATTCATTTTACCTGCAAATGTCAAAACTGCAAAATATGGTACAAATTGTTCATATCCTTCCAGAAATCCATAAGCTCGAAAAGTCAAAGTTGGTAGAAATAAAAATGGAGTTATTACAAATCCGAGAGTAACGTCTAGAAATAAGCTCCATAAATGAAAATTGAAAAGCCAATAACGAACAGATTTGACTGATTTTGGAGTTTTTCGAAGAATACAAAATGCGCCAAAAATATGGATTAAAATTGAGAGAATTGTGATTATCCAGAAAATGATTTTAACTGGTTTTGGAGAATTTAAAATTGACGTCGAATCGTAGCACATTTTCTCTCTTATGTTTTGAGAAAACTGTTTTGCAGAATATCAAAACAAAAATAATGATCTGAAAAAAAATGTATTCACTAATTAATTAGTCACTAATTTGAACAAGAAAACAGAAAATGAAAAAAAAATGTAGCCTAGTTATGACGTGGCAATTTTTTTGTAAGAAGAGAAGAAACATTGATTTTTTGAATTTCTAATACATAATACACTTGAAAATTTGATTTTAAGTAAGAAATTAATGCAATTTTTGGGTAAAAAACTACGCAGAAATTTAATTACGTCATATTTTTAGAATATAATTGCGACCGAATTTGTTGTTTTATTTTCAAACTGATGTTACATTTTGAAAAATTATATTATATAATACCACGCTTCGATGAATAATCAAGCATAGTTGTTATGATTTGTGAATGTTTCCTCACAATTTTAGATGTCATTTTTGTCAATTTGATCAGTTTGAACTTGAGTGAAATAGTGTAGATCATACAGTAATCAATTCTCCAAGGTTCTCCTATCTCCGGTGATATTTCTCCGCTCTATTTTCCTTTGTGAGTAATCAAATTTCTCGCTGATCAAAGTTGACTCATAAATGTGATTAAAAACTTAATATCGGTAAATTATCAGCATACTTAATTCAACTATTTCAAATCAGCAATTTGAATTTTCTGACAGAAAATTTCGCAAAAAAACATGATTTTATTACATAGATTGCAAATCTCAAAAATACCAGTAATTTCAAAAAAATGTGCAAAAATACAAAAATTAACAAGCAGTTGGCTCGACGCCATTCAATGTTTCATAGGTTGAAATTCTTGATCGTAGCTGAAATTTTTTTCAAATTTTCACTTTAACAATATGTGCTGTCTTACCATTCCAACACCATCCTCTTTGGTGATTTTAGTTATAACACTTCCAGCTCGAGTCGGATTTTTTGTTGAGAATCCGAGAATTTGTAACGCGGCTCTTCTGAATCGAGTGTTGAATACACAATAGATCATCACATTTGATGCGCTGAAAATTTATGTTTTTGTTTTTGAAGATTTCCAGGGTTTTCTAGGTTACCTGTTAAAACAGACAAGTAGATTAGAAAGTGGTATTCGTTGTCGAAAATACGCGCGATCTCCATATTCCTCAACTAAATTATTGATACCCGGTGGAATGTTGCAGATTATGAAAATACACGTCATCACGATTGCCATAACGGTTACTCTGAAAATTTGTTGATGGTTTTTGGAAGTTTGAAAATTTGCTAATAGTTCACACTTAAAAAAACAGTGGTTCAGCTGTTTGCAAAAAAGCTCATATAAAACAAAGTTTTTGAACGGAAAGTGGAAACAATTTTATTTGGATTGAACTCAAGGAATTTCTGTGGTCCCTCAGAATTTCCCATACAAAATCTCGCAATTTTAATAATAAATATCTATCTAAAACCAACTTTCTCTCGGCATCTTCTCGTTTTGTTTTTGGTTTTCCGTGAATCATGGCTTCTTGTACTCGATAAGCCAGTCTCACTTTATGAATTATATAAGCATTCAGGAAGATAATAATTGTCCATGGAATTAGTTGCATCAGGAAAAAGTATAAATATAGCAAATAAATTTCCGTGTAGAATTTATTCTCTCTCAATGTTGTGGTCACAGATTGACCGTTTTCATTTAGAGCAACTTCGAAGAATGAGGGAAGTTTGAAGAGGGTGCTGAAAATTTTTTAGTTACGTAATTTCTGGTTACCCGTGACTGGATTACCTCACAACCGTAATGCAAATCAAAACTGTCGTCGATTTGTTTCTCGTCGCCCAAACTCTTTTCTTCAATGGAAATGTTACAGCAATAAATCGATCTACAGTAACTGCCACGTATGTGAAAATTGAGCCAGCTTGGGAAATTAGACTTATTGGGAACAAACTGACGGTGGATCTCCAAAAGAAATGACAAACCATACTTGATTGTTGGAGCTGAAAGAGGATATGAAATTGGAATTTTATTAATGTAAGGATGAATTACTGCTTGATCAATTCTTGAACATTCATGCATTGCTGGAAACATGAAAAGAGAAGAGAGAAGGATAACCACATCGAATAATGAGAGTCCACATAGCAGAATCTGGAATTTTTTTTCGTTTTGTAGCAGATTCTAAGATATTTCCCAAATCTTCAACTCAATTCCGAACTCTTTTGCCAATATTTCTCTTCCCAATATTTTTGCTCATCACATGTTGTCTCAAATGTTTTTCTTTGAACTCATTCAAAAAACCATCGTTCAAAGTTAGTTAGTCAATTTCATTTTCATTTTCATTTTCTTTTGCTTCTTCGTTATTTTTCGCTCTAAACTAACCTCTAATGAGTTTTGTCGAAGACGAGCAAAAACAATGGCCGACAAAACGGCGGCGACACTTCCAGGAAGACAAACCTGAAAAAAAAAATACTTTTTGAGGTGTTCTTCGAATTCAAGGATAATAATTGTTTTTTTTTTCCTACGAACCTAATCCGTGTTTTCTTATATGTGCATATTGACAAAAAGAAAAGGTATCGGGTTTGTTTTTTTTGTGTAAACAAGTTTTTAAAGAGCTTCTTATTTGGCTAATTTTGATCATGAGTTTGGATGGGCCAAACTACATGATGATGAATATTTGATGTCATCGAGTGTAATAAAAAGTTTACGATTTTTTCGGGAAATAATTATTAGTGGCCAAAAAGAAAATTAGGACAGAGATGAATGGAATTTTGAAGTAGTGGAAAAATGTAGAAAAATATTTTTTGTGCACGAAAATAATGATTGTAAAATCACAAAAAAAGGCCGTAAACGATTAGGGTTACTGTACTTCACATTTCCAGTAAATCCTGCCAAATCATAATTTCTTACCAAGTTGATTTCAAATTATATCCCTCTACTTGTTTTTTTTTCTATATTTCATTTATGTTAGTAACAAAAATATTTTCCTCCACCCCACTTCAAAAGAATATTTTTCCCATCATTTACTCGTTGTTTTTCTGCTTGCACTTTATTTCTCATTTTTTTCAGTTTTCCTCCTATGGGAAAGAAAAAGATGAAGATAATTCCTCATTAGAATATTTATTGCAATTTTTCTGGTTCATCGTTGAACCCAACGGGGGTCAAAAGCCAGTTAGAAAATTGCACAAAAGATTAGAAAAAATACAAAACAAAAAGCCTAAGCCTCCAATACTAATTTATTTTTCTCCCTTATTTTTGTTGTGAAAAATATCGTGTAAAATGTTCGAGTTTTGATCCCTTCCTAACTTTTTATAATTCAAGATGATTTTTTCCATGAACGGAAAAGGAAAATAAATGGGAGGAGGATAGCAGAAAAAAAAGGAAAACACACTGGACAAAATAAATAAATAGAGAGAGAGAATATATAAATTAAAATTCTGCTTCTTCAATTTCTTCTCTATGATCTCAAAAAAATTCATGTTCTCGAAAAATATGACAATTTTCTGAGCAAAAACTCCCCTCAAAATCCTTTTGAGTTACCCTAAAAATGACATTCACTTCTAATTGTAAAAAAATCTTTTTTTAGCCACCCAAAATTGGCACAATTTCGCAAGCTCGGAGATTTTTTTTCATTTTTTTTAGCTAAAGGGTAATTATCAAAAAATGAGGGTCTTTTTTGAGAAAGATGTCAATACCGTATGAACAAAGATTATATGATTTTTCAGTGAAGATCTATGAATCTGGATTAGTCTTGGATGATCCTTAAAAATGAGGATTGATGGAGAGAAATATGAATTTTGAACTGAAACAGCAAAGTTTTAGATCGAAGGGGAATTTTCAAAACTCTTAGATATTTTTACAAAAAACTCGGTTAAAAAAATGTGACAGATGTCTTGTGAACTTTGAAAAACTACAATTCTAGTCTGGAAAACGCGTCTCAAAAAAAAATATTTTTTGATCAATGAAACTCTGAAAAACTTCCATTGGATCCCTAGATATTGAAAATCAATTGGTTCGAAAAATTTCGAGAAACATTCTGATTTTTGGTGTGAATTTTCAATTCCAAATTTCCGAATTCCACCGGAAACCAATTAGAATCTCCCATGAATTTGTAAAATTCTATACCTAATTTGCCACGTCATAGCTCATGTTCCAAATTTTTTTTTGCAAAACGTCTTGTTTTCCAGTTTGCTCAAGTGCTATTTTTGATTGAATTTTTCTTCCTCATATATTTTTTTTTCCAAAAAAAACATAAAAAGGTAAATAAAAAGAAGGAGAATCTTTGGTATTTTTGCATCTTTTATTTATTCAGCCCCCCGATTTTCGGTTAAATTAATTGTTTTTTAAACAGATCTTAGAAGTTAGAAGATTTCAATTTTAAATTCAAAAATCTTGGAAGCTTACCAGTGGAATTAGGTAGATGTACGTGACTCGTTCAACATTTTCATATCCAAATATATATTCCCAAGTCGAATTATAGCCCATAATAATTTCGTCGTTTACATCAATCATAATTCAGCTGTCTGTCGACAAAAAAGAACGGACCATAGAAAAAAAGAAAGCGGAACCTCTCCTTTTTTTGAGCCTGAAAAATTCTGGAAAAATGGGCGGGCTCGAAAGATAGAGGCGGAGACTTTTTTGTTGGAAAATAGACTAACTAGCTTTTGGATCTACGTCAGTCAAGGAATATTTTAACAGGAAGATGAAGAACAAAAAAGAGGAAAAAGTATCGGATATCGAAATATTTTATCGAATTTTGGTTTTTTGTGAACATCATCTCCATGGTGAGAATTTGAACTTTGAATTTCAGAAATTGGTGTGATTTAGGGAATTCAAAAAAAAAAGTTCAACTTTGAAAAGCAGGAGATCTATGAGGTGGAAACTATTTTGAGCGATGACTGAGTGTTCTTAATGAACTCTCTAATTTTGTCCAAAACACATGATTTAGGTACAATTTTTTGTATTCAGAAAAATATACGAAAAAATAACGAATATGTTTGACTCAAAAAAGAAAATGAATTTTCAGAAAAACTTTCAGAGTTTTAAAAACTACTTCAATTTTTGGCGAAACATTTTTTGAACCAAAAATTTTCAAAGCAAAAACTTTTGATTTCAAAAAAATCTTCAATGAATTGAAACATTTTTTAACTAGATTATAGTTTATAAATGATAGATTCAAAATTAGCTATTCAAATAATTTTTGCCAAATTTCAAAGAAATATATTTTCTAGCTAAAAATTATCATTTATACGCTCCAATAATTAGCAAATCTCACAATAACATTTTTCTGAGAAAATGAAAGAACTTGAACCAAGAAATATCTTATTCAAAACATGTCCTTAACAATTGTCTTTTGACTTTTTGATAACATTTCTAAAATCTAGTTCACAACATTTTCAAAGCTGTAATTACTGAAATAACAATAATTTTCGAATTCCAAAACAAAAATAAAATATGACATTCTCTAAATACTTCTTCTCGCACTCGAAAATTAAAAAAAAAAGATTTCCAATTTATAGTCATTAGTAGATGATCAAGTGAGCTAGAAAAAAGAAAAAAAGTTGAATTAGTGACTCAACTTTTTTGTTGGTATTTAATTTGTGATCATCAAACAAAAAAACAAAAGGTTTTGTGTGATTTTAGAGAAATATCTGAAAAATGTGTTTGACAAAAAATGAGATAAAAATATAATAATGTAAAGTTTATGGATCTTTCACAGCATGACAATTTTGATGACGCGCTTTTTTATTGGAAAATGTCTGGGGTCTCAAAAGTTAACAGGATTATTATGAGAGCTTGTTGATTTTTGAATTTTAGATTTCTGTTCAGAAATTCTGATATGAACTTTGATGTGACATTTTTTTTCTTATAAATTTAATTTTTCAAAATAAAAGTCTGAATTTTCAAAAAAAAATTCTGGAAAAGGTCCAACTTTTCTGTTTTGGTTTTTCGCTCAATGCTCCAAGTTTGAGTAATTTTTTTCAAAGAAATTTGCCCGAGGCTAGAAAAATGGACTCCGTGAGTTTTGACCAGATGTTCTTTGGTCTGAACTTCTGGAATCATTTTGAAAATTTATAAATTTCCAATTTTTTCTTCATTTGGAGAATTTGAAAACGTGAACTATGATGTGGCAATTTGGAAAACATAATTTTCATTTTGAAAAAAATTGGGCTTTCAAAATTTCAGCATTTCAGGAAATTCTTAATTAATTTATGATTTTAAAATCTGTAATTTTTTTGTTGTCTTCTTCCTTCCCCAAAATTGTCAATTTCCCATACTTTTTTCCATCAACAATATCTCAAAATTCCCCATAACAAACTAAAAAACAATAATAATAATAAGAGTAATGAGAAAATAATAATAATATTACCGTATACCTTTCTTATTCCTGAAAACTCTCTCTCAAAACATTCCAATTTTCTCGCGCGAATCTAATTTCATTCGCTTCCATTAACAAAAATCCGAATGCTCATATTTCAGGTATAATAATGAGTGGAAATAGTGTGGAGGATGGCGAGACGCAGACATATCACCTGTTACTTTTTTCCCACGCGGACCTAATATAAATAAAAATAAAATCTCATTTTTTTTCTCCACGTCTTGATATTCTTCTTCGGTTTTATTTTAAACTATGGCTTTTAATATTTCTCAACTTCTTCTTGAAAACACATTGAAAACTTCGGAAAAAATTGAAGAAGTTCAAGAGAAAATTGAAGAAGAAGAAGAGGAGGAAGAAGAAGAAGAAACTGAGGAAGATGTGACAACTCCATCTACAGTAACCCCATGGGGTCCGCTGGCAAGTAGCCAATTGGCAATGTTTGCGATTGCAAATGATTTGACGACACCGACGCTTGTAGAATTGCAAATGTTGTTGGGAGTTTCTGGTGAGTTTGGAAAAAATTAAGGTTCAGAGAGGTTCACAAAAAATTTATTGTGTTCTGAAATTTCTACCAACAAAATTTTTGAATCTTCATTTTTCATTTCAAAAATTTTATGTGAAATTTGAAATAACACACATTTTTTTAAATTTAAGTTTGAAAAATCAAAAATCCAAAAGTTTCCTGAATCATTTCACACAGATACCGTAACCTGAACCTTTAAAAAACAATACAGTATCATTTTCTAACTATGCAAAATTTTTTTGAAAATTTAGGGCTACTGTATCTTTTCTCTGTAATTTTTTCTTCATTACGTATTATGTAAAAAAAACTTTCCAAAATTTTTGGGTTTTTAAAAGATTTGTAATTTCTGTACTTTAATTATTTTCATTTTTGCTTTAAAATTTTTAATTCTTTGTTTCCAGCTCGAAAGCACGACTACAAACGATCTCGAAAATCAGTAAGCGAACGAAAACCACGTCAAGCATATTCTGTCAAACAACTCGATCGATTAGAATCCGAATTTCAAAACGACAAATATTTGAGTGTCAACAAACGAATCCAACTTTCTCAATCTCTAAATCTCACTGAAACACAAATCAAAACCTGGTTTCAGAATCGAAGGTAACTTGAGGATTGTACTTTTTTTTCTGAAAAAATCGGAAATTTTCAACAGGACAAAATGGAAGAAACAATTGACATCTTCAATTCGTCAAATGTGTCGAGATGTTCCGCCACTTCCATTTCTTCCAGCTCCGCCATAAGAACACATTTTTTTGAAAAAAAATGTTTATTGATCCAATAAAATATTTAGACTTCATAAAAATCATTGAACTAAAAAAAGAGAAGAATAAAAGTCAATAATAGGTAACAATATGTCGATTGGGAACATTTGAACGGCTATTCATTATGGTATATGGTTGAATAATTTTATTAGATTTCGATGAATTGATGGTCTAAACCTGAAATATGATTAGAATTGAGTAAAGGTTATTGAACATATCCAGGCAAAAAATATAATATTTTTTGCTTACCTGTCCAGTTTGTCCCTCGTGGAATGTGTGACTCTCAACTCCTCCATGACCATAACCTCGAGGGCCGAAAAGTGCACCATAGCATCGATTACAATATGGTTTTCCTTCTCTCTGAAAAATCGGGTTTTGAATAATATAGTATGGTAGGAAAATGTGTGCATTTGTGCGTGACGGTGTTTGTGGAAATTTTTTTTTAATGTTTTTCCTTTACTTTTGATTATTTTTCTGATTTAGGCTCAAGATTCTCCACGACATTATTCATATCTGAGGAGCTCCAGATTTTTTTGAACCCTATACAGTCTTACTAGAAATAAAAATTGCAAACACCGTGACGCAAAAATGCACAGATTGTTTTTTTCAAAATTTGTAAACCCCAAAAATTCCAAACCTCCGAATGACTTCCAGCAGCCAAAGTCTTTTTACAAGCATCATTTTCACATCGAAGACATGGACGATGCCAGTCAAATCCGATTGATGTTACACGTTCTCCTGAAAAAAAACAACTTTGAGTTCCCACAAGTCACAATTTTCTTCAAAAAAAGTTCTCAACTCACCAAAATAAACCGGTTTTGTGCATCTTGGACAATTTGGCATTTTCGAAAATTCTAAAAAAAAAATTCGGACTGTTTCGAAGAGAAAAAATGGGAGAAAATGATGCAATTGTGACGCGTGGCAGAGAGAGAAATGTGTCACGTTTCACGTGAAAAATTGTTTTTTTTTGGAAAATGTTTTTTGAATCTTTTGAAAAATAAATTTTCCACATAAATTTTGCTGACACATGGTTAAAACTTTAAAATAATCGAGAATGGCAAAAAAACCAGAAAACTAGATTTCGGATTATTTTTAATCAGCTTTTTTCTCTCTTATTCTAGGCAGAGACGAGATATGCTAATTCAAAGAATTCACTGAATCGAAAACATTTGTAAAAAAAAGTGGAAAACTATGAAAAGATGAAGAATACTTTAGATCTTCTCAATATGTTGAGTGAGGAAAAAATATACTATTATGCGCACCACAACGCACATCTGTTCATTTTTACAACCGTGACCTTCGCAACTTTTTTCCCCTTCAAAAAACCGGAGACAAATTAGTTCAGACAGGCAAAAGCAGTAAAAACAAATAAATATTCGTTTTTTTATTATTAGGTCCGATTAGATCCGGTCTAACCAAAAAAGGAGAGAAAAAATGAAATAGTTTCAATATTTATTTTTGTGTCAATATTTGGCTATTGAAAAAATTCGGGAAAAAAATTGGGGAGAAGGAGAAAAATGGAAATTATCGTGTCAATTCAATGAAAATCAATTTATCCTAACTAACACAACACGAGAAAAAACTTTGAACAGAAAAACCAGTTTGAAAGAAAAAACAGAAAGAGAAAAAGGCGGGAATTTTGGAAATTGGAAAGTTGCCAACCAGCGGTATTTTGTCAAGGGCACAAATGAATTAGCATCGAATTGTTTCATTTTTGAAAATGCGGTTGTAATTATTAACTTTTGAAAAGTATAAACCGGTTGGTTGTTTAGTTTTGGCGCCATTGGCGCGAAAATCATAGAATGACGCATTTTGGCGGGAGAAAACGGAGAGAGAAAGGGGAAAGGTTTTTTTCAAAAAAAAAAGGAAAGAAAAAAACGCGTGACCCATGATTTATTCAATGTGAGAGAGGGGATTTGAAACAAAAAAATTATTTTGGAATATTTTTGTTTTTTAATTTGGTGAGTGGCTTTGCTAGGAAAAAACTGGAAATAGTTTCGATTTCTCAAGAACTTTGCCACGTAAAAATGGAATTTTTTGTACAAAATTAAAGTACTTAACACTTCTTACTGTAAAATGTCAGAAATTGTATTTTTTTTGATCTCAAATTCAAAGTGCAGTAAAAAATCTCGGATATGATTCTGATAAAAAACCAGATTCCTCCTTCGTAATTAATTAAAATTTTCAGAAAATGGACAATTTAGCAAATTCTACATATAGCAAAAACTATAATAATAAAAATGAAAAAGTGAATCAAAATCTTTGCCAAGTTCGTCAAATTCTTCTTCGTCAAAAAAACGCGAAAAATACTCGAAAACCAACTTTTTGTCAACTTCCTGATATTCCACCACCAATTATCAGATGTCCCGGAGATTTGAGAAAACAAGACGAATTTATAATGAGAATTAGGAAAATGGAAATGTAGGTTGACTTATTTTGAAATTAGGTGTAAAGAAAATGATTTCAGAGAATTTCCGGAAAGTCGATTTTGTGTTGTTCGGCCACCGACTAAATCCGAAACTTTTTACACACCAATAACAAATGAATCAACATCTTCCCAAGAATCTGAATTACCATTGGTAAGTCTAAAATTTTCTGACAAGTACAAAAAAATATATAATTTTTTCTCTCTAGAAATTCTACTCGACTGATGGAAAAATGAAAATGTTGCTCACAAAAAATCCTGACAATCGAAAAAGACCTCAAAAATTGGAATTTCCAACAATTCCCGAACAATTGAGAAGTTCAAAGATCAACAATTGTCGAAGAAATAAATTCAATGCGGTTTTGAATCTTGGTCAAATGTCAATGGATATTTCGGGCAGTTTTAGTGGAGGCAAATTGATTGGTGAAAATGTGGAGAAACTTGTGATTAATGGTACTTCTTTTGCAGTTGGAAAACAATAAATTTGATTTTCATAAAATCTTGAACTCTTCATTTTTGAGTGAGGTTACTGTAGATCAAAAAAGGGAATGGGATTACTGTAGGTATCGAGAATACGGTCATATTGACCCCAAACATAGCTACTGTAGATTTTCTTTTTGTGCAGACCTGTGCCGGAAATTCTCCAGTTTTTCACGGAAAATTCAATTTTCCAATTTTCCAGAAAATCCGGAAAGTGATTTTTCTTGGTGAAATCTTCAAGATAATCCAATTTTGTGAAAATGTTTTCAAAGTCCCACAAAAAACCTGAATTTTCGAAAAAGGTTTCTGAGATTTTATTTTGAAAATTTTTAGATTTCTGGAGCTGAAAACGTCTCAAACAGTTACTAAATCTTCTGAAAATGGACAAATCCCAGTAAAAAACAAGTTTTACAGTGAAATTTGGTGCTGAAATTCGACCTAAAAAAATAATACATCATCATTGTGTGATGTTGGATTTTTAAAAAATCAAAATTTGTGAAATTTCAAAAAAAAAATGTTTACGTAAAAATTTTTGAAAAAAATTGCGTGACCTAAAAAATTGATCAGAATTGGTATGATGTGGACACGATGTGGTCATTTCGGAATTCTATTTTCTATTTGGTTCCAGTTGTGAATCCAGTCTGGTAAGTGAAAAATTATAAGTCAATTAGGAAAGTAATTAGTCAAATAGGAAATTGGTAAGCTAAGTTAGAAAAGTGTTATCATAATATTGAATGATTAGGTGATAAAATAACATTTTGCCCACTAGAACATCTTTATTCAGTTTTTCAAAAACAAAAAATAAAACTGACAAAATTATAACGATCGATGTTCGTCACTTCAAATTTTAGGCAAAGAAATGAGCAGAACTAGGTCACGTTTTAATTTTTCCAAAAATATTTTCCAAAATATAAAATGTATGAATCCAGTGCCCAGAAAATTTCATACTAGAATTTTATGAAAATTGTTTTACAGAGATGGCAAATTTGCACGAAATCTTATTGCAAAATACTCCGGATGATTTGACTGTGAGCGGTCCTGGCACTTATCAACAACTGCAAGTGGGAGTACCCGTCTGGATTATAATAAAATCTCCCTCAAATGGCCTGAAGAATTTATCAGTCAAAATATATGACAGTAAGTGAAAAATTATCCTTGTTTTCAAGCGTATATGAATGTTTGGTAAATATTAACATAATCACAATTTTTCAGAAGTCACCAAAAAGAAGTTGGTTAGCTCACAGGAGTTTCTGCCGAAACAAAATGCCGCAGTCGTTTTCTTCATCCCGACAAATAACACAACTCTCAATATTGTGGTGTCAGATGGGAATCGCACGATACAATATGTGTCACAAGTTCAGGTTTGTTCAATAATAGTAATAGTTCTTAGCTATTTTTTTAAATGATCCTTCTTGTGTATGTATCTGTTTCAGAAACAAACTATCTGAGAAAAACTCAAGTTTGGATTATAATTGTGAATCTGTTGTATTATCACAAAATGGATTGAACGAAACACTCGGCCAATTATCTGCCATCTTGTCAAACGTGAGTCGTTGAACTATTTTATGAAATAACGACAGAAAAAGGATGCAGCTGATTTGTAGCTTAACGGTCTCTTTTGATTATATGATTCAATCTGTCAACATGTTTGATTTTTATTTTTCAATCTTACCATTTCACGAATGAGTTATCTGAAATAGTGAACGATTAAGTGTGACAAAAACATTGTGATAAATTCGAAATTTTGGAACTATTTAGATTTAATATTCTAATAATGAATGTGTTTTCAGACAAAACCAACAAATCAGTTGGATATTGAATCGAAACGTGAAAAACACTCCAGAAGATTTGACTGCGAGTTAACCTGGGGTCTATCAACAACTGCAAGTCGGAGTTCAAGTATGGATTATAATTGTGGATCGGTTGTATTATCAAGTATGGATAACATCAGACCGTTGTCGGAGTACACGGAATAACAACCGGGCGTGTGATTTTGAATTATGATTCTACCAGTGGTTTCAAAGTGAGTTTATTCCTACTCGTTTTGACTAGTAGCAGCGCTCCATCTAACATAAGAGTGTCTTCGGGTCCGCAAATGTTCTAAAATTTTCAAAATTTTTCTATCCTTTTTAATTCACAAAGCGAAACACGACATTTCCCATGAAATCAGAAGAACTTATTCGAAACTGTTTGAAATTTTCTAGCTTACCAACAATGAAAAATCTAATTTTTGCTACAGTATGGTCCATACATCGGTTTCTCCCGGTCAGGACCTCAAAGTTAGCCGCTCCCCCTACGTAAAAACTCAAAAAGTTAGCCATAGGTATTTCATTGAATCTTGCAGAGCGAAATCTCGAGTGATCAAAATTGAGGCTCAATTCAATTCAACTCATCACAATTTCTATCTTCAACACAGTAAGTTAATTGTCAAAAATCGAAAATAAGAAACCTGGAGGAATATCACTTCAGATTTGAATTTTCGTTTTTATTTGAAAAAATAAAGTTACTTTTTCAGAAACAACCATTCAAAGAGTTCAACTTGGTCGATTCAGTAAAATCTCGAGATGTTAGTTGTTTTCATTAAGAATTGTATATTCAAAATAACCTTATTCAGATAAAATTCCAAGTTTTATCGAATTCATATGGTTTAGTTGAGGAAGAAGAAATATTTGAAAAACTAAATGCGGAGAAGAGATCACCAAGGCAGAGAGTCAGCACTCAAATCTATGATAAACGACGATGTCGACTATGATTATGTAATTGAAAAATTAGCATCATATTTTGATGTTAAATCAGTTAACATCAAACTTCAATTGGAGGTTTATGCTAAAAAAGAAGCAAAAGAAGCCGGAAAAGAAGACGAAAAGAAAGAAGTGATTGGAGAAGAAAATGAGTGAAAACGAGAGAAAAAAGCAACGAGAAAAGGGAGAAATCCGTACTTGTAAAAATAAAATTTGAAATCAATTTGATTAATTTTTAAAACAAGCAAAACAATTCACATTCCGAGTAAAGTTTTCATGAACTATTCATTTTTGAGTGAGGTTACTGTAGATCAAAAATGGTTACGGGGTTACTGTAGGTCTCGAGATTACAGTAATTTTGACACCAAACGTGACTATGTTTACTGTAGCTAAAATTTGAAGGAACATAGTCGTGTTCGGTGTCAAAATATGTGGAATTTGACATGGCAATAATTAAGGTTACTCAGGATTTTTTTGAATTTAAATTTTCAGATTTTTTTGTAAACACAAAAATTTCAGAAATTAAAAATGTTTTCAACAACCATTTTCTCTCTCAAAAACCAGCAGTAACTTTAAAAAATAGGTTTCATTAAAGCAGTTTCATAAAATTACAGTTTTCAAAAACACAAAAACGGGGGGAATGTGGCGTTCCAAAGAAAAATCGACCCAACTGCAAATTATTTAACAAAAAAAAATTGGAAAAAGTGCACAAGGAGTGGGGTAAAATGGGTCTAAACGAGATCGGTTTAAAAGAAAAAAAGGAAAAAATTTAATATAATACATGCATGTTCAATCTAGATCAATAACTTCAGGTTCGCCACGTGGCTGTTGAGGAGCTGCTTGGAAATGTTCGGGTTGCAATCGGATTTGTTCAACCAAGTTATCAGCATCTACAAAAAATAGATTCAAAAATTTGAAAAAGGTTTAAAAAAAAACTAACAAGTTTCATAAATAGTTCCGGATGCATCAAGAATCTCATTATTGACTGTTTTGATGTAGGTTCCTAATTTTGGTTTGACGAGTTGAACAATAGTTCCACTTGGAACTGGACGAATTTCATGACGGCGACCAACAACGGGGAGAAGATTGGCTGAAAAAATGGGTTTTTTGGAATGGACAGATGGAACTTTCAAGATTTGAAATACTGTTTAGAAACTTGAGAACAACTTTGAAACTGTAACTTTTCAAAACTGAAAAAAGGACCAAGCCTGGATTTCGAAAAAAAAAACATTTTAAAAATCTGAAACTTCAAATTTAGTACTTTGAAAGATCCTAATTCAGTTTTGCTCATTGCTAAAAATACCTAGAATCCCAAAAAATACCTAGAAACCCCTTTTAAGGCCCCTAGAAGAAGTTAAGGCCTCTAAAAGCAGATCTGAGCCTCAGCTTAAGTCCAGAAAAGCCAAATCTTAAAACCTAAGCGTTTGCTGGTGAGAGAAATATCTGAGCCTAAGCCTAGAAAAGCCTTCTCGCGAGTGCAAATATAAATCTACTGCGAAGTGGCCAGGCCTAACAATCCTAAGTTCAGTGAGCCTAAATTCAGGCCTCAGAATTTGGTAGGCCTAGATTCGGTAATCTCTGAATGGGGCCCCTGAATGGGGCCATTTTTTGAGAAAATGGGGCCACCTGAATGGGGCCACTTGTGTGGCAAATATCCTCAATGGGGCCAGCAAGAAAAAAGTAAGAATTTCTCACTTTTTCCTTAATGGGGCCACCTAAAAAGATAAAACACATGATTTCTGCATATTTCCTCAATGGGGCCATGTATTTTTTGTTCATTTCCTGAATGGGGCCCATCTTTTAATTGTTTACATCTTGTGACGTCATAGTGATCGTGAATTGAAATTTCATGAAAGTTTTCAAATTTTTTAATAGCGTATATGAGTTATAACTTACTCATATGTTTACCACGTATGCAAATTTTGGGTTCTCAAGGCAAAAGGCGGAGCCTCTCTTACATGAAAATTCCCAAGTTTCAACAATTTTTGAAACAGTAAAATTAAATGAAATATTTCTTTCTGAAATTCAGGTCTTGCTTTTTTAAACACTCGAAAAGTATCAAAAATCACAGAGAAAGTTCAGAATTTTGCACAATATGGAGAAAAAATAACAAATGATTTCTCAAATTTTCGGGTCACGAGAATCTTATACTACGCATTAAACAATTCGAAAAATTTTCCCGGAAGCATGTTATGAAAATTGAACCAAAATCTGGAAGTAGTTCGTTAGATAATTCTCATAGAAATTCTATAAAAAATTTGAAAACTATTGAAGAACATGTCATATAAGGTGACACACCTTGATATTTTGGCACCTTGCCCATAAACAAGACACGGACATCGCGCAAAAAAGTGTGTTTTTTGGAGACCCAGATTAGTTTTTTTTGGGAAGTTATCCAAAAAACTTGTTGTCAACTAGCAAAGAATACGGTAATTACCGGAACTTAATGAAAAGTACAACTTATTTTAGAAGAAAACATCAATTTGATCGAAGAAAATAATTGGGCAAGAAATTTAAAAGTTCACCCAGAAAAATTATTCGAGGAAAATTTCAATATTTTCGTCGTCAGAGCCTGAAAATTTGAGAAAAAAGTTACATTCGAAATTTTTTCAATGCTGAGAATAAAAACCACATCATTATAACGTTATTAAAATTTTGAAAACTTTCATGAAATTTCAATTCACGATCACTATGACGTCACAAGATGTATAAAAATGAAAAGATGGGCCCCATTCAGGAAATGAACAAAAAATACATGGCCCCATTGAGGAAATATGCAGAAATTGTGTGTTTTGTATTTTTAGGTGGCCCCATTAAGGAAAAAGTGAGAAATTCTTACTTTTTTCTTGCTGGCCCCATTGAGGATATTTGCCACACAAGTGGCCCCATTCAGGTGGCCCCATTTTCTCAGAAAATGGCCCCATTCAGGGGCCCCATTCAGAGATTGCCCTAGATTCAGCCGCCTGAAAGTGTAATGTCAAAATCCGGAAACAACTGTGAGCACATTTCTGGAGCTCCAAAGTTGACTTTAAGTTTTATTGAGCAGAAATATGAAAATTTAACCTTGATCTTGAAAATGGCTTTAAAATTTTTGAAATGAGTTTTCTGATCTCAAAAATATCCCTGTCCCCAAATATTCTAACCTCGATCTGTCAATATTTCCTGAACAAATCCACTATTATTCACAACCGGTTTTCGACATTTACTTGCTCCCGGAAATGGAGTCGAAAGTTGTATTGGTTGATGAGCTGCTGCTGTTGGTTGTTGTTGTTGTTGTTGCTGCTGTTGATGTTGATGTTGTTGTTGAGACATTTGATGTAAATTCATAATATAATGTGTCTCATTATTCATAACAATTCTCTGTGCCATTGGTGTCGATCGCATTGGTGGCGGACCATCGAAAAATTGTTGTGGCTGTGGTGGTTGAATTCCATAACCTCGCGGCAACATCAAACTTCCATATTGTGGATGTTGATTCGAGAATCCCAACGAACCTCCTCGATTCATAAACATATCCGATTCTTCTGGATACAATTCGCCTCGTTTTTCTCGCTCAAACAACAATTGTGCCTCTTTTTTCTCCTCTTCACTCAATTGTTTATCACTTTCCAAAATCAAGGATTCGTGGAGGAATGGTTTTTCGGCCATTAGATGACTGTATTTTTTGCAGATTTTGTCGAGAAGTTCGTCGCCGAAATCCCAATCTGATGTGTCCCAAGCATCGTGACGAACATCCAATGCTTCCTGGAAAAAATTTATGGTGGAATTTTTGATGATTGGATTTTTTCCAGAAATTTTCGGATAAAATAATTTCAGGGTTTTAGTGAGTTGGAAAATCACTTTAATTTTTGAAATTTTTCAGGACCTGGGTTTCGAAATATTTAAAAAACTTCAACTCACATCATAAACCAACAATGTTTCAAGCTCTTTTTGCGTAATATTTGCATTAACTTGAGCATCATCCACAACTTGTTCTAAAAAAATTTCTTTTTTTTCTCTCAAATCAAAAACCAAAACTCACGCTGTAATCCATGTTTCGAAATTTGTCGATTAAAAATCGCCTTTTCCATCGAATTATCCATAATCATTCGATAAATATAAGTCTTTTTCTGCTGTCCATATCTATAAATTCGACAAACAGCTTGTGCATCATGACAAGGATTCCAACACGCGTCAAAAATAATACAACGATTCGCAGAAACCAAGTTGATTCCCAAGCTTCCAGCCCGCGTCGAAATCAAAAATACCCGCAAATTTGGTTCGGAATTGAATCGATTAATCAATTTCTCTCGATCTACACCCGAAGTCGAACCATCGAGTCGCAAATAATTTCGATTTTTCTCCCATCTTTCAACGCCAGTTGGATTCTCTCTTGTCAAAACTTTTCTTTTGCTCATATATTCTTCAATCGATGAAAGAGCAGTCAAATTCTGACTAAAAAGAAGAATCTTGTCATCAATTTTGGTGCATTCATCGATAATTTCAAGCGAAATCAACATTTTATAACTATTCTCAATATTTCCTTTGATATAATTCAACATTGTTTCCTTCGCCCAATCATATTTTATCGATCCAGTTGATTCTTCATCTTCATCCAATAAATCACCATTTTTCTTATTTTTTCGTGGTCTTTTTCGATTTTTTGTAGGTGTTGTTGTTGTTGAAGAAGTCGAAGGTTCATTATAAAGAGCAGAAGCTGGAGAATTTGAAGAAATTGAGGGAAGTGATGAGAAAGGACTTTGAATTGGCGGATAATTTGGGTCAGCATGTCGTTGTAGATATTCCATCACATTTGCTTCTTTTTCAGCCATTGTTTGTTGACCATTTCCCCAAACTGGTAATTTTGGAAAATGATTCATTAGTGGATTGTTGTTCATTTGAATTTGCCGTTGGAATTCTGCTGTTTTTCGCTCATCGGCTGCCTGGAAATAATGGAGTTCAAATTTTTTATTTAAATTTTAAAAGGGTTTAACAGCCAGGAAAGTTTAAAACACCAAAAAAAACAGCATCATAAAAAATTTTGGTCTAATTATAAAAAATCTCTAGAAATCTCTAACTTCGGCTTAAAACCACTCAGATTTCTTCTATTCGAATGGCATTGCTCATATTAGAGCAGAAATTTGAAAAATTCAGAGCTTTTTAGAGGATGGAAAATGATGGATTTTGAGCTGATCTAGAGAAAATCCAAATCTGAAAAATCCAATTTTTCTTCCAAGCCCCCAAGTTCCCTTCAAACAAATCTGACCTGTTCATTTCTAGCAATATGTTCCATTGTATTACACAAAACATCGGGATGATTCCAAATCTTCGAACAAACCGCAAACGCTTTCAATGGATTAAATGTGGCACATTGTCCATTTTTCATCTCCGATTTCGCAAACAAAACAAAACAACGATAAAGTAGTCGTTGAATAACACTTTTTCTCAACAAAATCACAAATTCTTTGCTTTCGGGTAAAATGGATTTGAGCAACAAATGAGTTCGTCGCTGAACAAAACCCTTGACTAATTCCACCAAAACATGAGTTCGTTGGCGAGCAAATTTGATATCAGCTGGAAAAATAATTGACTTGGAATTTTAATTCTATGAAATTCCTATAAAATACCTTCAGTCGAATCAGTGCATTGTCCATTTTTAATTGGTTTCTCAAATCTTTCCGAAAACGCTTTTTTGTTGCCAAGAAATTTTGGGCGAACAAAATCAATCATACAAAAATATTCGACAAGATTATTTTGCAACGGGTATCCAGTTAGAACAATTCTTCGTTTTGTGGCGATAGCTCCAAGCGAAATCGCGATATCCGTGTTGAGATTTTTGATTTTATGACCTTCGTCGCAAATAACCAATTCCGGTCCAGGATCGAGAAGAGCTTCAGTGATTACTGTAATTAATGTAATTAGGAAAAACTTGAAAATTTAGGTGATTTCTAGATTTTTTGCATTGCTGTCGAGAAATGTTCAAATTAAATTTTTTTGGGGTTTTGAGCTAAGTATCTTATCTTTCATTTTCATTTGCTTTTGAGCAGTGAAAAATCTGAAATCGAATCGAATTTTCAGAGCATTTTTTGATTTCTGATGAAAAATTGAAATTTTCAGAAAACTTATTGATTTCAGCTTTTTCTTCAAAAATTTCAAAATTCCGAAAGTTAACCTCCAAAAATTTTTTTCAAAAATCGAACTCACAATTATTGGCTTCAATTTTAATTCTTCCATCGCTCGTAAATTCATTTTCCGGAACTTCAACTTCAATTTCATCCGGCTCAAACATTTGTTCATATCCATTCACGCCATTCATATTCAATTTCGGTCGTTTTTTCTTCATTTTCTTTGGTTGTGTTCCTCTTATCAAAAGTCGAAACATATCATATCCCATCAATAAAACACCGCCTTTTTTATGCCATTCCTCGATTAAATTGACACGTTGATCAAATGATTTGACAGCGTCGCCAAGCAGAAAAACCTCGAAATTTCGAATGACTTCGCCTTTTTCATTGTATTTTGGCATCCATCTGTCATATTCCGAATACCAATTTTGAATTGTGTTAATTGGCATAATAATTAGAATTTTGCGGGATTTTGTGGCGCGAAGGAAGATTTCGGAGAATGTGATGACTTGAATGGTTTTTCCTAAACCCATTGAATGAGCTAAAATACATCCTAATCCTGATGTTGGATCATAATCATGCATTGATTCGATTGTGTTATCATACCTGGAAATGAAAAGGGGTTGGATAAAAATTTAGAAATTGATGGATAGAAGATTATTTCTTGAAATTTTTAAAATCAAACTTTATTTTTTTTTGGAGAAAAAATGCAATTTTCGAAATCTGATTCAGAATTTTTTTAAAGATGTGGAAACCCACTTCAGAATTTCAGAATGCAATTTTTTCAGAAAAAATAAGAAAATTATTTATTTAATTGAATTTTAAGGTTTCAGAAATGAATTGTTCAATTCTTAACCACTCACATAAATCGAATACCACCCAACTGATGTGGTTGCAAAGTGTGTGTCAAATGTGGCGCCACAAAAATATCCGAATCTTCTTCAGGATGTCCCGAATTCACCAACAATCTTCCACAATATTTTTCAGTGCTTTCCAAGGTGGCCAAATCTCGCATCTTTTTTATTCTAGCCTGTTCTCGACTGTATTCTTTTTCCATTTGAAGCGCTTCTTCTCGATCTTTGTCCGCGTTCACCCATCGATTCCTACGTCCTGAACAAAAAAATATGGTTTACAATTTGAGGCAGGTTGGAAATTTTTAGTTTTTCAGATTCCTCTACTATAAGTTGAGCTAATTTTTAAAATATTTTTTATCTATCTGAATATTTTAGAGTTCAAAATTTCCCAAAAAGGAACGATTTGGGCCCTTTTACTCACTTTTTCTCGTCCACTTTTTGCGTGAAAAAAACATATTTTGCGCCTCCAAAGTCGTATTAAAAATCAGAACCGATAAAAAAATAATCCAAGAACTACATAGCAACCAAAAAAAAAAAGAAAAAAGAGTTAAATAATCCGCTCTCACGATAATTAAAAAATATGGATGAATAGAATGGTGAATTAGATATTTCCGAAACACAAAATAAATTTTTGTGTGAATTTTTTATTTCTTGAAAATGAAAAAGACAAACATATAATTTTGAAGGGAAAAATCTCGTGACAACATGGAATTTTCAATTTTCGGGGGCACAAAAAAAAAATATCCAGTGTATATAATTATATTTTCTAACAAAACCTATATTTTTGAAACCATAGAGGTTTAGTCAGAAAAAAAAAAACTTTTTTGAGGGTAAAACTATCGAAAACGGAACTAAAGGTGATTAAGATATTAAAAAAACTTATTGTTATATGTGAATTTATATAGCAAGGAAATTAAAGCGAAAATGGGCGGAGCCAAATTTGTCTCATATCATTCAGTACACAAAAATAGAACAACAAAAAAGTGTCAAGTCACTAGCGATTCCACGTCTATTTTTTCTCAGATTCCTTTGTTATTTATGTTTGATTTTTTAACTCGAGATTATTGGTAAAATATAGTTTTCTAACAATTTTGACCCCCTGGTTACGATTCAGATGTCAAAAATTACAGAACTCAATTCCTAATATAAGTTATGACGTGGAAAACTTTGAAAAATCGTGTCTTTAAAAAACAATAACCTTGTAAATTTCATTGTAAAAAACGAAATAGTCTGGGTCTCAAGAACATCACGGTTTTTCAAATTTTTCAAAGTTTGCCACGTCATAACTCATACTAGAAAACACTTTTAGTTTCTTCCTGATGTTGAACAAAACTTTTCCCCGAAGAATCCCGAATCTTACTAACCTGTGAATAGTCTTGTAGATTGAACAACTCCAGTAACAGCAATATCATCATCCGAATCCGATGATAAATCTATAACTTCAACCGGAGCACTTGATGTTGATGGAACATCGGGACTATATTCAATATTAACCTTTCGATCTTCGAACATTAAATGACCACCAAAATATTTTTGTTCAGCTTCCAAATTGAATTCCTCATTTGCAGTTATATCAAAATCAGATAATTGAATATCAAGTTGTGGTAATGTTGTTGATGAACTTGGCATCATTAATGCCTCCATTTGTGTGATATGATCATCGCTGGTTTGTTGTCGAATTTTGTCTAATCTTTCCAATCTTTCACGTTCTCTTCTTTGTGCATCCAGAACTGATTGATCGAGAGTTTCATCGTCGAATTCAGTTCGGATTTGTTTTCGTTTTTGACTTTTTTTGAGTTGGGTTGGAATTCGAACATTGACCAAATCGTCTGCAAATTTGAAAGTTTTTTTTTCAAATTTTCAAAGTGTTTTCGAGTTCATTTTTCTCCTAACAAAATTTTTAAAATAATATTCATCCTTCAAAAACTATGGAAAATCCAAGTTTCTTTGAAAATTCAGAAAAATTCCCAACTTATTTCAAAACTTATCAATAAAAATCACATGACTTTAAAAAAAAAAAGCAAAAAAAACCAACCACTATTATTTGCGCCATCATCAGCCATAACTAAAGTTTACATGAACCTGATAACAACAATTCGACTGTTGCTGAAAAAAGATCAATGTTGAAACGAAAAAGAAGAAAAGGCCGATATCTTGAATTTATATATATATACATACAAATATAAAATGCACGAACATATGTGCGAGAGAGGTGGAGAAAATAGTGTATAATTAGACAGAAACGCGATTTCGCAATAGAGCGAACATTGTTGTTTGATAAAAAAGAAAGTAAAGTAAAAAAGTTTTTTCTGGAATCGTCTGGAAAATTGATTAAAACTTCCAGAAGATTTGAAGAACTTAAAAATCGATAAATTTGGTTCAAAAAGTACACTATTTTTCGACAATTTTAAAATTGAAAATTTTTTAGAACTTTAAAAAATAAATTGTGTGTATCAAAAATTTTTATAAAAATACATTTTTAAATCGAAAATTGGTCAATAATATTATTAAAATATTATTTTTTCAACTTCAAGAATTCTTCTCAAATTGATTTCTAGCAATAATTTTTTTTAAACTTTAAATTTTATAGCCAAATCCTCATAAATTTTCTTCAATATTCCAGCCGTTTCTGAAAAATATCCCAGATCAAAAATATTCAAATTGCACTTTCGTGACAAATTTCAATCCAACTCAACAACAACAAAAAAAGAGCAACAAAAAATCTATTTTTTTCGTCGTAAAACCCATACATTCCATATTAAATGACTGACTAAATCGAAAATTCTTTGACAAAAAAAAACAAAGCGAGATCTATGTTAGTTTAAATTATATATAAAACAATTAAATACTAATTTACGAATATCAAGTCCTAAAGAGTCGCCAATTTTTGTTTCAATTTGTCTGTTGGTGATTGGAGCAAGCTTTTTTGATCGTCTTGAATCATCTGGAAAAATGAATTTAGAAAGTTATCAAATAAAAATAGGAAGAGGAAAATTATTTTGAGAAAAAATATTTCGAAATGGGAACATTAGAAAATCGAATTAAAAATGCGCCGTGAAAAATCAATGATTTCTCATTTCATTTTTTAATTGCCTGTGAAAATTGTTATAATCAAACTTTCAGATCAAACTATATACTTTTTGGTTTCAAAATACTGATTGTGAGTGAAAACTAATGATATATTTCAATAGCAATTAACACCTAGCAATTATTCAAAATCAAAATGGAATTGAAGTTTTGGGGAACAATTTAAACTTTTTTGTGACACTTGAAAGGAAATTGCGTTTGATGTGTGATATAATTTCAAGAAATATTTCGAAATGAAAAAAATTGAAAATCTAAATAATTAAAAATGTGACGTGAAAATCAAATGTTTCCCAAAATTATGTTCATTTCATAATTTTAAAATAATTGCATGTGAAAATTGTGAGGAAATGAGGAATAAATATCTGAGATAAATTGATATATTTTGAAATTTTCTAGTAATTTTTAGAACGAAAATAGATTTTGTAGACTATAAACTTTCTAGTTTTTTTAACACTCTTTTGAAATTAAAAAATTGTCCAAATGTTATTTCGAAATCTTGTTAGAAATAAATGAATTTCTCACAACAAATTTCAAAATCTAACCTTCTGCACAGTAATTTTATAAACATGCCCATTTCCATCAACAGTCAAAACTGAATAACCATCAAACCAGCTCAAATTCTTCAATCGATAATCAAATCGAAATAATCTAGGATTTGTGATCAATCTAAAAGCCGAAACATATTTCACACGCCAACGACATCTAACAGTTCCTTCTTCAATCATTGGAATAGCTGATATCACTTCCATTTCAACATGCGGTAAGAATACTTGTCCAAGTGTACCAATCATTCCAAAATGACTCATCAATTGTTCAATTCCTCTTTTTTGTACCATAAATATATGATCATCACAAATCACATCTTTTCGATAAAATGTATAATCCATTCGATGACGAAACATTAGGGGAACAGTTTCGATAAGTCGAGTTTGAACATGTTCGAGTTGATGAGGAGCTGGTTTTTCGTGAGAAAAATCGATACTTAGATAACGAATTGATGGGATTCTCGCGATTTTTCGAATCGAATTCGACAACATAACTTTGACATTAATTCTGAACAGAAAATTTCGTCAAATCGCAAAAAATATCAACGATTTTTTAATGCAATACGTTGATCTTGGTCTCGATATTTTATGGATAATTCATACCACCTTGATTTAAGTACGAAAAACAAAAAATTTAATTTTGAAGAAGAGATCTTTAATTCACAAGAGACATAAAATAAATAAATAAAGTTGCAAAGTAAGAATTTTAGAATTAAATATAAAACAGGCGATCTGATCTCTATGAATTTGCGATTCGATTTATTCTTTAGCAGCTTCCTCTTCTTGCTCATCTTCGAAGTCGTCCAAATCGTCATCATGAATCGATTCCATATCAGGCATCACATAATATTGAAGTGGATTGATGTATAAATCATCCTTGATAACTTCAGCAATTTCATCACTGTCTGGTGGCAAATTTGTAACAAGCCATTGAAGGAATGTGACTTGTGTATCGCTGGCATCCTTGTCAATCTCTGGTTTTTTGTTTGGCTTCCATGCAATTTCAGTTGTTACTGAATTTGGATTTTCAGTGTTCAAATGGAAAGTTTTGACAATGGTTTCGTTATCGAAGAAATTGTTTTTCTCGAAAGTCATCTTGATTTTGTATCCGCTTTTGATATCTTCAAATTCTTCAACTTCCAATTCTTTCAATTTTCCCAACAATTCCTCGTCTTCTTCTGGAACTGCAGTTGACAATAAATGATGATTCAAAAACGCGTGTTGCCAGAAGTTTGGAATGTGTTGAATGAGATTTTTACGCTTCAAATAATGCGGTTGGCGAAGTTTGTTGTATTTTTGCTCGATCTGAAAACACATTTTATTGAAAACAGCGTATTTAGATGTTAAAAAGCCAACCTGAAGAATTTCCTCAGCAGCTTTCTCGCCATAGTCATCCAAATCATATTGAACTTGATCGAGTTCCATCAACTTCTCTCTCACCGTTTCCGAAACATCCGACGCAAAGTTTGGAGACTCGTCGGTTGTTTTGGTCCGTTTTGCACTCGGCTCACCCATTATCTGAAATTAAATTCGTGGTAGTTTGTACAATTTGTTGAACAGAAAAAGTTTATAAAGTGATTTGGGATACGAAAAATCTTGTGTCGAAATTTTTCGAAAAAAAAAGTTATTTCTTTCTGAATGAGCACAAAGTTGAAGATTCTGGCTAAAACTGCATCTGTGGGCATTTGTAACACCAATTAACTATTAGAATCAAATGAAGTTTAGGATTTCGAAATTTCAAAACCGAAAAAACTCGCCGAAAAATTTTGCGCAAAAAAAAAATTCAAATCGCTCGCACTAAACAACATGCGCTCGCAATTCCGGAGTGTTGTTTGTTCATTTCGAAAATTTTTTATTTTTTCGCCAAACTCCCTAATTTCCCTCTAGAACTCTCTAATCATGGTTGAACCAGTCAAAATCTCATTTGGAGTGAAAAGAAAAGATGATAATAAAGTGAACTCTGCAACAATATCGAAAGTCGTGGTAGATGGTGAGTTTTCCTTGTGAGATTTTGGAAAAAATGTGATTTTTGAATTTTTCAGTGGAAGCTGATAGTGATGAAGAACGGGAAAGAGAAGAGGAAGAACGACAGGCGAAACGAAGGAAAATGACACATTTTGATGAAGGATCCATTGTGTAAGTTTTGATATTTGAGAATTTGAAAACCTAAGCGCCATTTTCAAAATAGTTAATTTCAGCGGCGATGAAGATAAACAAAAGGAAGTTGCTGTAATTCCAATGGTTATTGAGCATGATTGGAGAACTCAAAAATTGCTAGAAAAAGAGAAAGAAGGAACACTTACAGATGAGGAAAAAGCAAAACTCGCTTTGTTAGTTGGAACTTCGAATGAAGAAGAAAACGACACTTCGAACAAAAATGGAGCTGAAAAAATCACAATCAGTAATGGAGTGGAAACTGCAGAGGATGCTGATTATTCAGCAATTCCTATAGAAAATTTCGGACTTGCAATTCTTCGAGGATGTAATTGGAAAGATGGTGATGGAATAGGTAAAAATCCACAAAAAGTTGCATTGAGGCTACCAGCTCGAAGGCCACCTGGATTAGGACTTGGAGCAACTCCCAAAAACCCTTCAGCAACTGGAACAAAAAACGATGGCGATAATAAGAAAGAAGAAGTGGTCGAGATCAAAAAAGGAACATGTATCAAAATCATCGATGGAAGAAGTAAAGGTTTATATGGAAAAGTTGAAGCCAGAGATGATGATACAAATAGTTTATTTGTGAGATTGGCTATTGGATCGAAATCCATCAAAGTTAGCCTATATTCTGTCCAAGGAATTAGTGTGAAAGAATATGAAAGAGATGCCAAATGTTTGAGTAAGTTATCTTATATATTATTTCCCGAGGTGTCCTTCCGCGGAGCAAAAAGAATAAACTCGTTTTTATCCTGAAAAAAATCAAGGCCACGTCCCTTATCTGATGAACCATTTAATATTCAGAGAGGAGTATTTTAATCATTTCTTAATGTTTCCTTATTCCAAAATAGTTGATGTACCAATTCATGGGTGTGAGTCGGGTTACTGTAGGCGTCAAAGTTTCAAAGTGTCAGTAGTCTAAGTTTCAAATACTGAATAATTGTTTCGAATAAAAATAATAATAGTTATTTCCGATATGAATTCATAATTCGAATGTGAGAGTTTTGTTATAATTTTAGTTTTGTATAGTTTTGAAGAAAATTTTGAAAAAAAAGGAAAAGTAAGTAACTCAATCTCAAAAGTAGATGATCTCAAAAACTGCGATTTCCAGATATTCCAGATGAACAATATTTTAGCTAAATTGATTATTAAAAAGGTAGATAAGCTTGAATTGTGTTGTGTTTTGTGGGTCCTTTTTATCCATGAAAATTAGAAGCTTCTCTAGATTTCAATGTTTTTGGCAGTTTTTCAAAAATTGTAATCTTTTTTTATTGAATTTCGATGATCAAACTAATTCAAAATAAGAGACAAACTGATTAGAAAAAAAATGTGAAGTTTCATGAAAAGGACAATTTATCCCATATTTCTCATAAAAATTCCTACATTCTTGAGAGTCCTCCCTTTTTTCTGAAAAAAATTCAAAAAGAAGGGTTTTGGAATGAAAGAGGTTGTTAGAAAATTAGGCTCACAAAAAAATTATGTCAAAATTATGACTCTACTTTGAAAGGAAAAGCAACTTTTGAAGTGAAGTTTGAGCTACGAAAATATCAATACGCCTTAATTTTTGAAAAATCCACTTACATTTTGTTTCAACATTTTCCTTTCACAAACAAAAAATGGATCTGAATAGGACAAGATGGGTTCAGGAACACTTTTTAAAAAAGTTCAAAAATTGTATTATCAGAAAAAATAAGGGTTGCAAATATGGAAAGGGTTTTTCAAACTATGATAGGGTTTTGATTTTTTCGTGACTTAAATCAAATTTCAAAATTTGCTTTTCAACGTAGTTTAGTGTTTCATGTAAAATTGAGATATTCAAAATCTAATTTTTAACTTTAATTAATGGTGTGAGGATTGAGAGATTTGGCCGAGAGTCATCTGCCGAGGGTTGTGCTTGCATATCAGGGCTGGTCGGAAGTGACTTTTCGGAATTCCGACTTTTTCTTTCGTATTTTTTTTTTCGGAATTTCCGAAGAAATTCGGAAGTGTTTCGGAAGTTCTAATACGCAGGAAAAAGTGAAAACGACATTTTTCGAAGAGTAATTTCGATTAAAAAAAGTCGAAAGTAGAAAAAGTCGGAACGAGAGTCGAAATTCAAGCAATTCCGATTTGTTTTTCTCGGAAGTGCTTCCGACCGAACTGCACTTCCGAAAAAACGTCGATTTTCGGAATTTCGGAAATCCGATATTCCGATTCCGACCAGCCCTGTTGCATATGACTCACAAAATTCGATTGTTGTATAAAAAATATGAGATAAGATGCTAGTGTTAGGTGTGGACAAGGCAGCCGAAGGCTGCCTGTAACGGTTCGCAGCCGCAGGCTGCGTAACACAAGAATTTTGCCGCCGGAGGCGGCTATAAATTCTTGTCTTTCTTATATTTTAAAAGGTGATCTGTCTGTCCGCTTGACCTACTTTTGTGCCCTAGATTTAAGCTTAAATAATTTGACGTGAAGTTTTTGAGTTAATTAAAAAAGTTATCGTACGATTCATCATTTTTATCCATAAATTTGAGCTAAATTTGAAAATCGAGAATTCGTAGTGACTCCGAAACGACGATTTATCATTTTTTTCCATAAAATTTAGATAACAAATCTATTCTTTTGGAAATTCATGATTTCAGTCTGAAATTAATATAGGAAGCTTGCATATTAGCAAGAAATGACCAATCTTATGAATGATTTGAAACATCTGGACAGTGTTAAAACTGTTTGCCAAAAATTATGAAAATTCATGATATATTACTGTAGGATACGGAAATAGTGTTCGGCTGCGTATCAACAAGAATGAATACCGGCGTTACCCGGTCTTTTCATTCTTGTAACTTTTTATATCAGGTAGCGCACATTTCTTTTTTATAGATAAAGCTGAATATGACAAAGAAAAGGAGAAGATTGAGAAACAAAGAGAGGAAAAAGAGGTGAAACATTTGAAAGAACCTTCAACATCCACTGCTGAAAAATCAGAAACATATTCGTCTTCGAAAAAAGAGGAGCTTTGGGTTCGAGCAGATTTGTTAGTTCGATTTATAGACAAAGAATATAAACACGGGAAATTATATAATCAAAAAGTTCGGGTTGTTGATGTAGCTGGAATTCGTGATGTTACAATTGAGGATGATCGAGGAAACACGTTTTATAGTTAGTTTAATTTTTGGAGCGGGCTTCAAATGTGAGAAAAAACTTTAAAAACAGTGTTTTCTTTGTAAATTCATAATCTTCATAAAATATTGTTTCAGATATAAAACAATCGTGGCTAGAGACTGTGATTCCACGAAATATTGGTGAAAAATTGATGATTGTTGGCAGGAAAAATGGTGGAAAATTGGCGATTATGATTGATAAGGATAAACGGAAGGAAAAAGTGACGGCAAAGTTATTACAAACTTCAGAGGTCAGTTTTCCCCATCTAGATTTCCAAAATTCAATCTTTTTTTCAGACACTTTCCGTGTATTTCGAAGATGTTTGTGCTGTTAGTGTGAGACATGAAGAAGATTATGAATAACCTTTGTTTTTGAATAATTTATCAATAAAATTGCCCAATTTTGTATATTTTCTGTTTTTTGAAGTCGATGGAGGTCGACTGAAAATGCTTTGATTTTATTTTGCAGGCAAAAATAAATATTACAGATAAATTTCAGAATGCTTCGAAATAGTCAATCGCCTACTTCTTCTAGAGACACACCAATTGTCACTCGATCATGTGAGTTTTTGGAGGACGGATTTTTGGAAACATTGAGATTTCACAGAAATGGTTTGAAAACTCATAGGGTGATTCATGTCAAAAAAAATAATAATTCAAAAACATTCGATTCAGCAAATGTCAAAAAACTATTTTTTTTAAACTATTTTTTGACATTTTTTTTCATTGAAACATTTTCGCTTCGAGAAATTTTTCATTTTTATTTGAAAAAAATATAGTTTTTGACATTTGCTGAATCGAAATTTTTGTCAAAATTTTTTTTAAATATTTTTGAATCACCCCATCAAATTCACGTTTTTCATCACGAAAAAAATGTTTTGAAAAAAATCACACGAAAAAACTTGAATAATTCCCAGATTCTCGTCTCACTGAAATCGCAATTCAACAAACTCCATCAGTTCGATGTGTTCCGAAAAATCACATAAAAACGGTGGAAAGAAACATGGAAATCGCTGACGATGACGATGAAGAAGATATTGATCGAAAAATATTGAATGAGCAAGATGAAATGAACAATTCGCAATTTATCTACAAACAACATTTCAGCATTTCTGAACGATTACAAATGTTTTGGATCACTTGGTATGTGGATTTATTGAAAGCGGCTGAGGATTTCAAATTTTTACAAAAAAAATGTATCAAATTTTTTAATAATCTGAGTTTTTGTTTTATTTGTAGATCTGGATTTGAATTCTAATTTTAAGATGTCTGAAAAAAGTTTCTACAGTAATAATAGATCCAAAAATCAATAATAAGAGGTTGTAATTTTAAAGGTGCGTACAGTAATTTTTAACAAAAAAAATCAAATTTTTGATTATTTCCAGCCACAAATCATTGAAATTTGCAGCAAATCATCGTTACAATACAGTTGGAAAACTTTCAAACGTCAATTTTATCAAAATTGTCCAACATTCAAGGAAGCTCTTATGATTCTTGTTCTCTTCATGATATTTTGCAAATGTCAGTTTTCTTAATTTTTTCAAATTAATTTTTTTTTCATTTTCAGACGTCGGTGATAATATGAGCACATGGGCTGGAAAAACCGAAGTTGATAATTTGAAATTGGATATGTATAAGAAATTCGCGGAATTGGCTGGAAAACACGCGACTTTGACTGAAAAATTGGATCATTTGCAGAAAATTGGGCATGGAAAAAATGATGATGCGAAAGAGTTTGATGATAAGATGAATGAGATAAAAGAGCAAATTGATGTATTGAAAAATGAACTGGGAGAGCATAAAAATCTGATTGAGGTGAATCTTGGTTTGAAAGAAACTTCAGAAATTTTTTCATCCAAATTTTTTAAATGAAAGTTGTATGAAATAATTTTTCCCGCACAATAATTAAAATAAAATAAATTGCAATTTATAATTTTCAAAACCTTGTTTCTTTTCCAGAAATCTCAAATGATTGAACAACATCCAGTTCCTTCACCAATCTCAACCAAAGTTATCACAAATTCTCTTCCTGGTGTAAATGTGGCAAATAGTTTGATTGGCGCCAAAATCGATCAACAATGCTCATCTCGAACAGTTTCAGCAAAAGATGGTTTGATCTTTGATATGTTCAGCTATTTTATGTCATTTAAAGATGGATATGTGCTTTTGGTAAGTAAGTTTTCTGAGCGTAAAATATTCTTATACATAATATTTGCAGGATCGTGAAGTTTTGCAACCTGGAGAAGCTTGGTGTACTTATGATGATCATGCTTATTTGACAGTTAAATTGGCCAAAAACGTTCATCCAACAGCGGTTTCTTATCAACACGTCAAATGGAATGGAATTATTCCAAATAATGCACCAAAAACCTATGATGTTGTGGTAAATTTTTTCAGAAAAATTTGGGTTGAAAGGTCCTTCTCCGATTTATAATATAATATAATTTGCAGGCTTGCCACTCGCCTTGTTGCACTGACATCACTCCGCTTGTCTCGAATTGCACTTATGATAACTCGGATGGTCGAAATTCGCAAGAACAATTTTGCAGTATTTCTTCGGAGGAGGTGGAGAAAAATGGATTGGTTGTGGATCATGTGCAATTTAGATTCAAAGAGAATCAGGGAAATATGACAAAGGTGAGGGTTTCTAAAAATTTAGGGAAGGGGTTATACAGGGTGCGCCATAAATACGTGGACAGCTATAATTCAATATTATTTTCAAATTTAGAAAAGTTTTTTGTATATCGTTTTTAAAATACTTAATTAGGTCTCTAACGAGGAAATTAAAACCAATATCTCTTAGTTTGGTCGATTATGCGACCTGGGAAATCTTGTAGAACTTCGAGAAAAATTTCATCACGGCACGCAAAACAATGAAAAAGTGGTCTCGCTATTTTTGAATGGAATTATTTTTATTGTGAAGGCTTTATTCAAATTGTAGAATGTTTGAGGGGTTGTCAGAGAGTCCCAAGAAGCCAAGAAAAATATAAAATTGTCCACCATGTCTCACACCAAGTTTGGGTGGAGATTTTTGGAACAGTCTGCTTCATTGGGAGAAATCATTGATCTCCATTGATTTTGGGGTCAAAATCGGGAGTAAAGTTGAAATAAATGTATTTCTGGACTAACATATGTACCTAAGAATGAAAATCAACCTCGATAACAAACATCAAGTGCTCCAGCCGATCACAGTACACAATAAAAGATAAAATCCCCCAAAATTGCGGTTGAGAAACAATTTTTTCGATTTGAGCAACGTTTTTAAATTGATGTTATTTTTGTCAGAAACGAACCCATTGCATAATTCCTTTCAAATTAGTTATCGGAAAGGTTCTAGGTAAACCTCCAATCATGTATTTAGACTATACAGAACCTAGTTTTGAAGTATTGGGACAATATGTCCGACAAATGGCAGCGTGCCGAGATGGAATTTTTCCCGAAGTTCTACAAGATTTCCCAACTCGTAGAATCGACCAAACTAAGAGATATTGGTTTTAATTTACTCGTTAGGGACCTAATTAATTATTTTAAAAACGATATACAAAAAACTTTTCTAAATTTGAAAATAATATTGAATTATAGCTGTTCACGTATTTATGGTGCACCCTGTAAGATCTTTAGCTGCATGTTTTGATTACTGCAGATCTGAAAAAGTAAATTCCAGAAACTCAACTACAGTATCCAAGATAATTTAGAAATTAAGAAATAGAAAAACACATTTTGTTCACGTGGATTTTTCTGGCGTGTCAATTAAAGATTTTCGACCAAAATTTGTAGTGCAGAAGATAAGCTTTGAGGGAATTTTTGCGCCAGATTTTTTCATATGTAGTTTGATCTCATATCCATTTATCATCATACATAAAATAGGTCCTCCGAATCAGTTTTTAAAGTTAGGGTCCCTCCTTGAAAATTTTCCAAAGTTAAACACCTGCCTCACATTTTTGAGCGAATTTTGGTAAATTATCAGCAGAAAATTGGCCAAGTTAGGCACCCTTCCCTTCAGATTTTTGAAAAAAGTTAAGCCCCTCACCCCGATTCAGGGGACCCATTTTATGTATGTTTATCATAAATGTTACTCACGATAGAAAATTACGAAGATTCGCCATTTTTGGTGAGCTTATTGCAATTCAAATCGATCGATAATGTTTTGAAATTGCCGGCGATTGCGAGTCCTTGAATTGTTCCATGTTTGTCGAATTTACGAGCGACGCTTTGCAATAGTTGGCCATTTGTGAAAACTTTGAACTCTTGTGGGAGAAATCTGCGGAAAATTTTGGGAATTTTTTGAGGGCCTACTACTGTCAAACTTACTGAATCTTGAAATTGTTATTCGAATTTGCATTAATCCGAACTCCATTCAATTTTCCTTGTTCCTCCATTCGCATTTCCGAATTAAACACAAAGAATTTGGTGCTCTTTTCAGATGGGTTGAAACGTGTCAAAAAAGTGAGAGATTCTATTTGAATTGTTGATTGCGGAAGTGCGCGATAGACGTAGAATTCCACATTTCGGCTGATATCTCCGATTTTTCCATCCAAATAAACCTCGCCAGTTGAGATTTCTTGACTGAAAACGTGGAATTGCATAGACTGCGGATTGTTGATCTCAGTCTGCAAAATTTGTCTCGGAAAAATTCGACCTCGGTTTTTACTAGAATCTCACCTTTCCGCAATCTAACGCTAGTGCCGCTTGAACAATCGCAAAAATCAAGAATGTTCCGATCATTTTTTTGAAATATAGTTTCCTAGAAAAGCGCCATCGGCGTTTAAACGACGTTTTTTGTAGAAAATCGAATTAGGAAATTGATGTGAGCAGAAAATTGTTTTGTTCAATATGCCACGTGGCAAAATTATACTTGATTTTCTCCCAAAAACCAGAATCCGCGTGACAATTTACCGATGTTTACAATTGTTCCAGATTTCCACGTGGCAAAGTTGTACTGAACCTTTTTCCGATTTTCCCAGGGAAAATCCACGTGGCAAAATTTCTGGCAGAAATTGAGCAATAAGTGTTTTGGCGTTGAAAATCATTAAAATTTTGAGTTTCAGCGCAAAAATTGAGTCCACTGTTAAATTTATGCTCAAAATCAGCTTGGAATAATTTTTTACGTCAAAAAATGCACCAGAATTAAAAAGCCTCGTTGGGTTTTGACAAAAAAGTTCTAAAATTATTTATTTTCAGACATGCGCCTATCTCATCCGCGTCTACGGAACAATCGTCGATGCTCCGCCCACAAAATCCAAAACCACAACATCAATCAGTGCTCCATCTGATGTTCTTCTCGATTATTCCAAACAAATCTAGATTTTCCTTTTTCTTTTTTCTATCTATCTACTTAGATACATTTTTTCTGCATATTTTATTTATTTTTGTTTTTTTTCCATACATTATCCTCTTGTAGAATAGCCAAGGTTCATTTTTATCTTTTTTTTAAATTTCCTCTTCCTCTTTCTCAAAAACAAGGTAAATTTCTTCTTCTTCTTCTTCTGTATTCAACAACTGTCTTCTGATTTCATAAAAACGAATTTATGAAAAACCAATAGCGTGCGCTAATACTACTAAAAACAAATTATTTACAACAAAAATGTTTAATATGGTGAAGAAGTATTTTGTGGTGAACAAGTTTCAGCCGAAACACATTCTCCTTGTTGTTGCGAGAAGACCAAATCGTTTTCGCAAGTGAAAATTGTCCATTCGCCATTCACGCAGTTTTGATAACTCGACGAGCAGGCGGCAATTTGTGTGGCTCCACCGACGCAAGCTGTTGGCTCTTCGTATCCGGCTCCACTTCCATATTCAGCTTCACCTGATCCTTCAGCTTCAGCTCCAGATCCAGAGCCAGATGATTCGTCTGGAAAGTTTGAGGTTGAGTTGGAAATTGAGTGAGTTTTTGAGCTCAAATTGAGCATTAGCCATGACGTGATAAAGATTCAAAATTCCACGTCAAAACTCATTTTCAGAGAGGGTGACGTGGCAAAATTAGGAAAACCTTTGAGATTTAGAATCTTTGCCACGTCATAGTTCTAAAAGAGTTTGACAAATTAACATTTTTTGAGGTGAACTGATGACGTGGAAACTTTTTGAAAAGCGCGTATTTATTTAAAATTATTTCCCATTTTTCAAACTCACTGGAACATTCAGCAACAGCCAATGGATAATCGCAAAGTTGTCTGGCTTGATCGAAAGCGAGTCCAGATGGGCATTGCATTGGAATCGAATAGCCATTTGAACAAGCTGTATAACTGTCACTGCATGCACCATATGAATAGAAACCATCTTCGACGCAATGATTGGCAGCACGCGGCTCATCAGATGCTGGAAGAATTGCTGAACCTTCTGGGACGATGGTGGCTTCTTCAGTGGTAGCTTCTTCAGTTGTCACTTCTTCGGTAGTGGCTTCTTCAGTGGTAGCTTCTTCAGTTGTTTCAAATTCTTGTGTGGTGGTAGTTTCATCAACAGTTGGTTCTTGTGCTGGTTCATATCCGCTTCCTCCATTACACGCTGGAACATTGTATGAATATTCGCAGGCGACAATTCTTGAATCATAGATCAAATTGGCTGGGCAATCCATAATTCGTGCAATTCCACCGGAACACGTCAAAAATTGTGTTGAACATCCGGCAAGTTCGTAGAGACCATCTTCTTTGTTTTGACAATCTTGTGGAACTGACAAATCGTCTGGAATTGTTCCACTTTGACCTGATGAAACAACATCTTCAGCTGGTGGATTCTCGAAATTGTATTGAGCCAATGAAAGGGTTACGATAAGTGAGAAGATTAGTGTTTTGAACGAAATCATCAGTGATGCTGAAACATTTTTTAATTGACTTTTTTAGCTGAGGGAGGAGATTTAAACTTACCTTAGACTCTTTAAACCAGAACCAGTGAGAAAATTCCTCAAATTTCGCCCTTTTATCGACATTTTCTCGAAAGATAGATGAAAACGAACCTTTCCCGCCATGATCAAAAAATGTTTGTTTTTTTTCGCAAAAAAAAAATTTTGAAAAAATGTTCACGCGGTTTTATAATTCCTCTCAAGACCATCAATCAAAAAGTGTGTATGATCCTTTAAAACGTATTTTCTTTTTTTTTTTTTCGTTTTTTCGGCGAGTTTTTCGGCCAACTCCATAATCCTCCTCCTTGGTCAATATTTGTCTAAACACTCTCTTTGCCAACGTGTCCGTGGCCGAATTTTCTCCCATTTTCTCTGTCCGGTCTCTTCAATTGCTACGTTGCATTAGGCGTTCTTCAAAATTAAAACAACGGTGAGTTTTAATTTTTTATTAATGATTTTGCAGTTGTTTAATTTATTCATATTTTCAGGGTTAAACATGCAATTATACATTTCTTTACTGGTCGTGAATCTCATCGCTTTTTCGAATCAGAAAAATATCAAAAATGAGAAATGTAGAACTTGTAATTTTCTAATCGCAACATTTGAAGAGGTAAATGTTTAAAAATTAAAATTATTTTTCAATAAAAATTTTCCAGGGTCTCAAAAACACAGCTCGTAATCATTTTGCTGGCGGAGATACTGCTTGGGAGGAGAAAAATCTAGGAAAATATAAAACTAGTGAAACACGACTTATTGAAGTGTTGGAAGGAGTTTGTAAAAAATCGACGATTTCTAATATAGATAAATTTCATGGAATAAGCGATTTGGAGTTCAAATGTGCATCTTTGGTAGAAAATTATGAGGAACAAGTTGAAGAGTTTTATTATAATCATCAGAGTAAGAATGCATCGATTTGGTTTTGTGTTGAGCAGCTGAATTGTGAGTTTTTTTTGGGATAATTTTTAAAAAAAATTGGAAAATCTCAGTTTCTGTTTGAATTTTGCATCGGCAGTTTTTTTTAAAGTTTATTTTTCTGGGTAAATTTTTGGTGGTCCAAAGAAAAGCAAATTTACTTTCTGAATTTTTATCTCCGAATTGTTTTTCAATTTTCATTTTACCACAAAATTGTTTCTTGGCATCTTCAACAATTATTTTTGCAGTATGTTGCCCTCACGGACATTTCGGAAAAACTTGTGAAAAATGTCCTGGCCTCGCTGAAGGTGCAGATGCTTGCTTCGGAAATGGAGCTTGTCACGGCGATGGAAGTCGAGAAGGCAACGGAAAATGCAAATGTGAAGATGGCTACTCAGGAAATCTTTGTCGCCATTGTGAAACTGATTATTATGAGGAAAAGAAGAGGGAAACATCGATAAATTGCAAAAGTGAGCCGATTGATTTTGAATTGCAAAAAAAAATAATAGTATGTTTTAGAATGTCACGAAAGCTGTCAAGGCGGATGCAAAGATGAAACCCCTAAATCATGTAGCAAATGTAAAAATGGATGGATTTTGGATGAGAATCAAGAATGTGTTGGTGAGTAAATTGATATTTTTGTGGGCCAAGTTGGGAGTTTGGAAAAATTTGAATTTGGATCATCAAAATAATTTCTGAAGCCTGTCAATTTCAAATAAAATTAATTAGGAATTGCTCAAGTAGCTTAGGAACAGTATGAAAATATTTGTCTGAAAATCACTATTCTGGAATTCGAAAACTTCTTATTTCCCCTAAATCTTTTACTGATTTTTATCAGAGTTTAGTTTCACATCAAATCAGAAGCTGAAAATGTAGACCTAGACGATTTTTTTCCCAGAAAAAATGATAAAGTTTTGTCATTTTTTTTTCGAAAAACTAGTTTTTGAATTTGATTTTTTTAGATTTCCCCAAAAATAATCATCAATCTCTGATCTTCCAAATCTCGATTTTTCAGACGTGAATGAATGCGAAAACACTGAAACGTGCACAAAATGCAGTGAAAAATGTGTGAACGAAATAGGCTCATATCGTTGCGAATGTCTGGAAGGATATAAACGAGACGAACAACAAAATTGTATATTAGATGTTGAAGGTGAGCTAGCTGATTGTGAATTCTCCAAAAACAACTTCCTGTTTCAACAAATTGTTTTGTTTGAGAATGATTTGTCACACACGCAAACTACTAGAAAAAATATTAGAAAATTGTGTGTGCGTGGAAAAATTATAGATCAGTGCCACGCGTAATTGATGAGATAATTAATTTACCCGTGACGCACTCACGAGTGAAATCTGAAGGGATTTGGTTAGGATGAGCAGCGTGAGGTAAATAGTGTGTAGCAGGGAAAAAAGAAAATGAGATAGACTAACTACAGAACTAACCCCACATTTTTCCACGTTGAATGCTGAATGAGATCGAAAAATCAATTTTTGGACCTTGGCCAAATTCATAAACTTAGTATGAAAAATTTTTTTGGAACACCAAATTTCTCTGAATTTTCGAACCCGATCTCTAAATTGCTAATTTAATTTCATCCCTCTTATCCCCCCCTCTCACACATATTTCCCGGCACATCTCAATAATTCTACAGCTTCACCTGCTGATATGCTCATCCGCCCTGCTCAATTTCTCCGTTTTGTCGCAATGTCAGCTCTCGTCTTCATTATCACATTTGTTGTCTGGTATCGCTCAACACTTCTTTATGTTCTTTGCGCACTCGCAACTATCGCCCTAATTCTAGTCGATCTTTATATTAACCCTAACACAATTCCCGATGAAGCTAAGCGTATTTTAGGCCATTAGAATAGTGTGTTAAAACTTGCTCAACATTTTACGAGTATAATTTAATAAACTTGTTTGTTCACTCATTTTTCTTGCAGCTCAAAAAAAACTCGATGAAATTAATTCTCAAATTGAAGAAGACGAAGATGAAGCTGAGGAAAAAGACGAGTTATAACAGTGCCTTATTAATTATTGTGATATTTATATTTAATTTATAAAACACAGAAAATAAAGTATTTTTTAGTCATAATCCGACACAAAATGACAACATAATATGTCTAGGAAAAAAAGAAGAAAAAGTAAAGTAAACAGAAGATGTCATAAAATTCGAGGTTCATTTTGTGAAGAGCTTTTGTTTCAGACAAAAAAATCGAGCATATTGAAATGGCTTAAAATAGAAATGATTTTCTGGTCTGAAAATGAAATTTGATCGGTTAAATGTTTATGTTTATGAATAGAGAAGTAAATGTTGAATGTGTCAAATAACAGCTGAACTTGTGGTCTGAAAAAAAGTGTGCCAGGGTTGCAAAAATGTTGCTATTTCAAACTACGTGACAGAACTTTTCTCAAAGTTAAATAAACACCTAACAAATTCGAGATCTGCAAAATCTGAGACGAAAAAATGCACACAATTTTCATACCGTACGTTCAAACCGGTGGTGGTTCAAAAATAAAACTAATTGACATTTATTTTCAGCATGACATCTGAAAGTTATCAGCAGGTGGATGGATTTTCAATGAGCAAAAAGCACGGGAAAATTTTGTGAGTCAGAAATATCTACAAAAATAAATTCGAGGTAAATCTTCAAGATCCCGAAAACTTGGGTAAATCAAAAAATCATATCAAAGTTCTGTATCAAAAAACCCAAACAAAACTAATTTTCTACCCGACTAGTTCCATTCCAAATTTGACCAAAAACAGCAGAAAAAACTAATATGAGCTAGTCATCTTATTATATCATTTGATGACGTGATTTCTCTAATTTCAGATTATCTCTAGACCCTTTTGTGTTCCTTTTCTTCCTCTTCCTCTTCATTTTTTTTTCGAACCTCACAGCTGAAAAATGACAAATAATTACCTACTATTATTATTATCTACATTTTTCGTCGTGTTCAGAACTTTTTTTCTTTCTTTTTAAAAAATAAAAAAAATGTCTCTCGCACTTTCTCTTTTTCTGAAAAAAAGAGCTCTCCTCGGAAAAGGGAAAAGGCGGTGCTGAAAATGGGCGGAGCTTCGAAAGTGTTCGTTTTTCTCTTCGTTTTTCAGACCACCCAGTTTTATCGACACGAGCGGTCTTGTCACTTCCGTTGCTCTGAAAAGAGCAAATTGCGACTGACGAATTCAAACTTTTTTGAAATATCATACTGTAGTTTAGGGGATTCCTTGGTAGATCTCTTAAGGTTTGAGACTAGGGGGGTTAAGGTCCTTAGATCTGGTAGAGTTTCAGATTTGGGTTAAGGTTCCTTAAGTACCTTACTCTAACATTTTGATTATCAAAAGTCACTCCACCCACAACAGTTGAAATTCAATATTCCCCCCGAACCAAAAAAAATCGGTTGTTGCAAAAAGTGTTTCAACTCACCAAATTGTGCCCGATCTCAAATTACTCCCCACCCCAAAAAATCGTCATTTTTCCCCCTTCTGATGTGCTCTTTTTTGTGACCTTGATCTTTTTTTCGTACATTTTTTGGAGCGAAATTTCGAAATTTGTTTTTTCTTCTTTTCTGATTCATTCAGAAGTAATTGAATTGAGAGAAGAAGAGAAAAGCGTTCCGAAATTTCATCAGATTTTCTTCAGGGGAGATTTTCAAGTCTAGAAGAAAAACCTGAAAGTTCACATTTTTCACAAGAAACCGAGAGCATAGATTACTGTAGTTTTTCGGGTGGACGATTCAAATTTAAAAACCAGCCAGAGAAATTTATTCAGTGATACATAGAATCTTGAATTTCAAATTTTTGAAAAAAAGTTTTCGAAACATTTTGAGAATATCTGGAATCGGACTAGAATTTGGACCACAAAATTAATCCACAATAACAAATTCCTGAAATGACATAAAATTGATGTATAAACATTTTCAGCTCGCAAAATAACTTGAAATTGAAATTCTTTTCAAAAATTTCAAAAACTTCAAAAATTTTCCCGCTCACAATAATTGTTTTGCCTAATGTAATATAATATCATTTCAAAAGGACCTCTTGAATTCTGAAAGTTTTTAGACCACTGATCAAACAAATTTTTCCAGGTAAAACAAATACTCTTCATAAAAAATGCAAATCAATTGGTCAGCCATCGTTCTTAGTGTCATTTTCGCGCTTTTTGTCGGAGTTCAAAAATCGGCCGCAATGTAAGTCATTTATCTCAAATTCGGCTTTTCTGATTCGGATTCTGATCAAGATTTATTAGCCTAAAAAAAATTTTGCGTGGTCCCAAGAGACCCAAAATTCGTACAATCGTCAAAAATTATTATTTTTTGATAGATTATACACAAATTGTATTTTGACAGGTTGTTTTTCAATGTGGCCTGAGCGCGGGTCCAAAATGAGGCGTTGTACTAAAAATCCACCACGTCATAAGTAGCTGTAATCAATAAATTCTTACAGGCCAAGTCCCCAACAAGTTTCACTTTCGCCAACTCGAAATTGCTTTTTCTCACCAATGGGTTGTGTTTTCTTGCCAAAAATGACACGAATTCGCAAACTTTCGCAAGACTATCGCTACATTGCTCCAGAATACGAATAAAACCAACAAGGATTTTTCGAAAAAAAAATGAATGATTTGAGTTTTAATTATGTGTGTGTGTTTAATTAGTGTGCATTTTATGCATCAATTTTGAATATATTCATTTCTGTTTTTTTTCTCTTCTCGTGCGTGGCAAATAAATTTGAACTGATGTTGTTAATTAGATTTTTTTTTTCTAGTTTGATTGTGAGCTCCAAGATTTTTCTGAGCAATGAATAAAAAAATAAGAAGCTGCCACAGGGGTTTTATTACTACCGAGTCAATGCAAAATTGTAATCGAGCAAATAGGCTCCGCCCATCTTTTCCGCACAGACATGTGGGCGGAGCTTAGGTTTTCAGATTTTCAAAAAGAAAATTGAAAACCCTTTGGCTCAAAAGACACACAGATAAAAAGAAAAAGTCGGGCTATATGTGTGTTTGCAGCAACCGACATCTCGCGAGGCCGGCCACACGCTATTGTTTTTTTTGTCGGCCACGTAGCGCGCTGTTTGCGGAGGTTTTTTGTCGTCAGATAAAATGTTTTGTACGTGATTAATTCTCGGTAGTAATAAAACCCCTGTGAAGCTGGAAATAAAATAAAATAAAATGATGTTATTTAATTTCAAAGCTGTAGTTTGCCCTCGAAAATTTCTGAACCTTATAATTTTTGAAAATCTTTAACATTTTCAAAATTATAGTGTTTATTTATCCGAATAAGTTTTATGAATCAACGAACTCAAAAAATTCCGAATCAAAACATATTTATCTTTTTCTGTTTGTAGTTTGACGGGTAACTTTTTGAAACTCATAATTTTCAATAGTCAAATTATAGGATTGTTTTCTAAACATCGAAGAGCATATTTTTAAAGAATCATAGTTTCCAGATGAAAATTTCAGACAAAACAAGAACTCTATTTTGCCACGTCATAACTTTCCAAAAAAAAATCGAAATTCTTAATCCTCTGAACTTTTGTTTATTCACAAAGTTTCAAGTCTGGTTTTTGTTCGAAACAGCTCATTTTTGCCACGTCATAATATTTTTTTTAGAATAGAAGTTTCAACTGAATTTTAAAGATCAGGCTCAGATTTTGTTGATTTGAAAACATTGAAAATTCGTAAAATAAAATATAGGGATTGTCTGAAAATTAAAGAGCAACCTTTCGAAACTTCGATATTTTTTATATCTGAAAGTTGCCACGTCATAACTCCATGTGAACTTTCGAGGATTTTCTGAAAACCAATTAAAATTTTTGCCACGTCATACCATTTGGCCTCTGAAATCTCGATGTTCTTCGATTTTTATTATATGTTAATAAAATCAAAATTATTCAAGCTCATTCGAAAATATGCGCATTTTTCCAGAAATTTGTACATGGTGGGCTGAAAATGTAAGAGTTCTCATCTGATTTCAATCATAAAATGTGTTTATTTTTCATATCATTTACCAGTTGACAAAAGAAAGGGAAATAAATAAATACATTTTTTTTTGTTTTTTATTCACAAATGGCGATTTGTTGATTATTTGGAAGAAGATGGTGCATCAGCTGTATCCATGACTAAAAAAACATTTTGTTTAAAGCTGAAGCCTAAGCCTACACAAAAACCAGATTTTTTAAATCACAGGCGGCAATGGAAACTGCGACCAGAAATCAAAAGAAAAATGACTTTTTGACATGTTTCAGCACTTAAGAAATGCATGAATGATTGATAAGTTCATTCAAAAAATATGGGTGGCCAGAGATTTTCAGAAAGAATTGACAGTTGCTCTAACTCAGGTTCAAACTTGACAACAAAAACGAACAAAGCTTTTAAACTTTTGGTTTCAGGAGAAACTGGGGGAATACATTCTCATAAATAATCTCAAGATTTTATCTTGTAAATTCTGCTGGCCGGAAATTAATTTTTGGTCAAACTACATCTGAGCAGACATGGAGAATGGAAAAATTAGTTGGAAAAAATAATAGGGTCATTCAAAAATGTTTTTTGAATTTTCAAAAGTTCAATGTTCTTGTCTAGAAAAATTGAAACTTTTCAAAATGAATAGAAACGTGGACTTTTGAAATTTTTCGGTAAAAAATGTTATAATAAAAAAAAATTGAGCATTTCTTATTTGAAAAAATGAGGATTATTCTGGAAAATTGAAGTGAGTTTTGGAAACATTTCGACTTGATTTTTTTCCTTTGAATTTTCTAAACCATTTGGAAAATTTTGGTTTTTCAACAAAATGTTTTCAAGTTCAGAACTGTTTTTTTAATATAACAAAAATTTGTAGTTAATTAATTACGAACTAAAATGTAGCTACAAAACCCGTTGACGTAAAAACTTCTCAAAGTTTTTTTTCAAAACTACTCGGAATAAAAAGGGATCTGGGGAAAATCTGGCTTGTGTCAGAAACTTTTTTAAAAAATTTTAACAGAAACTTGTTGGTATTTTAATTCGAATTTTCTGGAAAATTCTCATTTCTCCCCCAAAAACCCTACCATCTTCTTCATAATTTGTAAGCGCATCAATAGCAGTCAAATGTTTTTCAATCTCATTCGATTGCAAAAATGGAGTCGATGTTCCATCGGGAAATTCCAAGCGATTTTTCGCCAAATTAATCGAGCAATTATGTTTTCGAAGTGTGTTCAAACCAATCAATAAATCCATCTCGCGATTTGCCATAATATTAAAGGGACAAAGGAAATGAGCATTTTCCACTTTCACATCACACAGATGAATTTTTCCTTCGAATTTTTCGAATCCTCCAACACCTTTGGCTTTTCCTTGAAATCTTTTATCAATTAATCCAGTCAAATTACATCTTTGAGCACAAGCCAAAGACATTATCGATACTTGAGCACCTAGAAAAAAACAGGAAAAATGTTTGAATTCGAATCAAGTGAAAAATATAAGTACCTGAATCAATGAAGGCTTTAACTGCCACATTATTAATCGTCAAATTAATATATAACATTGTGACTGGAATTTGATCTTCTGGATGATAATCAAGAGATTGACTGTATAAATTATCAATTCTTTGTCTATCGATTTTTTGTTGAATCAATTTTTGTCCTTCTTCAGAATTTGGATCAGACATCAACATTTCTTTGCGAAGCATTTCCTTTTGGAATTCTTCGAACTTTTTGAAAAATTCCTCTGAAAAAATGTTTTTCATATTGCTTTCTCAGAAAGTTTTCTCTTACCGAAACTCATTTTTGGATTTTTCTCAAACATTTCAACTAATTCTGGAACATCTAACATGTAAATGTGTCCTTGCCCGTTTTGTAGCTAAAAAAATTATTTTTGAATGATTTTTAAAAAGAAAATTAAGATTATCCTTACATTTGTATAAATAGCTCTTGCTGAGTTTGTCAATTTTTGTGAGACCAAATCTGATGGCTTCAGGTTTTTCAGAATATTCTCGAGTTGTTGTTTTTGTGTAAGTAGACCTTGAGAAGAAGTTGCTGCATTTGGTGTGCTTTTCTTCGATTCGTTGAACACTTTTGAGGCGCCCAACACAAATTTGCGGATTTTTAAAATATCAATGGGGACTATCGAAGATGGATCTTGTGACTGAAATTTCAATTTTTCTATAAATTTTTTTCGAAAAAAAAATAAACTCACTGGATAATCTGGTGTATACACATAAAGCGAGCATGCTTGAGTAATTCCTAATTCTTTTATTTGTGATTGTGGTCCGAATGGTTTTGTCCGATCAAAAATGTCATAAATTTTCTGACTTTTATCCCAGATAACCATGGCATTTGTGTCTAATTCACGAACCATTGAATTCGCAGTTGCTTCAACATTTTTCCACGTCGTATCATTCACGCAAATTCGAACATTGAACATCTTTTCGGTGATTATCTCAAGGTGATGACAAAAAAAGAACACAATTCAAAAAATAACAGCTGTTTGGGCGAGAGAGTGCGCGTTCGTTGGAGACGCAGACATGTAAAGCCGGCAAGCGCGCCCCATTGAGATTAGTTTTGCGTGGCAATTCAAACAGGATTTTTGTACATTTTTTGCATTTTTGAGCTTATAAGCGAAAAACCGTTGAAACAGATAATGAAGAAGTTTGCAAGATGGAGAGATTGAACTACACTACATATTATTTCTCAATATATCTGTTTATGATGATCGGGTGAGTTCGTTAATTTATCAATTCTGTTCTTTTTTAATTCAATTTCACTTTTGTAAATATGTTAGTTCAACTGCTTTATCACTCAATTACTCTCTATTTCTCTCCTTTTTTGTCCGGATTCTCTAAGTGTGTTTCAGCACTGTTAAAGTCTTTGACAATCTTAACTTTCTTCAAATCGTTGTTCAGCTTTTGCATGGATGTTTCACTGGGACACGATACCAATGCAACCGGTTCGTCGACAGATTCAGCCGACATTGTTCCACCTTTCGAACGAGCAGTTGCCATTTCTTCCAATTCTTTTGCTGACTTTTTTCTAAGTTGAACACATTTATCTGTGGCCTGAAATATATTTGTACATCTTCAAAACCATCTAGATCATCTACAAACACCGCAACGCTTACTGTAATTCTCACCTTTTGCTCAGAAGTCGACATTTTAATTTCGTATAGAGTTTTCGCAAAATCAATGAATCGAAAAATGCCGAGATTTTTGTGCGAACTGGACTGATTTGATTCTCAAAAAATCTAGGTCACCCTTTTTTTCACGTCGATATTTTTTCGAATTTCTGTTTTTGGCGCTTTCAAAAAAGAGGGATATTTTTTTTTATTTTCGAGCTCACTTCTGATAAGCGAAAAACCGGTTCAAAGCATATTTTACACGTTCAATTAAAGTTTTGATGAAAGTTGGATTCGGGTAGAAAATTGTGAAGTTACCAAAACTCTCAGTTTCGTTCAGAAAATAATTCCAACCATCAACAAGTCGATAATGTCTGAAATATATATTTTTTTTTGAATTTCAGAATTAATATCCTACCTGACCACAAATTCATCGGGATCAACAAGCATCAAAGGATTTTCGATTTTGAGGGAATATTTTTGAACTCCATGTACACCCATAGAATCTACAAATTCCGGTCGAACTATACTTTTTGAAGTGTGATTTTGTGGAGCAACGTGGCTTGTATTGTGCCATTTTAGAATCGGTAGAATTTCATGCAAATTGTGATTTTGATTATTTTTTGGATCGTAAGGAATTTCGGAATATCTCAAAGTCCATTGACATTGAAATCGGTATTCAGCGACACTTTGGGATGATCTAGGAAAAATTCTAGGTTAGGTTGAGGAGAGAAATTCTGACAATGTTTTTTTTCTAAAATTTTTTTTGAGAACATGGACGTTGTCATAAATCGTAATTCTAAATAAATTTAAACTTCCCATAAAATATCTTACTCTAAAAAATCAAAAATATTTCGATCCTGTTTCGTCGCCCAAATCCTCTCATCCAAATCCACAGTTCCAACAAATCGACTAATTTTTCTCGATCGATAAATACAATCTTGTAATTGCATTTCATGTCGACATCGATGTCGATTCACACATTTCGAAGAATTTGAACTTATTTTAACAATTTCCACATTTTCTTTTTCATATGTTTTTAGAAAATTCTCAACGTTTTCCGAAAATTCGAATAAATAAACAATGAAATGATCGGCTTTTTGAACTTTGTAGAATTCGAGAAATTCTGCCAGAAGGAATATTTTTGGAGATGAGCCAAATATTGGAGCAAGACATATTGTGAAATCAAAAATTGGTTTCGGATCTTTAAAAAAATATACATTAGTTTTGATTTTTCTGCGGGAACTTGGAAATTTACCAGAATATTCTATCAATTTGGTGAGTTTTTTAATCGGGTCCTTGGAGTTGATTGAAATTCCAACAAACTTAGCTTGACCGTGAAAATCAGGATTACAATTTACAGTGAATTCAGGAAAAACCACAGAAGTTTCTTGATAAATTTCGATTTTTTCTTTGTTGAAAAGTCGACAGTAAACTCTTCGGCTGAAAAATGATGACGTGGAGTTTTTTTTTTTGGATAAATATGAGAATTCTATTTCTGAAAATTTTGTAGTTTGAATACTGTATCTAGTTGTTTTCTGACATTAACTTTTGTAGTTCAGATTACTGTAGTTCCAGAAATTTTCTGAATTTGCAGTTTGGCTACCGTACTTTTATTTAATTCAAACTGTTGCAGTTCGGGTACTGTACTTGAACGGAATTTTCAGCCTACAGGTTTTGCAGCTCTTTGAGTTTAGATTAGATCTTTTGAATCCAATTCTTGCAGTTTGGATTACTGTAGCTCTATCTTCAGAATTATAGAAAATAACTCACTTCAAATATCCACGACTCGCCAAAATTACAGTAATCTTATCTGGATTACTGTAGGCTGAAAAAACTGTCAAATTGTCCAAATTAGCTCCAATAAATACAGATTTTGAAATAATTGAATTCTCCTTAGGCTTAAAACTTTGTCGATTTCTAATAACTTTATTTTTTGCTTCAGTAGGAATAAAGAAGTTATAGGAAAGAATAAAATAAAATACGGAAAAAGTGAAAAATAAAAATAAAATTGACAAAATATATTTTATTCGAAATCGCATCGAAAACAATAAAAAGAGAAAAATATTCAAAAAGAAAGGAAAATGACCCAAATAACACATATTTTTATTAATTAATTAATTAATCAATTTTTTTTTGCAAAACAAAAGAGTTAATCTCGATTTGGATGTCTTCTCTCAAAATGCGATGTCAAAAAATTTTTTGTTCACAAAAATTTTGCCACAATCTGCACACTTGAATTTTCCAAATTGATCGATTTTCGCAACTTTTTTCGATTCCTCAATTTCATTTTCAAGTTTTTCCAAATGTTTCAGAAGTTCTTGTTGGGATTTCTAAAAAAAAATATATTTATTTTGAGAAGTTTCGGGAACAAACCAACCAATAAATGTTGAATTTGTAGCTGTGAAATTCGAATAATTTTTCGATATCTTTCAGATATTTTTTCATCTTGTAAATCGATTGCTAAAACCGAGGGAAGAGCTGCTTGAAGAATTGGCAACGTTCCAACACCAGTTTCAAGCAAAGGAATTGAGATTTCATCTGTAAAATGGGGAAAATGTTTCAGGAAAAAAGAAGTTCCGTGTAGAAATTTAAAAAAAACTTTTAATTGAATCTATTTTTGGTTTACCAACTAAAAAAATTGTTTGATTTCTATGTTTTTCCAAACTGTTGATTCTGAATTTTCTGAAAATCAAGCTAATTCATTTCAAGATTTCTGGGAATTTAGAATTCCAGCAGGGGTTTTTTCAGATTTTCAAAATTTCAAAAAAAAATCCGAAATTTCCTATTCAGATTTTCAGCAGTTTGGAAAAAATCTCGAATTGAAACTGTTCAGAAATTGTTTCTAAAAATATGAGCTACAGTAGTCCCTAGAATTACTGTAATTCAATTTTGGATTCAAAAATTTCATGTTGAATTTTGATAAATTTTGGGGAACAATTTCTAGAAGTATCAAATTATCTCAATTATTTTTTGAAAACTTGAAAAATTAGAAGATTTTTTTCCTAATTTCTTGAAAGTAAAGTTATGCTTTTATCTGAAAATTATTCAGAAGTTCCGGTTTCTTCTAATCGAAATATTCAAATTTTCTGAACTCACCAATCAATTTCCAATTCGGTAAAATATCCAAATTATCCACCATCGCTGCAAAAAATTCCAAATACTAAAAAAAATCCAGTCAAAAAAAAAGAGAAAGAGAGAAAAAAATGATTTCCAAGTATGCGCGCGCAAAAATTCCAAGAATAAGAAATTTTCAGAGAAAAAAAGAACAGATGAAAAAAACAACAAAAACAAGAGAATTTCTGAGAATTCACTGCTGTGCTAAAAATAGCTAGGTATATATTTTTCACTTTTCTGAATCTGATTCATGTGAACAAATATTAGTGCATAGTTACTATGGCGACAGAAAATAGACAAAAATAATATGTTCCAAGAAATCTCCGCCCATTTTTAGTGGATTAACAAAAAAGGGGAATTCTAGGAAAATATTATTATTTAGTGAAAAAGCGAAAAAAAAAGAGAAAAATATGAAAAAATTCATGAAGAAGATAACAACAAATACAGTCAAACTCAACAAGAAAAAAAAACGAAAACGAGAAAAAAAAGTATAATTAATTAGGCAATTAATTTCTGAAAGCAGTGACAACAGATTCATATTTGGTTAAATCGATGACTCGAATGAGATCAGCTGCAGTTCCACCAACTGATAAAACAGCACCAACATCTGGATTGAATTGAGCGCAATGTAATTCACCGATTGTTAATTTTTCCGAATGAACTTTGTCAATTGAGGAAGAAGTGTCGCTTACTTTCCAGATATTCATCATCTGAAAAATGAGAAATGGAAATTTTTAGAGTTATCCGAATCCTGAGAAACTTGGAGATTTTCTGGGATTTTTTTCCATTTGAAAAATTCTGGAAAAGGGAGCTTTGAGTTTTCAGAAATTCAAAAAAGTTATGAGGAAACTTCTGTTTTTCGGTAATATATAAAATTATATGAACCGGAAATTAATTGAACAGTTTTTGATTCTTTCCTAATCATATTTCCTGCAAAGTTTCAGAAAATAATTATGACAAATTCCAACTTTTTTCAGAAACTTTTGATTTTGAAGTGTTCAGTTTTTCCAAATTTGAAAATAAAAAAACTTAGTTTTTCAGAAGATTATTTCTCTAGAACACGAAAAACTTCACGGTAAACAACACATTTTTCTAAATTTCCCAATGGAATTTCTTGATTTACCTCATCTTCTCCAACAGTAACCAATAATCCTCTAGTCAACGCAGATAATGTAATTCCCCCAATCGGTCCATCGTGCGCAATTCCTTCCCAAATACATTGTCCCGGTTTTCTCATATCCAAATATCTCAACCTTCCATCATCAGAAGTAACAAAAGCAGTGAATGGATTGAAATGATTCCACAAAACTTTCTCAATTTGTCCATCGAATTTCCAAGCAGCTGAAGCTTGTCCAAGTATATCTCGACAATCAACAACTTGAACATGTCCTTTCATTGTTCCCAATAATAAAAATGTGGATTCGTTTGGATGCCAACGAATTGATTGAACTTCGCCGCCACGATCTCCGATTATTTGAGCCGGTTTTGCTTCATCCAAATCCCATAGAACTACAGTTTTGTCAGCGCCTCCACTAGCCAAAACATGTGACGTAATTCTATTCCAAGCTAAGGAAATGACTGCATCTGAATGTCCTTGTCCACTTCCATCTCGCTTCTTTCGTTTTGCTGGAAAAATTACAGATTTTTTGGGATCTTTAAGGATTTTTCTGCTCATACATTTAGTTTTCTTTGCTGGTGCTCCAAGTGTAATAAAAGGTGTGACAGTATTCATAATATCCAAATCCCAAATATGAATTTCGGAATTCATAGTTCCCACAGCTACCAAATTTCCTTTTCCAGTCTCCTCATTTCCCGGATCATGTTGAATTGGTTCCAAACAGAGTGGCGGAGCATCAAGAATATAATCATGATGACAATACCAATCGCTATCCGCTTCATTATAAACATAGCATTCCAATGTGAAGTCGCCTTTATCGATTTTTGCCACAGCAACCATATTATCGTCTTTTCTCACAATTATTTCGTCTTTTTCCTCTTCTTCATCTGAATCGACATTATTTGTCACATATGGATCATCTTTGTTGTTTGTGTACATTGCAATTCCACGCATTCTGAAAATTTATCGAATTTTTTTTGAGAACTTTATTGATCGATTATTTTAACAGTGAAATAATACAATTTTCAGATCTCACAATTTGATTTATTGATTTTTCAGCAAATTTCAAACAAATATTTTCCGATGTGAGAAAATTATTAGAAAATTTCCAAGAGATTCTAGAATTCCTGGTGAACTTGTTTTTCGACAATTTTTTTTTGTTTCAAAGTAACTCACCCATTATCACCATGTGCTTCTTCACCATCTTCATCAAGATCATAACCTTTCAAATATTTCTTCTCAAAATCATTATCATCCTCTTCTTCTTCTCTCATTTCAACCTCTTTTACTTCAATTTTCTCTTGCTTCACCTTTTTTTCCTGTTTCACTTGTTTCATCTCTACTTCTTCTTCTACTTCTATTTCTCCATCACTTTCATTATCTGTACTTTCTGCTCCTGCTCCTCCTCCACCTTCAATAAGTTCCTTCAACTCATCTTGTGTCAATTTGATTTTGTCTGGAATTTCTTTGGCGACTCCTCGCTGGATCCAAACCATATCCGATACCATTAAAACGCTATCCATCTTTGTTTACTGCAAAAATGTATAATTTATTGCTGAAATCAACAACTTGAAAATTAGAGATATTTAAAATCGTGATAAGAACGTTTAAAACAAATAAAAAACAAAGTTTCAAGTAAAAAAAATAATTTATTGAAACCGTGAACCAATGAATCTATGCTCGGGAGTTATGAGATCAGGCAATTTCAGATTTACAATTTGTATATAATTTTTAGAATCCGTATAAAAACTGAGAAAATCATCACATGGTTTTTCGTAGAATCCTAACCAATTTGATAATAAATTTACATCTAGTTTAGCTGTTGGACTTTTGAAACCAATCGATATTATTTGCATAGCAATATGACGCATTTCGAAAACAGCATCGACTAGAGAATATTTTAGAATTACATCTAGATTTCGAAATATTCTGAAGAATCGTATAAAGTTTTTTGAATAATAAGCAAGAATGATTTCTTCAACAACTTTTGAATTTGGCAAGAAAATTCGAATATCTTGAAGAAGTGTGGATTTTTTAGTGATTTGTCGCAAGAAAAATGACGAAATTAGAGTTTCATTTCTCTTTTCTGAATGATCAATCTCCTCGAACCACCTGAAAATATTTTTAATAGAATTTCAAGAAATTTGAGTGATTTTCAAACCTTCCAAAACATTCTTCTAATTGTAAATCTTGCAGCTTCGCATCATAAGCCACGCATTTTTCCTGCTTACAAATCGCATCAGTTTCAATATAAAATGGTAGCATAAGTTCCAATAACTCGATAGCTTGTTTTCCTTTAATTCTTTGCATTGTCATATCCTGTCTAACAGATCTCAATCGATCAGAAACAAATGAATAAATCATGCTGAAGTTGGTATCTGAAAAAAATGAAAAATATTTTAATTGTCTCACCGTTAAACTACTACATCAAATGTAAACTCGAATCTGTATAGCCCTTGTAAAGTGTTATTTTATTTTGCACATTTTCTGGACGCCAATCCCATTGAACCTCTTTTAAATTACCAGAGGTAGCGTGAAAACAATGTGCGAAGTATGTGGAATCGAACTGGGATATGATACCCACTAGGCGACAGTTTTCGCACTTTCCCATACTAGCTCACCTCTAAATTCTTCGAATAATTGAAGGAGATAATTGACAGTTCTGACAAGTGTTGGGAATGTGCGTAATAATTCGGGTTTATTATATTTATGTGTATCCGCAGCTGATCTCGTATATTCTTTCACCATCTTTTTCGGATCACCAATATAATATTTCCGCAGTCCATGGGATGTAGATTCGGTGGCTTCGAGTAGGTGAACAAGTTGATTTTTTGTTCGAAAAATTACTTCTTCCTTCGGGCACATTTCCAAGCATTCTGCCATTTGAAAAATGAATATTTATTTGAAGTCAAACTGTAGATATAATATATTTTTAATTCCACAGCATCAGAATAATACTACAGCTTTCAAAAAAGCTGAAAATCGCATTTTGGGACTTCGAAAAAATGAAAAAAATTTGGAGGACTAGTTTTCTTGGCGAATCCTAGGCCATCGGTTTTCTGTGTAGTTCTCACGGACATTTTTCATTTTTTTCAGTTTTTTTCACACCCCGCTTAAACGGGAAATGACTGTTTTTCTACTGTAGTACGCAATCGAAAAGTGTGCAAACACCGCGTCTCTGCGTCTCTCGAAAATTCACAATGTTTTGTTCGTTCAAAGGAACATACATTTATTAATTTATTGGGTCTCGAAAAGCTGGCCTTCCTGGGCTCCTAGGAATTATGAATCTTATAGTTTAATGTAGATCTCGACACGCTGAATCTCGTGGTATTTTTCATTTTTTCTCTAACGCCTGTTTTCCTAACAAAAATTGGTACGCCAACTTTTTCATTGATTTACGTTGCTGATTAAAGGGACACGTATTTATTTAACCGCGTGGTCTCGACGCAAATCGTAACTTTCTTCGCAGGACCCCTAAAAATATGAGTAACATAGTTTAATGTAGATCTTGAGACGCTGATTCTAATGGTATTTTCAATTTTTCATATAACGACCTCTAAGTTATCGAAAATTGGTACGCCAATGAGAACAGCATTTTGCTAATTTTTTCATTGTTTGAGCGGGTGTGTTTTGCGTTCGCTGTTTCAAAGTGTTTGAAATAACTAATTTATGTTTTCTTCAAGCTTTTGAGACTTATAGGTATACTCTGAGGGTATCCCCAAATGTTCTTTTCCTAACGTTTTTGTGAAAGTCAAAAAAAAGCATAAACTTTTCAAATGGGAAAAACTGTTTCTTTTTTTTCGATTTATCGATAATGTAACTTGACTTGATTTTTTTTGTTGTTACTACGTTTCATAACTTTAGAACTGATCAGTTGGTAGAGACCACAACTATTATCGGCACAGTGTACACTTTGAATTTTTCCTGATAACAGCATTTTTTGTATTTATTTTTCTGTTATTTCAGAATGTCGGCTTCGACGGATATTTTAAAAATAGGTAGTTATGAACTTCCTCGGCCTATAGCATTCACATATTTATTATCAATCCTCTACAATGTCACATTTTTCCTACAATTTTCCGCAACTCCTCATCTCGTAAAACAGATAGGTCTTTCTGACGCGGATTTCGGATACATTCAGACAATTTTTGGTGTATTTCAAATGATCGGAGGACCTCTTTTTGGGTATATCATCCAAAAATTCGGTCTTCGCTATGCTCTATTCATTTGCTATATTTCAACACTTTTATCAGGAATCGGATTATTTTTCTCATTCGACTATTATTCTTTATTATTATCCCGTATTCCTGCTTTATTTATGCATGGTCAACAAGCCCATCAAACTCTTCTTTCCGCTTTAACAAGTCCAGGAAAAGAAAGAACCAGTGCATTTGGTAGAATGGGTTTGACTTTTGGAGTTGGATTTATTTTCGTCCCAATCTTTTCAATTATTTCTACAAAACTTTTTGGATTAACAGCTCCATTTATTGTATCCGCTTTGCTTGCTTTAGTTCCATGTTTTGTCCTCGAAACATTTATCGATAGAAGTTCATATGAACATGAGATAAATGATGATGAGAAAAAGAATGAACAAAAAATAAATTGGACAAATATTATCAAAACTTTGCGAAGACCTGGAGTATTGAATATTCTCATGAAAAAGAATGGTCCAATTATCCCATTCCTCTTTGTGATTGCTGTTTTGAATGTGAGTTGTCTTATCTTTGATAGAACTTTGACTGAAATACCTTTTCAGTTATACATAATTGAAAAGTTCCAAGCATCAAACACCGAAGATCAAATAATGCAAGTTTTTATTGGTGTTTTCATAATGTTTTCAAATGGATTTGGTGTGATTTGGCTTCGGAAAAAATTCGATGAGCAAAGTCTTCTGATTATTGGCTCAATCTCATTTGTAAGTATTTTTCTCAATGGTTTCGAAATTGAAAACTAAAAAAAATAAAATAAGTTCAGGCAATCGGTTATTTATTGTTCACTCTAATATTCTTCAACTTCTGGATGCTCATTGTAATTATGCCATTTTTATCACTCGGAATGAGTGTTGTTGCAACATGCAGTGATAGTTTATTAACTTCACTTGTCGATGAATCAGAACAGGTTATTCACATTATTAAAATACAAAACCCAATACTGTTTTTAGGGAGTAGTTCTCGGAACAGCGACTTCGCTCAACTCATTAGTTCGAACATTTTCTCCACTTTTTGCTGGATCTCTTCTTCAATCCTACGGTTTTCAATCAATCACTTTGTTTGGTGTTTTTGGCTCAATTTTCAGTATTGTTATGATGTGGATTTTCCCAGTTGATGAGTCGCTGATCAAGAAACACAAATCCGAATAAGAATAAGAAAGAAGATACTTATTTTTCAAATTAAAAACTGTGATAGAAATTTTGTTAACAGGGTATATAAAAAATTAATAAATATTGAATGATAAGATTTTTGAAAAAATGTTTTGTTTTTTTTTCAATAAGAAAGAGCAGTTACTCTCACTTTAAAATATTTTTTATCGATTTGTATTCAAATTCAGGAAAGCCTGCAGTTGTTTATCAGTATGAATGTTTAAAAATTTCAAGACTCACCACATGTTTCCAGGTTATTGCAGTTATTATTTCATAACATTTATAATCAAAAATGCGTGTCGTGGAAAAATTCTCGCGTCAAGCGGAGGCGTGACCTTTTTAGTTGGCAAGATAAAGCACGTTTTTCATTTCAAGAAATTTTTTGATGGAGTTTATGTTTGGTTTTTGTTCAGGAGTATAGCTCTTTGTATTCCAGGCTGGTATTTTTAGGTTTAGACTTCTATTTAGTATTATTTTTGCGATTATTTTTTTCTCCGCGCAAAAGTACTGTAGCTCTAGAAAATGTGTGCAATTTCTGCAAACACCATAACCATTTGACGAAAATCGAATTTTTTTTTCTTTTTTTTTCGGGCTGGGCCTTCTTATCATTCATTGATTTATAATATGCCGTCCTGATGATTTTAGAACAACAAATATTTCACAATCAGTTGAGTCATCAGTTTTCTTTACATTTTTCAATTCTCTCTTCGAAAACTAGTGTTCTTCTTCTTCTTTCTCTAAAAATCGATTTTTTGAGTAATTTCTATTGCTAAATTTTTTGTTGACCCTTTACAATGTTTCCCATCTATTTTTCAGTCACTTTCAATTTATCGTGATGGTTGATTTTGAAATTAACAAAAATTTTAAAATAAAAACAAGTCTTCGTTATCTAAAACTCATACAGTTTATGCAAATAAAATTGAGATATCAGAAAGTAAATAAGTTTTTTTTGAAAGTACTTTGGGTAAACATCTCTTCAATTCAATATTTCACAATGTTTCTCTGCTCACTCTTTTCTCTCTTTTTTTCATTTTTCTTCATGCGAAACACATGATTCTCCTACTTTCTTTCTTTCTGTTTTTTTTACACAAATTCTTTTTTGTGACCTGACCAACGAAAAAATTGTATTACTTTTTTTTTCGAGATTTTTCATATATTTTTAGCACTTTTTAAATATTTGTTTTCTTCTCGAGTTCTTGGAAAATAAAGTTGTTTATTTGTTTCATAAATACTCCATTTTTCCAGATAAAAAATGTCGGAAGTGATGGATTCGTTGGTAAATGATGAGTTTGAGATAATAGAAGGAGCTGAAGATGAAACAAATGAAAATGAGGCTTGGACAATGCAACAAACTATTCGAATCGATAAAATTTCGCTTCCACCCAATTATGTTTTTTCGCCAATTGAGAATCATAGTTTGGCCGAACCACTTGCATCACAAAAACCAAGGTGAACTAAGACTTCTGAAGATTTCATTTCTAATTCAATGAAAAAAGCTTCCAATTTTTGTTTCACACGAAAAATATTCAACTTTTTCAATAATTTGATTGTGAGTATAGTTTTCTAGTAAAAAATCCCAAATTTTCAGCTTCGAAACTCCGATTCTTGCCGGTTCTGTTGTTGCAGAAGAAAGAAAAATTGAAGAAAACGACAAAAGATCGGTCGCCTCTTCGATCAACAATACACTTCACGATGTTTCAATTATTCCTGGATCTGAGAGTTCTTCTATTCAACCAGAATCTTTGATTCATTTAAACTTGGAAGAAGCTGAACAAGCTTTGAAGAATTCGATTATTTATGTTGGAGAACTCAAAAAACGACTCGATATTCAAACTTTGAAAATTGAGGAATTGAAAAATTCCGAAAAATTCGAAGTTGAAAAATTGTTGGAAGAACAAAAAGAAGAATTTAAGAAACAAATGGAAGAGTTTGAAACATTGAAAAAAGAAGAAATCGAAATATTATTGAAAGAGAAAAATGAGAAGATTGAGAAACTAATGGAAGAATTTGAAGTTTTGAAGAAAGAAGAAGTCGAAAAATTGTTGAAGGAACAAAAGGAAGAACAATTGAAAAACTTGACAGATATTCAATCAGAATATAGTTTGAAATTGAGAGAATCTGAAGCTATTGTTGAAGAATTGAAATCTCAATTGGCTGCGACAAGTCAATGCGCTCAAATTTGGAAAGAAAATGCGGAAAAACACAGTTATCGAGATGAAAAAACTATTGTTGATCGATTGACCGAAGAAAACAAGATGTTGAGGTACTTTTTTTTTTGAAATTTGGAATTTTTAAGCATACCCGATTTGAGAAAAAATTTCCCAACTGTTTTTTTTTTTTTGGCTTGAAAAAATTCCAATTTTTCTCACACTCTTGTATCATAATTAATTAATTTCCAGAGAAAAACTCGATTTTGAAGTCGCAAAACGTATCGAACAAACCGAGTTACGTAAAATGTATGAAAATCAACTCAAAGGAAATGCCATCGATGTTCCAGTTTCAATTATTGCAAAACAATTGGCTGATAAAAATGATTATGCTTTGCAATTGGAAAAAGAGGTAAGTTTTTTTTTCCGAATTCCGAATTCATTTTTCAAAAATCCCTATTTTCAGTTGATGAAAATCCGCGAGGAATTGAAAAACACACAAAAGACGTTGGATTTGATTAAAGAGGAATCGACAAATCACGAACAAATTGTACAGGTTTTGCGTGAAGTGAGCTTTTTTTGTTAGAAAATTAGATTTTTGAATTTAACAAAATGCTGTGTGAACGTTTGAAGAGCTTTTGAAGTGCAGAATATCTGAATTCAGAAGTTGATCGTTTTCAAATCAGATTTCCAGGCAAATCCTGTTTTCTTTCACAACTTTCCAACAAATTAATTATTTCTATAATTTTTGATCCGAAGATAGAATATGAGTTAGGTTTTTTTTTATGAAAAAGTTTGAAATTCGTACCAAAATAATTTTTTTTTCAATTTGGACTCGGCTAAAAACCTAGTCCATCGAGTTACTTTCAGTGTGCTCATCAAATCCGAAATTATTAGATTCATCCAAAAACCTTTCTAAATTTCCAGGATCAAGTAGAAAGTACTCGCCAATTGGCCGCAAGCCAAAACCGTATCGATGAATTGGAGCGCATTTGTCAACAAGCAGTCGCTTCAAATGATAATTTTGGATCAATGTAAACTTTGTTTTCCCTCACCTATTCTGCTGTAAATTTATGCTTACTGATTGTGAATTTTGTACATTTTCTATTTGTTGAAGTTTGATTTACAATTAATACAAAAAAATAAACACGTCAAATTTTAAACGTGAACTAGATTATATTTGGGGGATTTTTGACAAAAAAAGCGGTTATTTTGTTTTTCTACTCGATTTTGAAATGGTTCAACTTCAGATTTTTGCGAGGATGACGAGAATTCGAAATTTGACAAGTAAGTACTTTCTTTTATATGCACTCATTTGATCTCTAGTTTCCTTGAAACATTACTATGTGTATTCTTATCAATCAAACAGCCAATAATTGAAAAATGATACGAATTCTTGCAGGTTCGTATATTTATTCTCATCATTTTTCATTTTAGTTCCATTCTCATAGAAAAACCGATTTTTGATCATTTTAGGTCGATTCCAATTGCTGACTAGAAATATGTCGACACAACCGGTGAGTTATTCCAAATATCAACAATATCTATTATTCGAATTTCAGCCATCAGCTTATACACAAACTTCGAATAGAAATGAAAGAAGTATTGATTTGCGATCGGATACAGTGAGTTAGGGTAATCCAGGTTAAAATAATAGTTTTCATCTAAAAAAACAAATACAGAAATTAAAACTATGAAACTTTTAGAAATTTGATCATTCACATGCTATTATATTACACGATTAGGTTTTTTTGATATTTTACAGATTTCTTTTCGATCTTTTTTCCGGCGAAATAACACTGACTGAGCGAACACGTCCATATCTAGTTGTTCTTCTTTCCTCAACTGGAATTGGTTTTTCAGCAATCTTGTCAGAAACCTGAAATTAGTTGGCTTTTTAAAAATCAAATTTCAGATTCTATAGAATTACCTGTCCTCTCTTTCTTCTTCCTCGAACATTTTTAACTGGCGAATCTTTCAACTTGACCGATTCAACTTTTTCCTATAAAAAAATTCGTCATTGATAAAAAATAATCTGATAGAATAATCTTACAACTAAATCCTCTTCTGGGGTTTTTGGACTTTCGATCGGTTGTTCAGGTGTTTTCTCAGTTGAAACTCGAGTAGCATTGGCGTCAGACACGAATGATTGATACAAAGTGTTTGGCACGTCGTATCCCAGAGAATCAGCACATTTTTCAGCATACTTCTTCAGAACCAGTTCAGCTTCATATGAATCGTTCATATAAACACTTGAACATGAAAGATCACATCCATGATGACCTGGACGAAGTTGACCAAGTGAAGCTATTTGACAGTCTTCAGGAAGCGTGTAGAAAGTTGTTGTTTCTTTGAATCCATCGGCTTTATAGTCAGAATGAACATCTGATAAATTCAGATTGTTAATTAGAAGTTTTAATTGTTTACTTACGATCCATGTATGACATACGGAAATTGATAGAAACATTTTCTGGAAGAGGTGCGAGAATCTTTTGGCAAACAACTTGCAAACTGCGAACCAAAAGAACCAACTGATCGCGAACAGATTTCGATCCCGCATAGCCAATTTTACTGAGTTGAGAAATCGGCGAATTATTTGAAGCATCAAGTCTGAAGAGGTTTTCTTTCAATGTCTAATACAATGTAAAACTCACGATAAAACTGCAGATGGATTATTATACTCGTCATAGTGCATTTTCCACGAAAAAACTTCCAATGCTTCGACGTCTCCCTCTTTCTGTGTCACAACCATCGCCAATTCTTCAAGTGCTCCCTCTTTTATCGCATCACCAGCAGATCTCAAATGTTGAGAAATTGTCAATGATTCATTGTTTTCGAAGCTCAATGATCGAATCTTCATTTTATCGGCGATGTAATTCGATTTGAAGCACTCCTCTCCGAGAATTTTACGATATCTGATAACGCACGAGAATGCAACAAACATTGCTCGAATCATAAACTTTGAAGAGCTCGTCTCATCGGCCAATGATTGAGGGAAAGATTGACACCATTTCTGAAATCAAAATCGGGCTTCTTTTGGTAGAAAACACAACTAGGATTTACCGCATCGGTGATGATGTCATTTTGACTCAAAACACTATCATCAGCATAAGTTCCAGTATTCCGAGGTGTTGATTCAGCTGGAGCCATGATCAGAGAGAATGTTCTGAAACTATGAAAATTTGTAAGAAATACTCGGCCAAAAAACGACATAGCTCGGGGCGACTCGCTACACTTTTTGTCGAGACTCGTTTTGCAGCGAGTTGCCCCAAGAGCGCCTCAAAAGTGGCGAGTTCCGGGCAACTTGCCGCAAATTTAGCGTGTTCCGGGCGAGTTGCTGAATAACGGGGCCAAAACAGGGCAAGTCGCTACAATCTCGAGCGAGTCGCCCCACTTATAAAGTAAGACCTAAAAATATTGGAAAGAGAAAATAATTTCGAAGACATCAAAAAAGAATGTAAAGGTTTTCCACCTAAAAAATTACTAAAGCGTGCTTAAAAATGAGTGAAATCCACGCAGTTTGAAAAATTAACGAACACTTGTAAATGACAAACTTCTCTCCTACAAGGTTCAAGCGGCAAAACGAGAAAAAACGCGAAAAAAAAAACAAAAAATGAAAGCCATAGGCGGTGCACAGTGGTTACTGTACTTATCGAGTCCTACAACGATGTGTGCTTCTTTCGTACGCTCCTTTAATACAGTATCAAAATGTGTGTTGCGAAGAATAAATAAAGATTACTGTAGTTTTCTGAAAATTATGATTTTTTGCAAGATGGAATCCAAAATCCCTGATTTGAATAGATAATCGATATCAGTATTCTTCTCCAGTAAACTGGTAGAATTTTTAACTGAAAAATAATATTTGGAGAAAAATAAAATAAGGTTATTTACAATTTTTTCAGGTAACCCAACCATCAGATGAAATGCGAAAAGCAATGGCCAATTCGATTGTAGGTGATGATGTTTATAAAGAGGATCAAACAACAATCAATCTCGAAAATCGATGCGCAAAACTTTTCGGAAAAGAAGCTGGCCTTTTTGTAGTTTCCGGAACTATGGGAAATTTATTAGCTGTAATGGCACATTGTCAAAGAGGTGATGAAATTATTGTTGGAAAACATAATCATATTCATCGATGGGAACAAGGAAATTATGCGCAAATTGGAGGTTGGAAATTTTTTTTGTAAATTATTTTCAAATTTATTTTTAAAAAATTATTCAGGTATCAGTGCAACAACTTTGAACTGCAACGATGATGGAACAATGAATTTAGCTGAAATTGAGGAGGCGATTAGAGTAAAGGCGGGTTATAGTGATAAAGATTATAAAATTCAAGAAGAAGATTCAGATATTGTTCACATTCCAGTAAGAAAAAATATATATATTTTATTACAGGGTATTAGAAATATGAAAGATTTAGAAATATGAAATTTTTTATGAAAAAAGTGTTGGTATGGATTCGTAAGTTGGAAAAAATGAAAATTTTCGCAAAATTTTCCATACCAAAATAATCTTTATTTTTTCAGGATTGTCATATGCCAGCAACTCGTTTGATTTGTATTGAGAATACTCATAATTTTACGGGTGGAAAAGCATTGCCAGTTGAATGGATGAGGTAACATTTTATAGAAAAATCTGGGAAATTTTTGAGGAAATCACCAAAAAAATCCAGCATAGTCAGATTTTTTAGAAAAATTCTAAATCGGACCAACTTTTTAAAGTCATATTCCAATCACACGCCAATGTTCCAATTTTTTAAGGTCCGATTTCTTTTTCAAAAAAATGTGGCAATTTTCAAAATCGGGACCTCGACAAATCAAGTACATCCAACAAAACTTTTTTTTCCAGCTCCGTACAAAAACTTGCTCAAAAACACAATTTGAAAGTTCATATGGATGGAGCCCGAATCTACAATGCTGCAATTGCTTCAAAAACTCTCAGTCGCTGAAATCTCATCATACGCGGATACTGTTCAAATGTGTTTTTCAAAAGGACTTGGTGCTCCAATCGGCTCAATTATCGTCGGACCTTTGGAATTCATTGATAAAGCTCGTCATATTCGAAAAGCTATTGGTGGAGGCTGGCGGCAAAGTGGTGTTTTAGCAGCTGCTGCTCATGTAGCTTTGGATAATGCGGAAGTTACGATAACTAGGGATAATCAACGGGCTGTGAAGTTGGCCAAAATGATTAATGATGTAACACCGAGCGACAAAAGATCGGTGAGATTATTAGTTTTTTTTCTGAAAAAAAATTTGGCATTTTCGTTTTCTCACGAGCTCAATTTTGGGGCTTCAATGCACATTGTGCATTTTGTAGTTTATATGAGATTTTCAGAGAATATTTGCGCAAGACAAGGATATAACAAACATGGTTTTGGTGCATTGCGACAATGTTCAGAAATTCACCGCATTTTTCCAAGAACGAGATGTTTTGGTGATGGCATTTGATACAAAACGCATTCGAATGGTTTTGAATTGGGGAGTTAATGATGAACATTTGGAGAAAATTGTGAAAGTTTATCAGGAATATGTTGAACAAATGTGAATAGTTTTGAAATGAATAGATGAAGATTTTGAAGAAATATCTATGTATTAGGTTGTAGTTTTTGTGTTGAACTCGTGGTTTGTGCAATGCACAATGTGCATGGGAATTTTCATGTAGCATAATTTTATGTGTCTAGAAAAAAATGAGAACATGTACTTTTGAGAACTGAACAAAAATGTTGGAAAAAACACACGCGTGGACTACAGTAACCCATTGGATCTTTCAAGCTCGAAACAATTCAAATTATTCTACTAAAATTTCCTAATATAAAAATAATTTTAAATTAAAATCAAGTGGTTTTTGGATGTTTTTTTCCAAAAACTGATCTGAATAAATTCGAGAAATGTTGTTTTTGAAACATTCCAAAAAAAGGTTTCAAAAAGTTTTGGCAAAAACCAAACTCTGGAATTCATTTTTGGTTGTAGTTTATGTGTTGAACTCGTGGTTTGTGCATGGGAGAATTTTCATGTAGCGTAATTTGATTTGTCTAGAAAAAAATGAGAACATGTACTTTTGAGAACTGAACAAAAATTTAAAAAAAAACTTTGGAATCCCGGAACTAATATGGGCTACAGTAACCCTCAACGCAGCTGGAGGAAGTTATGTCAATTTCAGAAAAAAATTGATGGGGTCTTTGAAATTTTTTTGAAATTGGCTCTAAAAATGTGGTTCCAAAAAAAAGTTTCAAAAAGTTTGGCGAACCCCCGAAATTCGTTTTGGTAAAATTTAGTAAGAATCCACATTCTCAAATATCCTGATTTTTATAGATCTTTTTTCATTCCAGAATCCCATTTTTGTTCTCAAATATTTTATGATTCCTCCGCTCTCTGACTAATAAATGCTCAAATCAATGTTCAACCAACTAAAGTTTTGATTTTTTCGTTTTCGCCGAACGAACACCTGAAATTTCAGCTCTGCAGTTGTCATGGTTTCAGATGAGATATCAATTAACTATACGAAACATTGTGTATATAAACAGAGATCGAAGGCGGGGTTTCATTCAGTTGCTGAGTTGAGAGCCTCTGAAAATGTGTAAGTTTTCTTCGCCTCTGAAAAGCTTTTGCTAGAATCAAAATAATATTCATTTCAGCGAAAGCCGAATTTCAAAAACTCCACGATGAAATGAAGGCATTGAAAAATGCTGCAAAGCATGATGAATTCGCAAAACGCTTTGCTGCTAAAGATTCCGTCTTCATTGGTCCATTCCATGAGCCTCACAAAGCTGAAGAAGCTTTAGCTTTGGCTAAAAGTGGAAAAGTTGATGCTTTAGTCAAAGCTGACATCGAATCAACTGTCGACGAAGTTGTTCAAATCGGGGATGTTGTTATCGATCGGTCGAGTTTGGTTGTCAAACTCCCGGGAGGTGACAAAAATGGATGGAACTTGACTGTTTGGGTCAAAGAAGATGGGCAATGGAAGATTCGCAACACTTGCACCACTTTCAAATTGCCACTTCCAGCTTAAATTGATAATTTTTTACTGAATTATCTGTGTGTTGAATAAACATTTGTTAACAATCTTGTTTTTTGCATGCAAAAAAGCCGGAAACAGCCCGGAAAAGCGTACCCAAAAAAAAATTTGTGTGCGACGGGCAGACAGGTAGAGGAGAAAATGGTCTCGCAGCGCGCTAAATAAGATGCAAAGGGGGGAGCGGGATCTGTGGTGTGTCGTTGTGTGTTTTTTTTTCTTTAATTTTTTTTTCATTCTTTTTTTCGAAATTTGTTCAGGAATTTCGAATAATTCCCAGGGAAAATTGTATATGAGAAGGTAGAGGAAGATGAAAGGAAGGCAGAGAAATACATTTAACATGTATTTTTGAAATTTTTAGGGTCGTAAAATTGAAAAAGAAATCATTGAATGTTCGAAATTGATCAAGTTAGGCAAACTTCTGTAATTTTGCACAACTTTTTCTAGTTTTCAGTTATTTAAGACTTTCGAATACGGCGATTAATGTGAACTAGGTCTCGTTCTGATGTAAATGTTCTATGAGTTACTTTTTGGGTCTTGAAATCGCTAGGATGTCGATTTTTCAGTACAAAATTAGTCAAGCTAGGCAAACTTTTGTAATTTTGCACAACTTTTTCTATATTTTTGATATTTAGCACTATTTTATACGTAGATTAACATAAACTAGGTCTTGTTTCTAGGTAAATGTTTCGTGAGTCATTTTTGGGGTCTTGAAATTGCTTGGGTGTGGATTTTTGTTTGAAATCATGAAATTTAGAAAAAGTTGAGTAATGTTGCACAACTTTTTCTAGTTTTTTGTTATTTATGACTATTTTATACGTAGATTAACGTAAAATGGGTCTTATTCCGAGGTAAACGTTCTGTGAATCACTTTCGTGGTCTTGAAGCATTTTTTGGGTGTTGATATTCAATCAATTTCAACACCCAAAAAGTGATTCACAAAACATTTACTTCAAAACGAGACCTAGTTCATATTAATCGCCGTATTCGAAAGTCTTAAATAACTGAAAACTAGAAAAAGTTGTGCAAAATTACAGAAGTTTGCCTAACTTTACCAATGCATACATTCATTATTTTTGTATTCAATTTTACAGCCTTCAAAATTTCAAAAATAAGTTTGAATTTCATTTCTCTGTCTTCCTTTCATCTTCCTCTACTTTATCATATACAATGTTCCTTGTGTGAATTATTATTGAAGTATAAAAACGTGTAAATTCACAAAATAATGAATTGAGAAATTCAAACACACAATTATTTCGCCCCGCGGGCAGAGCGCAGACAGCGGGAGCAGGGTGTCGCACACACAAAAAAAATTAGGTACGCATATCCGGGCTGTGCATGCAATGAACAAAAATGAAATGAATTATTATTCCTGGAAAAATAAATTTAAAAAAGTACGGTAGTTAAAGGTACACAAATATTCTGTGTGTGAGTCACGCCACGACTTTTACAAATGTTTTTTCATTTTTATTTTTTTTCTTTTTCTTTTCACGTATTTTCAAGCGAGGAAATTGCTGAAAAAACTACGGTGTGAACCCCTACGTGTGTGGTGCATTTGTGCGTCAGCGTGTTTGCACACAAAATGTCTCTGCGCAATAGCGTCTCTCTTTTTCGCACGCTCTCTCTTAAAGGAAAATTGGTTTTTTTTCGAAAAACCAATTGGGTCCCGTAACGAATACCGCGAGAAAAAAGTTACACTAAATCCACCACTCGAACCTTATTTCGATGCAGTTTTTTACGTAGATTCGAATGGTGTATGTAACTTTTTATATGGTTCAGCCAATCTGAGTTTTTTCATTACAAACGGTTCATGTCCCTTTAAACTGGCGTTGCCGTTTTTTCTTCAGAAAAAAAATGCGTGTTTTTTCTCGCTCCCAACTTTTTTGCATTTTCATTAGTCACCAAGGAAACTATTGTGAAACAAACTCTTTTGCTGTAGAAATACACAAAATGTTTTATTTTATGAATGTGTTTCTCTTCAAATTTATGTCCTTCTATCTATCTATTTTCTGATGAAAGTAGACCGAGACTATCGATCATCTCTTCTTTTTCCCACTTCCTTCTTCAAAAAATCGTTCAAATAGAACACATTTCAGAGTTTTTCTCTCGACCAACAGAGTTATTTTTTATGTCTTCTTACTCATTCTTCGTTTCTTCTGATTGTCTGTGTCTCTCATTTCAAAAGTGCGCCTATAAAAGAGCGACGAAATGAACGCCCTTTTGCCTGACAGCATTTTGTTTGTTGTTTGTTTGTTTCGAAATACTTTGGTTTTTCGATCTTGTCAACTTAAATACTTATCTTCTTTGATTTCAGAATGTCTTTCTCTGCTACTCATCAATTGCAACTCGACAATTTGTCAATTGCTCAAGCAATCATTTATGACAGCTCATCGAATTGCGCCCAAATTACCCGAAAAACTCAAATCGACTTGTCGGCTGGTTTGAATGAGGTGAAAATCCTCAATTTGCCACTTGAACTCGTCGAAGAAACTTTGAGAATTTCCGGAACTGGAAATGCGATTCTTCATGATGTGACTGTCAAACAACAACACGGAGATGATATGTTCATCCCGGAAAAAGTGACACTTCTCAAGAACGCCTATGAAACTCGAGAATCTGAAAGAGATCGTGTTGCCGATAAGAAAAATCTTATCGAAAAACAAATCGGGGCGTTGGACAAATTAATCGAAGATGCTGGAAAACAAACAAGCAGCAATTCTGGATTCGTTTTTAATAATCAAACTGTCGAAAGTCTTGGAACTCTTTATGCTTATTATCAAAAACAAGGACAAGATCTCAGAGAACGTAAGTTTGAGAATTATTTTGATGTACTTATAAGTAATTCTAAAAAAAATTTTGCAGAAGTTCGTCAAGTAGACATCGAATTGCGAAACGCTGAAAAAGCTTTAAACAATGCCCGCGAAGCCTACGACAACACTGGTTATCATCATCGTGGAAGCACTCAATATGCAACTGTTGTCATCGAATCAACCGAAAACAGTCAAGTTGATCTTGATGTGATCTACCAAGTTCACAATGTTTCATGGACTCCATCATATGATGTTCGAGTTACAACTGGAGATGAACCACAATTAAATATTACTTATTATGGAAATATTCGTCAATATAGTGGAGAAATCTGGAATGGTATTCCATTGATTCTTTCGACTGCTAAACCATCGAGAGGAGCACAAAGTTTGCCAAAATTGGGGACTTTGGAGGCTTCGATTTATGTTGATGAGCCAGTTCGGTAAGTAAAGCAAACCTGGATTTGTTTTAAAATGAAATTTGTAATTTTCCAGACAATATAACCAAGTTTTGGCTTGCGAAAGTTATTCTGCTCCAATGCTGGGAAGAAGCATGGCTCGTAAAACTGCCACCGTTCGTAAGAGCAATGTCTCATCGGAATTCCTTATCGAACGTCCAGCCACAATTGATAACAGAACTGATGAATATAAAGTGACAGTTGGTGTCATTGATTTCACCGCCAAACTCAGTTACACAACAGTTCCATCCAAAAATAAAACCACATTTTTGGTCGCAAATACCCTCAACACTTCTGAATATCCATTGGTCGCTGGAACCGCTTCAATCTTCCTCGATGGAACATTTGTCACAAAAACCGAAATCGACGATGTTGTTGTCAATCAAAAATTGGCTCTTCCATTGGGTGTTGATCCATCTTTAACTGTCGAATATTCGCCAGTTAAAGAATTCAAGCAAGAAACTGGAGATGTTACAAAAACAATTCAACAATCAACTGAAAAAACCGCTGTTTTGACAAACTTGAAATCCGAAGATGTTTTGGTAACTGTTGTTGATCAACTTCCAAGAAGCACTGATTCTCGAATTATTGTCAATCTTCTCACTCCAAATGCTGTCGAAGCTGAACAATCAACAGTTCCAACTGAAGGAGCAATTCTCACCAAGGATAATATTCTTGAATACACTGTGAAATTGGCAGCCGGTGCAAAACAAACTGTTACCATCAAATATACCACCGAATATCCAAGCAAAGAAATTATCACCTACAATGAACGCTTCTAAAATGGTAATAGTAAAAATAAGTTGATAAATTTATATGTGAATCTTGTACATAAGTAAGTAAGCACTTTTGTAAGTATTTTCAATTTCAAAATCAGTAAATGTTTATTTTTAATTGATATAAATAGCTTTGATTTCTCACATTTTATTTTCATTTCCCATTCAGCCTTTCTCGTTCTTTCCTAGTCAATGTTGATTTCAACGTATTTTGTAGAAATCTCTTATTTGTTTCCAAACATTTTGGTCGAATCCATCCTTGTGGTCCCATTGAATCCGATCTTTCTTTTGCTCGTTTTGCTTCGAATAACAGGGCTTTTTTGGCTTTTTCAGTTTTTTCGTCCTTTTCTTCCAAAGGTTTTGGGTCTGGTGTGGGATTTGAAGTTGAAGGCGAGGGTTCCTGAATTTTTGGGATGATTTGAAGTTTTGAATTTTGAAAAAAAAAATTTCGGTAAAATTTCATAATTTTTTTGGGGCTGAAAACATTTATCAATTTTTTCGGCAATTGCAATTTTATTTTGAAAATCTGGCTTTCTGAAAATAAAATTTAAAAAAAAACTGGAAAATATTCAGAAAATCCAAAACATATTTCTTCGAAACTAAATTTTTTCCAGAATCTTTCAATTTTGGAATCTGAATTTCAACTTTTAAAAAAAATATTTCAAAAATTCTTAAACCAACCTCTACTTTTTCCTCTTGAATTTTCCGTTTTCGATTCAACAATTCATTTATTTTCGCGGATTTTGTAGACATTCTAAATTTTTAAAATTTCAAAAAATTCATTGATAAATAAAATTATTTTAATATCGTCAATCACAAGTCCAACTTTCATTTAAAAATCCAAAAAAGTATATCAAACAGTTTATTTTGCAATGAAAAAATAAGAAAATAAGAGGATAAATAAAATAAAATAAAACTCTTCCTAAACAAAAAAGTTCGCAAAAATAGCTGCAAATCGAAAAGAAAAAAGGCATTGGTGTGACCGACATTTTGGGGGTTGATTTGTTTGATTATGGTGAATAAGAAAAAGAGAAGCGAAATGACGAGAAGGCTTAGAAAAAAGAGGATAATTGATAATGAATGAGAAGAAGAAGAAGAAGAAAAAAAAGGAGCAAAACGGTTATATAATAGATACATCACAGTGTGTTTTAATGGAAAAAAACAACAAAAACAGATTTTTTGAGCAAATATACTTAATAAAAATTAAAAAATATATATTGTTGAAATATTTGCGTAGTAGAATATATCAAAATTCAAATAATCAGTTACAAAAGATCGCATCTGTTTTTTCTTGGTCTTTGTGGTGGAGTGAGAACAGCGCGAATTGCTTCATCGAAAACTTGTTTCAATCCACGTTGAGTCAAAGCTGAGCATTCGAGATATTTGACTGCTTTGATTTCTCTGGCCATTACGTATCCTTGAGTTTGACTGATTGGTGTCAAACGGCGTTCGCGAAGTCTGAAGAAAAATAAGTTTTGGAAAAGCAATTTTGGTCAATTTTCATTCCTAGTAAAATTTTCTAGTATTTTTAGAATACATAGGCGTTTGAATTTTTTGAATACATAATTTTTTTGAATACATAGGCGTTTGAATTTTTTGTTTTTTTACAAGTTTCTGTCTGATTTTTCGTAGAAAAAAATTCGAAATTCAATTTTTTGAAACAAAGTTCCTATTTTATTGGACTTTTTAAAATTTTTCAAAAATTACATCTGAAAATTTCAGTTTAAAGTTATCATCTCAAAATTCAAAATAAGCCTATTTTGTGCACAAAAATATTGTTTTTCAAATTTTTTTGAATTCCGACAATTTTTTGAAAAATATACATTATAAAAGTTTCAAAATTCAATTTTTCCCTTCAAAAAATCTCAACCCGCCTTTCAACAGTATCCCTATCCTCTCTGAGATCAGCTTTTGTTCCAACCAAAATAATCGGTGTGTTTGGGCAGTGATGCGATACTTCTGGGAACCTACAAAATCTTATCTTTATTATTTTTAACATTTCAATTTTTCTCACCATTTCGCTCTAACATTTTCAAAACTAGCCGGATTGACTAACGAAAAACAGACTAGGAAAACATCGGTTTGTGGATATGACAACGGTCTGAGTCGATCGTAATCTTCTTGTCCGGCTGTATCCCAAAGTCCCAGATTTATTGGTCGGCCGTCGACCATTACATTTGCCGAATAGTTGTCGAATACCTGAAAAAATATAATTTTGTGAGGAAGTTTGAATGTGAGATTGGAGTTAGAAAATCTCGAGTTTTTCACACAGAAAATTTCAAAAATTCAAATTTTCTTCTTAATATTCAAAACGTCAATTTTACATTTGAATTAATTCCAAAAATAATCCTGAAGAATCAGCGAATTTCTGCATTTCAAGATTTTTAATCAGCACTTAGCTAAGCTTGAAAACTGATGAAAGAAAAATCAAATTTTGAATAATTTTTCACCCCAAACATTTTCAAATTTCAAAAAAGATCAACCAACCGTAGGAATATATTCTCCAGGAAAAGCATTAGTTGTATATGAGATGAGAAGACACGTTTTACCGACAGCTCCATCTCCAACTACTACACACTTTATTGCTTGCATTCTGAAACACAAATTATTTATCAACTTTTGTTTGATCACGGCCTTTTATTGGGTAAATCGAGAAAACAAGATAATACCTTTGAGACAAATTCAAAGCTCGAAAAAATAATAGGAAACGTCATTGAATTCGGAAAATTTTGAAAAACATTTTTTTAAAAGGCCGTGCGTTTTGGGTGATATTTTTTTTGCAAAACAACAAAAAACATTTCTCTAAATGGACTTTGCGAAAGCGAAACAAAAGAAGTATTGTTTTTGTTTTTGGAAAAAATATACCTACTTTTATATTTTTTTAATCTAACCCAATTGAGGATATCTGAAATCAGACCAGGTTCGATTTTTTTTTACAAAAATTCTGAATTGAACCGATTTTTGAAAATTGTCCCATTCAAGCACCAAATTATCGATTTTTTTGGAAAATGGTCCAAATCTCTATTAAAAATCTTGTTCATATGATCCGATTTCAGGTATTCTCGAAAATTCCCCAAAAAAAAACTAACCTCTTTCAATATAAAAAAAACTCAGCTACTCGTTAGAACTCGTTAAAATTAGTCGTTGAAAATATTGAAAAACTGGCTGAAAAAAATGATTTTCTTATTTTTTCCCCAAGGGAACTTTGAGATATTTCACCGTTTCAGAACGGATAAAAAGTGAGTGAAATCAAATTTGAATATAAATAAAAAATATTTAAAAGAAAACGAATCAGGACTGAAAATGATTGGTTGGAAGAAAATGAGATAAATACCCAAAGATTATACCTATTATACACAACGACGAAAAAAAAAGCAATTCACGGGGCGAAATGGCAAAAAATGGGGGAAAATAGAGAATATTCGATGTGTGCAAAAAAGGTAAAGTATATCACAAGCGAAAGAATCGAATAAAATAATTTGTGTGGGGAAGGCAAAAAAAACATATCATGGTTAGATTGGCAGACCGGCTACCCGTCGACATTTTTGCATTGTTGCTCTATAGATAAATTGCTCTCGCGAAACATCGCGAACTCGTCGAAGATAATCCGACAATGTTAGATTACCCTTTTTAAGTGATTGGCCTGCAAAATGGGTTTCAATGTGTGGAAAAATATTTTGAAAAAAAAACTGAATTAGAGATAGCGTAAAATTGAGAGAGTCAAGACAGAAAATAACTTTTTTGGGTGATTTTCTGTCTAGGCTCTCTCAATTTCAAGCTATCTCTAATCAAAAAAATATTCGGATTTTCCCCCAAAAAATGTTCCAAAAACGAACCGAGTGAATAAATAACATCATCACATGTCAAATCTTTTGCATAATTTGTGACAATTTGTCGATGAAGTGGAGTTGAGGCATTGATTGCTTCATCGATTGGTGGAGCTTCAGTTCCACCAGCATCTTGGAGAGCTTTCGAGAGTTCCGCTTTTTTGGACTGGAAGAAAATATTGATTTTTTTTTTCTACCAATAATATTTTCATATTTATCAAAATGTTTTTTTTTGAAAAAACTCACCGAATACAATTCAACAGCAGTTTGCAAGCTATTCCTTTGCGATTCCAATTCCTCAACCATTCTTTTCAATTTCAATTGTCCATCTCGTAATTCTCTTTCCGTTGATTGAATTGATGCTAATTCCGCGCTCCCTGTTCCTATAAATATATATATAGTCATATTTTTCTTACAATTCTCTTTCTTTCCACCAACCTATAAAATCAGACACTCTAACTCTAAGCTTCTCATTGAGTGCTGATAACAATGAATCTCTTATCGTGTCTTGTCCAATTCCAGCCATCGATGTGCTTCGATTTGTTGGTGCTGGTGGTCGAGCTGGAATTGATGGATATGGAGTCATTCCGGCAGATGGATATGGAACTGCTGATGGTGTTGTATTTGGCACATTCATATATGGGCTGAAAAATTAGAATTGTATGTTAAAGATTTTGGAAAAAAAACTCACTTATAACCAGCGCCTGCACCAATTGGATATGGAACATTAGTTTGAGGATATGGCGTGATTCCAGCTGTAGATGTTGCCGGATATGGCGTCGGCATTGATGGTGTTGCTGGATAAGGTGTTGGTTGCGAATTACTCGATGTTGTTGTTGGCGTTGGTTGTTGGGTGGAAGTTGTTGATGAAGATCGAGCAAATACTGGACACTTCTCTTGGAAGATCATTGACATCACGTGAAAAAAATATTTTTGTGTTAGAGGGGGAAAAGTTTATGTTTGAGGGACACATCATCTAAATGAATGAGAAAAGACGCCATGACTCATAAAATAATAGTCTTTTGGACAATGCTTTTCCCTCTTTTCTTCCCCAATCAATCAAAAAAACTTATATTTAATAAACCATTCAGATCGTGTCCTGGGAATCTCCACTCGTTCAAATATGGCAAGTATATACGACCCTCTTTATTTACATGTTCGGACTCCTAAAAGGTAAGATTTTTTTCGGTCGGAAAATCCAGAATTTAAACTCACTTTGATGACCATTGTTGCTGTTGGATTGACAAAACATATAGGTGCATAATATGGATGGGTTTGCCATAAAAATATTGAGACAGGTATATTATAGCAACTACCTTTGTAATAAACTGGTATTGTTCCTCGTAGACAAAATGCGGTGCGTCTTTTGCCATCGGTGAAAAGATGGTCCTGATTGATGGGTTGGAGGTCCTAAAATAATATTTTAAATAAATTATGTGTGCGATAGAGCAACCTTGATTTTACGTGTTTTTTGCTTTGAATTTTTAATTTTTTTTTAGAAGAGAAGCGGACTTTAGTAAACCAAAATTAGAGTGATCTTTCCTCTCAGTGAAACTTTCTCACATGAAAATAAAAGCATACCTTGAATTCTTGAAGTGCACCAATGATATCCTTCTTCGCAGAATCAATATATTTATTGCCGGCTTTTTGTAAACATTTTTGCACCTCCTGTGCCGACATAATATATTTTATTGCCTGAAAAAACTTCAATTTTAAAAGATGAGTCATCGAAAATTACGCAACAAAAACATAGAAATGTTCGTCTCAAAAATGACAGAAAACTAGTCCCTCTTCCAGATTGATAAAGAATCACATCTTCAAAAGGAAGCGGAAAAAAGCTCGGGTGATCTCCCCGCTTCCGATTCTAGAAACGGACAGGGTTAGAGAGCGCGGAGAGAAACATGGTCTGCGTCTCTAGCTCACAAGCGTTCATTGAAAAAGAGGAGAGAGGCAGAGAGGCAAACGAGCTGAGTTGAATGAAAAGAACGGGGGATTGTGCCAGTTTAGCGGGAAGAGGAGAAAGAAGAAATATATGTGGCTATTGTTGGAGTGATGACCTTTTTATTTAGAAATAAATAAATCGATTGTTTTTTTTCTGTTTCGAAATTGGCTGGTTTACAGCAAAATGAAAAACGTTTTGGAAAAAAATGAAAAAAAAAACGATACTCCGCTGTTTACACTTCTTTTGCCTCTTCCCGAAAAAATCGAATTTTTTTTGTTTTTTTTTCTTTTCTCTTGAAGTTTCTGGTTTTTCCTGCGGAATATTATAATTTTATGACTTGAAAAATATCACCCACAACTTGATTTCCTATAGATTTTGGACCCACCTCTTTTTATTTTTGCAAAAATGACATTTCTAAATAAAATTTCAAAAAATGATTTTGAAATGAAATTTTTCAAAGAAGCAAAGACGTGTGGTCATATGTACAACCCTCGGCAACTAACCCTCGAATGTTTAACCCTCGTCATTTTGTACAACCCTCGTGTGTTTAACCCTCGACGTTTTCTGATTTACCCTCGTCATTTCAAAAATTAAATTTTTTTTCAATTTCAGTTGTCATTTTTTGAGGCGATCAATCCTTGGATCTAGTTGTTAGGAAAAACTCTAAATTTTCACACAATGTCAGAAATACTTGTTTTTCATCTGAAACATCGAATTTTGTCGAAAAAAAAAACATTTTTTTTGGGCGTTCACTAAGCCTAAGCTTATAGAGAAAATGAAGTTTTTTTTTCCGAAAAAATCATTTCGAAAGTGAAAAATTTAATTTTTGAAATGACGAGGGTACACAGGGTGTAATTTACTACCTCAAATCGCTAGACCTCAAATTTTTCATTAATTTTTGGGTAGATCAAAAATCATTTTTCTCTAAATCTCTCGTTTTTGCGTTGAATTTCGTCGATTTTAGTCCCACCCCCAAGATCGTGTCAGGTCTCAAAAAGACGTGTAACGTGACCTCGATTGAATGGCAAATTTTCTGTTTCTCTCTTCATTTCAAAATATTCAAAATCTGAAATGACGTGTGATATTCTAATTTTTCAGCTTCTTCATTATTTATTCACGGGTTTTGCGTTAGAGGAGGGCTTCTCGAGTAGGCGGACGATCTCATAATGTTCCCGTTTTTGGCACCGATCCACAAAAATGGTTACACGTAAGTTTTGCAGAACTATTTTCTTATAATTCTATAAAATCCCTATTTTCCAGAACACGGCAAGGAGTTGTGCAGATAACATTTATGGCTGATTCTCCGCATGTTAGTCGAAGTACATCAGCGGCTAGTGCTGTCCCAACAACTGATGAAAAAGAGATTCAGCAAATCTTTGATGATAATTCATCGATGAAAAGTCGAAACAGCGAACAGAATCTATCAATCGCATCTGCTTCTCGACCAAATAGTCGAGCAAAATCAAAGACGTCCTCTCAGCCTACATCAGCCCGATCAGAAAAATCCTCTCCACTTCCCGTTCCAGTCAAAGAAACGATTCCTCCAGTATCGAGACATAAAAATAAAGGATTAGATATGTCAGCTGGAATGATGGAACTTTTTGGATCAGCACCTGGTGAATCTGCATTTGGAGCAGGTTCCTCCTTTAAACCAATTGAAGATCATGATGCAGCCTACAATCGGGCTTTGAAAAATGCGCGAGGGCTTGATCTATCGAAACCCGGACCAGAATGGTATGAAGGATTTGAAAAAATGGATATGACTGATATTGGTGAGTAAATACTTATTTATTATTTTATTTCGAATCAAATATTTATTTATTTTAGAACTTCCACCGGATCCAAATTGTCCCGCGGAAAAATTGCTGCAACAACAACGTCGTGATTACGCGGGACTTTCTTCGAAACATGATGAAGAGGATGATTGGGTTGAAGCGAAACACGATGTTTTGCAAGATGATCGCAAAAAACTCGAAAACTTTGAAAGTTTACCCGGACCTGATATTGGAGCAGATGAAGAAGAAGAGGAGGAAGAAGAGGTATGGAAATTTTTAATTTTTGTAAACTTTTTTTTCGGAGTCTAGAAACCCCTTTTTTTTGCAAGGCGAGAAAAAATGTCTATCAAATATTCATACATTTTTTCTCATCAATTTTTGAAAAGATATCCTAAAAGTTTCCTTCTTGTCTAGAATTAATAGTCGAAATTTAGGCCAATATTTAATCGGGCCTGAAATTAATTAAAGTTTTCAGAATTATTTTAAAGTTTAGCGACTATTTGACAAAATTGATTCTCCTTTCATGGTTTCTGAACCTCGATTTTTGAATTTTCAAAAATACCCAACAATTGAACTAGCCTTTCTCAATTCACCCCAAAACTACCAAATTTTTATACTCTTGAATATTCCAATTAATTTTCTCCAAACATTCCCCCAAAGTATCCGATTTCCACTCAATGAAATTCAAACACATTTCCTTTTTCCTTCTTCTCCAAACATCAAACAACATTTTATTGCAGCAATTAGAATCTTCTTCTTCTTCTTCGGCTTCCCATTTCCAACAAATCGATTCCCCGACAGCTCAAAAAGAGGGAGAAGATGACATTTGTGACTCTCCCGTTGGCTCATCCAAAAATGGCTCATCATTTGGTGGTTTTGGAGGGGGAGGAGGAGGGGCTCCGAAAAACGAGAACGCAGACAATCAGAGAGATGAAAAAGACGCAGAGGATAGTGACGCAGAGAAGAATCGAACAAACGAATTGGGAGAAGAAAAAGAGAAAAGTGGAAGTAAAAGTGGAGAAGGTGGAATGGTTGTGATTCTAATTCGAAATGCTCAAATTATCAATGATGATGCGATTTTTGTATCGGATGTTTTGATTGTTGATGGAATTATTAGGTGAGTTAGGGGAAATGGGAAAAGATGTGGAATTTTTTTTTGAATAGGAAATGTAGATTTGAGAGCTCTTTTTTTTTTGAATTTTGGTTCAAATTTGAGGATAATTGTCAAGTTTTTGCATGAATTGATAATTTTTGTTGAAAAAAATTATTTTTCAAATTCAGAAAAATCCAATTTTCCTCTTTTTCCCCTAAAGTTCATAGCGAACTTTTTAATTTCCTCTAATTATTTTCTTTTTTTTTTGTGTCGAAATCCTCTTTCTCGCCACAATTTCGTAATTTCTTTCGCAATCCTTTTCTCTATTTATCTGTTTCTGTCTGTCTGTTCAGCAAACCTTTTATTTAGTACATAAAAACGAGGGAATAAGCCAAAAAAGGAAGGACCTTGACTAATCCTTCCACCTCACCTGTCCAACCTCATTTAGTGTGAGGAATAAGTGTGTCACCCTGAAAAAAAAACATCTGGCTTCTGAGTTTGGATCTTGGGGTGTGCAAAAAATATTCCAAGAAAAAAAATTGACAACTTCAATTCACGGAGCTGAACATTTTGGAAAATCACAATTTGAAAAAAATCTACAGATTACAATTAAACACGTGGCAACTTGAGAATTAGGCTCTATAGGCTCAGCCTTGATATTTGAATTCCCTAGGCGCGGCTAATTGACACCTAGGTTCTTAAGGCACGTGTTCTTCGGAACTATGTCCTATAGGCGCGGCTACTTGGCACAGAAGCTATCAAGACGCGGCCTCTTGTCAGAGAGTTACTCTCGGCGCAGGATCTTGAAATTGTTCTCGTTAGGCGCGGTTACTTCGGAACAAGGCTCTCTAGGCGCTGCTCCTTGACATTTGCATTTTCTAGGATCCATCGCTTGGCACATAAAAAGTGGTTCTCTCGGCGCGGTTGCTTAAGAACTGTAATTCCAATTAGGAAAACATCTAAAATATCTCTAAGAAAATCCTCTCCAACTTCTAATTTTTTCCAGCAACGTCGCTCCAAACATCGAGGCTCCGGAAAATGCGGAAATCATCGATGCGACCGGAAAAATGGTTTTACCAGCTGGAATTGATGTGCACACACGAATAACTGCTCCCGATTCGGCTGATGATTTAGCTGTTGGTTGCAAAAGTGCTTTGGCCGGAGGAACTGCGACGATTGTTGAATTAGTAACACCGAAAAATGGAGAATCACCCAGTGCCGCGTTCAAACGAGTCAAACAAAGTTTGGAGAAGGCCACGTGCAATGTTTCGATTTCGGTTGGTTTTTACTTAAAATCTATTTTTAATCATCGAAAAATTTGAAATGTTTTCCAGGTCGTTTTGAATAGTTGGAATGATTCAATTAAATCAGATATGGAAAAATTGGTATCAGAAGGTGTGAATAGTTTTGTAGTGGATGTTGATGATGATGGGCATATTTTTGAAATCATGGAACATTCTAGCAAACTTGGAGCACATGTTCGATTCTTCCCAACAACTTCAGTCTCATTTCTTGAGAAGAAAATGTTGGCTCTTGGTGTAACTGGACCTGAAGGATATCCACAATCCAGGCCGGAATCATATGAGAATTGTCGTGTGAATACAATTTGTAACCTTGGACAATTTGCAAATTGTCCACTTTCGATTATTTCTGTTTCATCAGCTGATTCGATTCAAGCAATTGAGAAATCGAGAGCAAATGGAGGTGTAACACATGCTGAAATATCATCAGCTGCAGTTGTCGCGAATTCAAATGGATATTTGAATCGTGATTTGAAACAAGCTGCCGCGCATCTAACAGATGTTCCTTTAAGAGGACAAGGTGCAAGTGATCGACTTATTTCGGCTCTTTCAAGTGCTCCACTTGCTGTTTGTACATCAGGACATCATGCGATTTCATCGACTGCCAGACTTGCTGCCAAAGATTTCACAACAATGCCAAAAGGAACAACTGGAGCTGAAGAAAGGTTGGCTGTTGTTTGGGAAAAAGCAGTGAGAAATGGTAGAATTGATCCGATGCGATTTGTTGCGGTAACATCAAGTAATGCAGCGAAGATGTTTAATTTATATCCAAGAAAAGGAAAGATTGCAATTGGAGCTGATGCGGATATTGTTATTTGGGATGGTGGAGCAAAACGTGTGCTTTCTTCAAATGATGCACAATCTTCAGTTGATGTTAGCTTATATGATGGTGTCACTGTTCATTCAGCGGTAAGTTCAGGATGGATATTTTTGGGGCCAGAAGGTGATCTGTAGAAGTATAGAGTTCTGAAAATATATCTGCAAAAATTAATATCTCGAAAATATTTAGAGAAACTTAGAAAATCGAAAATTTGAAAACTAGGAATTTATCAGGTCTTTAATATTTTTTTGAAAAAATTCCCTTTTCCAATTCAAAGTCCAATTTTTCCAGGTCATTGCTACAATTGTCAACGGAAATATTGTCTGGAAAAATGGTTCTGCTGTAAACGGAGCACCGAATTCAGGATTCTTGGCTCTAGCACCAAACAGTCCTTATCTTTTCAGTGTGATTGGAAGAAGAGATAATGTAAGTGTTTATTTTTGTTGCACTCAAAAAAGTTCTCTTCTTTTCCCATTCTTCTCTTTTTTTTCTCGCTCTCTTTTGACCCGCGCTCTCTTTTTTTTTCGCTGGCGCTTATTTCAATGCCATCGACTGGTGTGTTGCCAGTTGGTCGCGTGGCGCAATGGATAACGCGTCTGCCTACGGAGCAGAAGATTGTAGGTTCGAATCCTGCCGTGATCGAAACTTTTTGTTTTTTTTTTGGAAATTCAAAAAAAATATATTTTTCAGTTCGGCGCGAATGTACAAAAAGTGGAAAGAGAAGCTGGAGGTGTGAAGCAGAATGGAGCAAGCCCGCCGGTCAAGAAAATCAGTGGAGAATTCGATCGTGATCGGAATCGCAAACATACCATGGAATCGAGTATTGATTTCGGAGGTGGAGCAAATCGTGGACCCAGAAATCCACCAGGTGGCAGGTCCACTGGATTTTGGTGAAAAATTACATTTCAAAAAATTTATACCAATTATTATGTACCTAGTCTAACCCTATGAGTAACGAGCTTTTTTTTTTACAATTTTTCAGTTTTGAAACCCAGTTCTTTTACAATAACATTCCTTACCCTTTCTTGCATAATAATTTTTTATTTATTTTTTAAATCTTGTTGCATTTTTTCTTGAAAAAAGAAAGACATAATAAAGTTTTTTGGGCTATTTACCTTGATTTCGTTTTTTTTTATTGCTGTCGATTTTCATTCCAAAATATTTTTGTTTACAAAACGATCGTTTCGAAATGTTTGTTTACTCACCCATTTTTTGGTCATTACGAAATTTTCTCGTTTTTTCGAAAATTTTATTAGTTTTTTTTATTTTCAGAAAAGTTATGCATTTTGTGAAGAAAGTTCCGACAAGTGAGGAGGAAAAAGCGGCGAAGAAAAAGGAACAGGATAAGAAATCGAGACAATATTTGCATGTTAGGGATCGAATTGTTGAAAAGAGGAAGAATGGTGAGTTGAATTTTTTGGTTGATTTGCAGAATATACCCAAGCCGTAAAATAGGCCCCTTCCGGGCATTTTTCAAAACTTTATTTCGAGAAAAATTTGTGTCAATTTTTGAAATTAATTTCTCCTAATTAAAAAAATTAAATTCAAAGTTAGAATATTTTCAGATGAATATGATGATGAAATCTTGTCTTTGACTCAACAAGTTTTGGAAAGAAATGCTGATATTTATACATTTTGGAATATTCGTAGAACCGCGATTGAGAAACGCATCGAACAAAATTCGAAAATCCAAGAAAATTCGGAGATCGCTGAAGAGGAAAAGGCAAATTCTCAAAGAGTTTTGGATAATCTTTTGAATGGCGAATTGTTTTTGTCCTATGAATGTATAAAAGGAAATCCGAAATCATATTCGGCTTGGTTTCAAAGAGCTTGGGTTTTGGAGCGACAGAAAACACCGGATTTTGAGAAGGAATTGGTGTTGTGTGAAAAGGCGTTGAAATTGGATTGCAGGTAAATCTGAATTAAAATCTCAGAAATATCTAGAAGATTGTCTTTTCAAAAATGTTTTGTCAAAGTTTCACAAAAAATCTGGAAGTTTCTCATTAATTTTATCCTCTGTTAATTTATTTTTCTAATCAAAATTTGAAAAAAAAATTCCAGCTCTTCAAAAAATAGTTTTTTTTCCAGAAACTTCCATTGTTGGGATCATCGTCGAATTGTCGCCAGATTGGCAAAACGAACCGAAGAGCAAGAAATCGAATTTTCGAATAAATTAATCGAGGACAATTTCTCGAATTATAGCGCATGGCATTATCGATCGATTTCATTGAAGAAATATCATTTTGAGAAAAATGGACAGCTGAAATTGGCGGACGAAACAATTGCAGAAGAGTTAGATGTAGGGTTTTTGGATTGAAGTTTTTTTTTTTGAAATAAAAAAAATTTCAGAAAGTCAAAAATGCGTTTTACATGGATGCGGATGATCAAAGTGCTTGGTCTTATACTCGATGGCTTCTTGAAGTTGGATCAGGAAAAGAATTTTGTAAGTTCTGGAATTTTGGTCCAATTTTCAAAGGATAATTAGGAAGTATTTTTGGAGCTCCAAGAATTTTTGAAAAATTCTAGTTTAATTCTCAAAAACTTCAAAATTTCCCTATTTTCAGTGCGTCCTGAATCGAGCACCGCAATCTCATTGATAACCGCAAATTATCATGGAAATCGAACAACTTTGGTTTTCACTCGAGCACTGACTTTGGATAAAGTTTTGACATTTGTTGAAACAGACGATACGAATAGCTGGAGAGCGGTAAGTTTTTCTTTAAGCTCATTCATATCACAAGAAACCTAATTTCAGTTTTCATCTACTTCGCCGAATCCTTCTTCTAGTCGAGTTTGGCAATTTTTATCTGATAGCTCAATTCGGATAATTGATGAAAAATCGCAGGAATTTATTGATATTCGGGAGAAAAGTTATATAAATTTGGAGATTTTGAGAAAGATTTATGATTTGGTGCCAGTTGAATTGCCAAAATCTATTTCGACTTTGCTTGATGATTGTAAACAATTGGCTGAATTGGAACCGAATAATAAGGTAATTTTTAAAGATTCAAAGTTAGGAAGGGGTGTATTTCGAGTTTGGAATTTGGGGTGATTTTTATTACGGCTAATATATTTCAAAATACTTTCATCAGATCTTGGTCATCTCTTTGTGAGTCAGAGTACTATTTTGAAAAAAAAACCAAAATTGTATTTATTAGAGTTCAAAGGTGAATTCTGGACTCGGATATAGAAATTCTCAAAGCATGGAACTTATGATTTTTAAAGTTCAGAGTTCAATTTTTACTTTTGGATATTTTTTTGCAATTTTTTATTTATTATTAATTTCTCTTAATTATGTATGTATAGATTCTAGAATTATGTTTTGTCTATTTTCCAGTGGCCGATTTATATGCGAACTCTTATTCAAATCGAATACACTCCAACTGAAGCGAATTCTGAAATAATTGCAAATCTTGAAAAACTTGCATCAACTCTTGATCCAAACAGATCACAATTATACAAAAGTGTTGCTAGTCGACAACAAATCAATATTGCGATTCGCAAATTTTTGTTGGAAGATGAGAAAAAATTGGCAGCAAGATATTTGAATTTGACAAGTTTGGAAGGGTTGGAATATGTTGCTGGAATTGTTGAAGATATTGATTTGGCTGGAAATCAATTGACTGAAATTCATCGAATTGTTTTGCCAAATTTGACATCTTTGACAGTTGATGAGAATCCGATTAAAATCTTCAAACAATCGAGTTCGTTGTCGAATTTGAAATTTTTATCGATTGCAAATACTGAAGTATCAAATATTGATGATATTGTTCCATTCCTTCAACATTGTCCAGCTTTGGAAAGACTTGTGTTTGCCGAAACAAAACTTGTTGACAAAACTGAACAACTTCGAAATCAATTACCTGGTATTCGTCTAATTCCACACTGGTTATAATTTTCATTGTGATATGAAATGATACAAATAAATATATTTATTCCAAAACCCGTACCATTTAGGCATATAATTACAACATTTTAATTAATTGATAAATTTATTGTTCATCGTCTGACCCGGATTCCAATAGAGCTATTTTATCGACTGATTTTGTATCAGTTGGCTGATGATCTTTTGGTTGAGCTGGATAACAAGAATATATTACAACTGAACTTGTGACCATCAAAACACCATAACAAAGGAAAAGTGTCAAATCTCGTTCGCCAAGAATTATTGAAACTAGAGATGTTAGACCTGAAAACATGGAATGGGAGGAATATTTTTTGGGAACTATGAAAACGGCTGTAATTTTCAGAAAATTTTGAATTTTCTAAGTTTGTTTTCATTTTCAATTTAAAAAATTCAAATTTGAAATTTAGAGTTTCAGATAATTTTTTATTTTGAGGATTGATTTTTCAAAATTATTTTTTGCAGACATTTTTGAAAACTTTTGAAATTTTGAATTGAATAATTTGAAAATGACAATTTTCTGGAGTACTGTAGGTAAGTAGACAGTAGTCTCAAAAATCAGATTCGTAGCTAATTTTATAAAAGTTTCTTGAAATCTAATTTTGATATTTGATTTTGACACACATTTTGAAATCTAAAAAAGTTTCAAAACTTTTATCTTGTTGGAACAATTTTCAATTTTGAGAGTACCCTTGAGTACTGTAGATTTTGAACTCACCAATTGCAATACTTTGACAATATGTCTTCATAACATTGTCAGCATATTTCATAACTAATGAAACACATAAACCACCAACACTATTCAAAAATGTTACCAACCAAACAATCCAATTCCATCCTTGAAATAGCCCATCAGTATAAATTCTTTCAGAATCTGTTACCAAAACAGTAATCGCCGCAAAAAATAGGGTCAACAAAGATAATCTAATATTCTGAATCCATAAATCAGCCGTCGAATTTTTCAACATTTTCTCAAAATACACTCCAGCAAATGCACTTGTCCAACACATTCCAACAACTGCAATCACTCCCATCATATAATGTTGTGATTCATTTGATTGATTTGGTGAACTCTTTTTATCAAGTTGTACTAAAACAACACCAATTAATGCCATTAATTGTGCACCCCATTGATAAATTGACAGGTTTTTGTTGAGGAGGCAAACTGATAGAATTGCTGTTGTTAGAATTCGAAGTTGAAGGGTTACTGAATATGTTGTTGGATCAACATTTTCGAGAGCGATATAATATAAATTATTCTGGATTGCGTAGACAACTGCTGGAACTGCTACTTTTAATGTTTCTTTTCGATTTGACCAAATTGAATGATGAACTGTTTTGCATAGGCTGAAATATTGGCGAATTTATAATTTGACTCTTAGAGATAATTTTGAATCTCAGTATCAGGACTACAAACTTTGGATAACGCAAATTTAGCCTTTAGTCACTTTTTGAATTTTCTCAAAATTTTTTTAGATAATAGTTTATTTTGAAGCTTTGTAACTTGAATAACTTTTGTATCTTTTTAAGAATCTGAATCATAGATTTAATAATCTATTTGAGAAATTGATGATTTTTCTTCAGAAACAAGAACTTTCCCGAAAAATTGCAAAGACCGGGAATTCTACAGCTCAGAACGTTTTTAGGAAAATCCGAGTAACAGAAAACAATAACCGTATCCGATTTATCTAGTATCTAGAAAATCAAAATATCAACTAACCTTTTGAAACTTCCAACATTATACCAAGTAATTACCAAACAAAAAACCAATTTCAAAACTTCCATAAAAAACACAGAAACCGTTGAAAGAAAGTGTGATTTATTTGCGACTCGAACTAGAAACGGCATACCAGTTGCATGCAAAGTAACAAGAACCATTGAGATCATTTGAACCGAACATATTACCCGAATTATCTGAAATAACAAGTTTTCTGATAGAAAAAGTGTATCTATTTTTGAAAAGGAAACCTTGTATTCATTCAGAAAAACAATTTTCTCATCAAAATTTAGTTGGAATAAGAATACGAAAAAAGTTCGGAATGAGACAAGCATTTTTTTTCGAAAAATGAAAATTTTTGGAAACAAAACAGAAAAAATCGCATTGCGCGTGGATTATTATTTATTTATTTTTTCGAAAAAAGGACTCACATACATTGTTTTTGTACGAAAAAAAGAAACAATTTTGTGGTTTCAAAAAAAAAGACGTTATCAGGTGAAAATTTCGAATAGAGGAGAGGAAAAAGATTATTTTTGAACTTTTGAGTGAGAGAATTCTTGGACAAAATTTTGTGTCAGGAAATTTAAGAAAGTTTTTGAAAAAAGGTTTTACCATAAACAATTTCTTGTAGAATTTCGGATAAAAATTTTGACTTGGATTTTTTTTTCAAAGATCAATTTTTTATCCGAAAAAAGAACCTACAGTATTCCTTAAAAAAAATCGGAACTTAATGAAAATCTATTCTCGTTCCGAGACCCTAGAATCTCCTCAAAAAACCCCCATAAATGTTCCCATGAATTTTCCTATGATCTTCTTCCCAACTCACATTATTTTTTGAAGCACCTTCTCGAAAAACAGCTTTTTTCCGAAATAGCAATCGGTTCCAAATTTGTCCTCGTCATGGTTTTTTTGGGCAGCCGCAAGCACCTACAAAATAAATAATATCAACTCATTGTGAATACAAAAATCGATAAGGAAAAAAAGAGAACAACACCATTTCATAGTTCTGTCTGAGTTTATAATGTCATTTTGAAAAGCAACACAAAATTTATCATGGGAAAAACCGCAGATAAAAAAATGTTTTATTGAACAAATTTTTATTTATATTCACTTTCAAACAATGAAATCACCATGACTACTTGGCAAAAAAATGAATCGAGAAAATAAAAGAGGGGATTTGTATTTTTTGAACTCATCGGTGGTTTTTTTGCATTTTATTTGTGTACTTATCTGATTTTACACTTTTTGTAAATAGACAAAAAATACCTGTTTTTTGAAGCGCTGGATTCAGAAATGACATTTTTCCAACAGAAACGACGAGGTCACGCTTTCAATCCCCATTTTTAGGCTTCTGTTTTTTTTTTGAAGTAAATTTTGCGGTAGATCAAAAAAGATCTTTGAGCACGCGCGGTTGCAACGCGGCCAGGAATCGCAATAACTATTGTCTAGTCTTATCACCTAGAAGTTTTACACCGGAATAACTTGCGAAACAAGAGATTTAGGCATCGTTTGATCAAAATTTCACAAATACATTTTCCGAAAAAAAAAATTATGAATACGACAAATGGCAAACATACAACAAATAATGTGTAATCACAACAAAACGTATTTTAACATCTCGATCAGAATGAGAATAAAAACGGGTAGATCACTTATCAGCACCGGAAGCCGCGTTGCAACCGCGCGCACTCGAAACAAAAAGTTACACGCTGTGTTAGCCGCAAAATAAAAGAAAGCTTCAACATTTTTTCAAAATTCCAAACACAAAAAAGTTGAAGATGTCTTGTTACTCATACACGGCTGAATAAACAAAAATATTGCTAGAAAGTATCATAAAAAATTTAGATAAAAAGTTTTATTTTTTTCGGACCAAACGGCTTTATATATAAATAAAAGGGAATTTTATGAGAAAAAAATCATTAAAAAATCGAAATATGGAAAGAAGAAGGAAAATAAAAAGGAATAAATGAAATATTGGGGGGAAGAAAAGCAAAAAGTATCCGGAATAAGAATAGAAAATAGATGAAGATCTTGATGCTTATCCAATTTGTGTCTTATTCTTGTTTATCGGTTTGTGGACTATCTTTTCTTCTGAACATATCATGTCGGAAACGAGGAGAAAGTGCACGATGTGGTGGAGTTGAAGTTGACATACTTGGCATATTTGGAACTTCGATTGATGGAATCGCATCGACTCCGCGAACACGAACTGTTCGATGCTAAAAAATATTGTTTTTTTTTTTGAAGATTGAATTTCAGAAAACATTAAAGTGTGACTTACAAACTCGGCGATATTCACCGATTCCCGTGGTGGAGAATTCACATCCGATCTTGTCACAATTGTCGCTGATTTCGATTCACCTCTCTCTTCCACTGGTGTAATACTTGGTTGCCAATCTATAGTGCTCCCTTCGCCTTGAAGACTTGGCGGTGCTGACAAAAGCATATTGTTGACAGTCTCATCAGTTTTGACCTACAAAAATTCAAAAAAAAAAAAAATGAAAAATATTTGGGCCGAACCGGGAATCGAACCCGGGACCTCTCGCACCCGAAGCGAGAATCATACCTCTAGACCATCCGGCCACTGGCTGTCTGCAGTCAATTTTTCATTGACACAACACAGCAGCAGAGGGGTTTGTGTGTGGAAAAGTAAGCGTGCTAGAGAAAAAAGGAACGGCTAGAGGTTTGGAGAGGGAAAAGGGTCAGAGAAAAAAAACATAAGAAAAATATTTGATGTGAGAATAGTTAGGATAACTAGTTATTTATTTATTTCAAACCTCGTTTGTAACCGTTGTTTTGACCCGTTTGGTTGAAGAATGCATTGTTGTACCGATTCGAGTTGGAGTCCTGCAAAATTTCAAATTTGAAACAATTTTTATTTATTTCTCTTATCTGGTAACATTTTTTTCAAAACTTTGCACTAAATTTGCATTTTTTGAAAAATAAAATAAAACAACGAGACTCCGCTTACGGATCGCCCTGTGTGCGCGCATGGTTTGAATTTGAATTTTTCAGGTCGGGGGGTCTTTTATACAAAAGCAGATTGGTTTCTGGATTATTTAAAATTAAAAAATTTTTTTGGTACCCCAAAAACTTTTTAAAGGATTTTTTAATTATAATTTCTACCTTTTTAATAAAAAAATATTTTTAAACAAAAAATCCTCAAAAATTCTTTTTTTCCAAAATCTTCCCTACAAGTTTAATTTCAAATCACATTTTATTCGCTTTTTCGCCGAAAAGTATCTTGAATGAAATCAAGGATGTCACATCAATAAATATATATTCTGCTTATTCGTATTATCTTACCGTGATCTACTCGGAATTTTTTCCTGCGCATGATCCTCATAAACTCGATCCAATCGATCATGTCCATGTAAAAGCAAAACAGCTTGTTCAGTTCCGACTTTATCAATTGTATGAATAACCTTCCGCCCAATATTTTTCCAATTATAAATCGCTTGTTTCCTTTGTCTCGCTCGAGTTTTCTTGGTTTGTTTAATAACCATCAAACCACGAACTTCCATTCCAGATGAACCTTCTTGATCCAATCTAATACTATATTCCAATTGACTTGCTGCAAGTCTCTCTTTTCCAACTGATCTTTCCAAAACCATTACAATTTGTGCGTATTGTTGTCTCCATGCTTTTTCAGCTTGTGCAATAACTGTTGTATAAGTATTTCCCATCATAGCAATTAAGATGTTAATCATCATAATTGGCATTACAAACATGTATAATACGAAAAGTGTTTTTGTCAAAGCCTCATAATTTGCACACGAAAATTCTTCGTACTAAAAATAACTCGAATTCAGTTACAGATTTGTAGTGAAGTCAAAAACTGAAAAACAAAAAAAAACTCACATCATAACCACCCATTGATGCTCGGAATAACGTGATAAATGTTTCAGGGAATGTGTTGTAAGTGTAGATTGTGTATCCGGATATTTTACAAGCATGCTCATTTGTATCTTCCAATTTTTGTTTGGCATCCATGTCTTTGCCAACAAAATAAAATACTGAAAAATTCGAAATTGAAAATCAAAATTTTGGTTGGGTTTCTGGATATCTAGTAAGATCTAACTGAAATTTTGAGCGTTCTGGCTAAAAATTGCCTCCGATTAATGATGAAGTAGAGTACTGTAGCACTATTTCAGCTGTGTCTATAGATAGCTCTATATTTCTCCTCAGAATATTGAAAGCTTAACTGAAAAAGTGTGTTTGCGGGAAATGTTTTTCAAAAAACTTTGATAAACAGTTCTGATCAAGATCCCGAGATCAACAAAAAGTTCCAGAAACATCTGTCAGCGTGCAAAGCCTGAATTATTGCTCTGTATTTCAATTTTTGAGCTCAGTGAGTGGTCACAGGTGTTTTTTTTCAATATTTTTCTTCTGGGCTATAAGACAGAAGCCCAGTCTCTTATTCTCTCACTTCAACTCCTTAATCCATACCAACCTTGCGAAAAAGAAACCAAAAAAATCGCCGAAATAATCGCAAATCGAATCATATCACCAGCAATCATACTATAAATCATTTGCACAAAAGGACCAGTCAATTTTGCACTTCGCGCGAAAAACAACAAAAATATCCAGGAACCGGGAAGAGCAAAAACGAACAGAGCTTCTTCGACTTCATGTTTTCTCAAAAATCGAAATGGTATACAAAGTAGAAGGAACAGATTGGCAACACAGAAAACGGCTTTTGCGGGAGCAGTGCGCTGAAATTTGAGATTGAGGTGAGGAGATTTTTGTGGAGGGGAAAAGTACCAGATTTCTCAAATATCCACGTATTCCCTGTGTCCGAATTTCTCCAACTTGTTGATATCCGACAAAGAAAAGGCAATTGAGAATTGTAAGAATTTCACAAACAGTACGAATCTGGAACAAGGTTACTGTATTTTAGCATATAGAAGATATTCAAAGCACTGAAATTCTACTACTCTCAAATCTGGAAATAAGTTATGACGTGGCAAAAAATCAATTGGTTTCTTAATTTATTCAAACTATCCCTGAAATTTGAACTTTCCAATTTCAGTCAAATTAGCTATGGATTGTTCCAGAATTTTTCACAAGCTTCAAATTCTCAAGTTCCACTCTTCCCCCAAATCCCTTAAAGGCAGTTAGACAATTATTCCGGTTTTCCTCAAAGCTTAGTGTCAAAAATAGTTTATTATGAAACGAACCAGTGAAAAAATTCCGAAATCATGAAAGTTAATACGAGCTGAGAAAATCTTGTGTTTTCAAAATTTCAAATTGCCCCCACGTCCAGCGGATTTGTGTGTGTGCAAACACCGCGACGCACTTTTGCACAGGAAGATTTGAAGTTTCATATTTTCACAATATTTCATCTCTATCTTTTGTTTGGTTCAAATTTAGCCCGGTTAAAGTCAGAGGCTTCGTGGGTGGTCTCCGTCAACCGGAATAGCTGTCTGACCGCCTTTAACCAAACTAACCCAATCATCCCATTGTGGATCATCCATATAAAGTCTTGGCAATTCAGTTGGTCGAATATAAACAACAATCGAAAGTGTGACCAATTGAAAAATCAATAAAACCAAACGTTCAATCAATTTTCGTTGAGCAAAAGCTTTCCATTTATCAGCCAATAAACGTTGAATCACTTCACTTCCAATCATATCCAAATGTTCTGGTGTTGATCCATTAATTACAGTCATCAATGCAGAATCATAATCTGAAGAAGGTTGGAATTTGGAGAAGGTCAAACCCAATTTTTTCTAAAATCTTACTTGTTGATCCATCTGGTTGAATTGTATCAAGTGTATTCAACGGATATGCTGAACACGTCATATCAGAAAACCGCCAAAACTCCACTTTCATAATCTCCAACATTTCCTCAAAAATATGTTTTCGACCCAATTTTGTTGCCAAAGTCAACGGAGTAAATCCGGCATGATTTACAACATGTGGATCTGCTGGTTTTGCCCAATGACGGACTGCGTATGAATACATTGACTGGAAAATTAATTCGTTTTTGGGAATTTCTCATAGGGTGACTTACACTACTGTAATTAATAACACACATGTGGAGAATGGTGTTTCCAAAAGAGTCTTGAAGATTTGGATTTGCGCCGAATTGAATCAGCAAATCATAAATATCTTTGTTGCCAAAACAAGCGGCAAACGCAAGTGGATATTCACCATAATATGCATAACCTGAAATTGAAAAATGTGGATTTGAAAATTCTTTAAAAAAAATGGTATTCACCTTGATAATCAGTAATTTTATTGGAGAGTTTGAAATCTTCGGGGAGAAAAAAGTTTCCACATGCTCGAGCATTCACATCTGCATCATTGTTGAGGAGAAGAGATACAGTTTCGTAGTCGTCGTGGACAATTGCGAGATGGAGACCACTTTGACCTAAAAAAATTATACTTTTTTTTGTTTTTTTTTTGAATTCTGAAATTTTTTTCTCAAAAACCTACCAAATTGTTCATCTCCCAAATAAATATCATTTGCCAACCCGGGAAATCTCTTCAACAAAATTCTTGCAATCTCATAGCACACTTGTTGCTCCCTAAAAATATTTTTTTATTATCTTTAAAATTTAAGATACAATTTTATTTTGAAATTTACCGATTAAGTAACAAATGTATCAAGTTTTCACCCTCAACTCCTCTTTTGTTCAATTTCCAAAGTGCAAAATGTTCTTTGAATTTTGTTTCCTGCATATCAATTCCTTCTTCATTCAAGCCAAGTTGAAGATTCTAAAAAATATTTTCTGAATTCCACCGAAAAATATTTCAAGCTAAAAACTTACAACTCCTTTTTTCCATTTCACAAAATCTGAATATGTTATCAATTTTGGTTCTCTTCCATCATTGTATAACATTGAGCTGAGTTTTTCTTCGGCAAACTTCAAAACTCCATCTTCACCGTCTCTTTCATATATATTTATGAGTTCTCCACCTGAAATTCATTGTTGCGGGAAGAAAAGTTTCGAAAAATAAAATAATTTACCTTTTCGAACACCAACCCATTTATATAAATGATTTTTCTCTCTTTCACGATATAAGTTTGACCATTTTTCATCGGGATCAAATGCCAATTTGACACCTTCTCCACGTGGTTCTGTTTTATTTCTTGATCCAGCACCACCCATTTACTGAAAAAATGTAAATTTTAGGAAATCTAGATCATAGAGAACAACTGAAAAGAAAAAAAATACAGTAACTGTGGACTTTCATTTTGTAAATAAATTCCAGAGTTTTCCACAGTATTTGTTAAAAATAATTTCGAATCATCGTTTTTTTCAAATTTTTGTAAGCTAGAAACTCCCTGAACTTCTTTTTCCAGATGAAAACTTGAAAAAATTATTACAACTATGTGATACTGTGATTACATTTTAGAAGAAGAAAAATTTAATTTTTTATTTCGATTTTCAAAAAAACTATCCTTCAAAAAATCAATAAAGTTTTTCGCGTCTAAAATTGGGTTTTCAGAGATTAATTCAATTTTTTCCCAAGCGTAGTTTTCGCGACACATTTTTTTCGAATCTGAATACTATATTTCAATCTTCAAAAAATGTTTTCAACAAAAATTCCCAGAATCTCAGACAAAGAAGTTCAGTGTTCTTGAAAAGTGCAACAAAAAACGATATCGAAAAATTCCAACACCAAAAATTAGCAATCGTCTATTTTTTTTCCGATTTTCTAGTTAGTAATACTTACAATTAATCCCTACTCGCCTCTTGCTCATAAAAATTTCACACAAGTTTTTTTTTTCATTTTGAAATGGTGCTAACAGGAAATGATAACGTGGTGCAGGTGTAAAATTTGTCGCACTTTTTTTTTGGAAAATCGTAAAGTCTAATGAAAAAAAGAAGAAAATGAAAAAGAAAACTAATATATTTGTAGTTTGTATATATAAGTACAAAATTAGGTGGATACGGTAGGTAATCCGCCTAAAAAAATTGTTGGAAAATGTACTTGAATCGTATAGTGGGAGGTATACGGTAATCCTTTTTTTCAAGTCAGAGAACATTCAAAAAAATCACAGTGTGTAAAAATTATCTCTAGAAATTACGTACTTTTCGAGCTACCGTAATTGGGAAAATTGGGAGAATCAAATATTTGAATTAGCCAACTTGGGGGGACATTTTTGCAACTCTGGTACAGTATTCCTTATGTAAAAAAATATGTGTCAGGGTTGCACAACAAGACCACGCCCACTTTTATTTTCTGAAAGTGCAGTATTCTTGTACACGGTGTAATGAGTCAGAACGTGTGTCTTTGGTGAAAACTAGTTTTGACCAAAGACACATGGGACTACGGTAGTATTTGGATAATGTGTGTTGTGTGTAATTGTGCGTCACGGTGTTTGTGTTTTAAAGTACTGTAGGCTCCCTAGAAACTACATTATCTCAAAGGAGCATACACTCGCTCCGCTCGAAAAATATACTGTAGGCTCTTAATATACTACGGTATTTTAAAGGAACATATAACGTATGTATGTCCCTTTAAAATACTGTAAGCTCTTGATATACTAATTCAAAGGAACATACATGTGTCCCTTTAAAATACCGTAGTTGCTAGTGCGTGTTCTTCAAACTTTTTGAATTTAACTATTTTGTCTGCGAGTTTTTTCGAACAACTAATTTCACGTAAACTGAGGTTTTTAATAGTAATAAAAAGTCAAAAAATGTTTTTGGGTGCAAAAGTGTGAAGTCAGGTAGAAAGACCGGAAGGTAATTGAGAAACTGAATTGGGGGAGGATTTCTATGGAAGAATATATCTATGGCCAAAAAAAGAATATATGAACATACATATATGTGTGTAAAAAATAGACATTTATAATCATAAAAAAAATGATTCGATTGGAAAATGATTCGGTGGAGCAGGTGGTTGTTATGGATGGATGGATGGAGAAAAAAGAAACGAAGAGGGATACCGGAAAAGATGTAGAAGAATGAGAAAAAGGTAAGAAATCACACCGCGAACAAAAAATGGGAGAAACGAAAACGAAATTGGATTGGTGCGGTGCGCGAGAGCTCCTTCTTGTTGGCTCCGCCCCTCTTCTCCCCAGTTTTTTCCTCTCTCTCGCCTTTCCTTCTCACATATACATTTTGTAGCAAACCAACCAAAACCAACCCCCCTTCTTTCTTTTCTGGAATTGCTTTTTTTCTAATCTCAGCGAAATTGGAGAGAGAGAAGGAGGGAGGGAAACAGCAACACAGCAAAAATATTTATTATTTATAATAACAACAATCAAAATGTATGTGAACATTTTAGTGTGAGAAGAAGATGAAGAAAATATTGGAGTTTTGGAAAATCTGAAATATTGACATGTGTTTGTAATCAAACTTATTCTCAGAATTATGAACTTGTGAGTGTCTGCTTTCTTTCCAGAAAAAAAAATATCTGGAGGTATGGGGAATCGAACCCCAGACTTCTCGCATGCAAAGCGAGCGCTCTACCCCTGAGCTATACCCCCGTTGGGAAACACGATTTCGATTTATCTCAAATGCTTTTCGTTTCATTTTATATCTGTCAAAAAATCTATATAAGACTACTGTTCTTTTTTTTTTGGAAAATCGTAAAGTTCAGAAAAACGGGAAAAAAAATTAGTTCAGAAAACTAATATATTGTATTTAGTACTAGTGGATACTGTAATCCTTTTTTTTCGGGCAAATGTACTTCGTATAGTTGGGGTATACGGTGCTTGATAATCCGGTGATCAACCAGAAAAAAAATGTTTTCCAAGTGAACATTTTGGAAAGTAATAAGGGATAAGGACAGAGAGGGGTTGAAGTTGAAGATTCTGGAATTTTCCCAAAATAATTCTCAGGTTCAAGTTACTGTGAAACTTATTGTATGTATTATGAAATGAAATTTATACTCAAACTTATTTAAGTAATCTAGAATCTAGGTTGTTAGTCCTCAGGCGGGACGGTCTTCTTCTTTAGGACATCTTTTTTTTTTTTTGAAAAATCAGGAATTGTTTCTAATTTCACCATGGAACTTTTTTGTAATAAATGTACTCGAGAGATGCCATTTTTATTTTTTTAACAGTGTTAAAAATTATTTGAACTCATCTTTATTTTTTTAACACTGTTAAAATTTACCCAAGAATTCTTAAAATGTTTTTGTTTTCCAAAAAATTCAATTCTTTAATCAACTTTGACCGTAATCTCAAAAATGTGATATTTGGTGCAACGACACTCCGCTGGTATGTTGTTTAGCGGCGAACATTTTTTGAAAATTTTTATTTCGCGAAAAATATTTTTGTTGTTTTCAACTGTTTTTGTGGATTTTTAGTGTGTACTAACTATTACAATAGGAGAACTTGAGTAGTTTTAGGAACCTGGAATCTATATTGCACGGTTCAATCTTTTTTCCATGATAAATTTCCTTGTTTTTCCTAAAAATCTATATTGTTCTTTCTAAGCGTGAATCTCGTTACAGATGACGATAAAAGTCTCCCCAATGGAATCCAATTCAATATTCGCCACTTCAAATACAATTTCTTCATCTCAAAATATCCCAGAATTTATGCAACATACAGATGTTGATGTATCAAAAGTGATATACGTTGGAGAAAACATTCTGTGGTTGGGAAAACGAAGAGGAAGGTGTATTTCGATGTGGAAAAGAGATCCTTTAGAGAATATTGATCCGTTCAAAATTCTAACAACCAAAGAAGTCGATGTTGATCCAAATGATGTTTGGTGAGTTTGAAAACTTAGTTTTCAGTTTGATTGGAAAAATAAAAAATGTTTCATTTTTCAGTTTAATCGGCAAAAATTCGGCGTGCGTTGGTTTCACTGATGGTTCGTTAGCTGTTTTGAACACTGAAATGGATGATCTCGCATTAGTCAAACGATTTCCAAGTGTTCACGATGGTTGTGAATCGAGAAAAGTTGTCAGTTATGAAGATGGAAAAGTGTTGAGTGCATCAACAAATGGCTCATTAGAACTTGTTGATATTGAAACTGGCACTTCTACAACAGTTTTCACAGTTAGTTTCTTTTTTGCACTTCGGAAAATAAATTAAGAGTTATGTTTTTTTCAACAGGGCCAATCTGGAATTCGTTCACTTTGCACAACATTTGGTGGACAATTAGTTGCCACAGGTAGTTCAACAGGACAAATCAGTCTCTGGGATCTTCGACAAAATAATTTACAAGAAGTTTTGGAACCCATTACAATGCTTGTGCCATCGGAAAAAGCGTTGGATTCGATAACCGCTCTCTGTTCACATCCAGCACAATCTAATTTGGTAGGAAACATGTGATATGTTTTTTTTTTTTTGAAAAAGATAAACGATGTTTTAGGTTTGTTTTGGCACAAATTATGGGATCGTTGGTTTGATTGATGTTCGAAATGGAAAAAATGCGGCAGTTTCGAGTACATATTTAGTGACAGAGAAGTCGATTACACAAGTTATGTTTCATCCAACTTGCAGTGATAATTTATTATGTTCATCGACTGATGGATCAATTTTAAGATTGGATGCATCAAGTGTGCCAATGTATGTTTTCAAAACTTCAAATAATAATTCTGTTTGTGTATTTTCAGGACATCTCAAACTCGAACAGTAAAAGAGAATGTTTGGCTAACTGGCGATCTTGCAAATCAACTTCGCGGTGAACCAATTCGTCGTTCATCCATTTTTCCAATCTCATCTTTCGATTGTCGCGGTGATTCAATTGTTGCTTCAAGTTCGACTGGATTTATCTCATCTTATGAACACTTGCCGTTTTTTCCAAGTAGCAGTCTTTTTTGAATAAATTATTGATTTTTTTTAGAAACTTGGATTGATTTGTATTTTTTTATTCCTTGAAAATGGATTGAAATATCTATAATTTTTTGAGCTTTGATTCTTTAGATTTTTAGCTAGGAAGAAAAATGAGCTTGCAAACTTTCACACATTTCTCTAATTTCAAAACTTTCTTTCTCATTTTTCAAACCAAAATTTGAAAAAATTACATTTTTTTTGCTTGCGCAGCTCCTTATTCTAAAATTTCCCATATTACAAAAAACGTCTATTAAACATCAAATCACCACCACAAGTGATTTTTCTCTCAAAATTTGTTGATTTTTCTGCCCTTTTCATCCTCCTCCTTCCATTTTCCCTCATATATTTTTTCAATTGAGCATGTTTGCTCCATCGAAAAATTTTTTTCGTGGCTATTTGTTTCTGTTGGAATAAGTATCATGTTATTTGTTTTTCCTTCACTTTTCAGCTTTTTTCTGTGCACAGGATGTGAAGTGTTTATCAAAATTCTTATCACTTTTCCCTCCAAAAAACTTTATGATGAAATATTTTCAATTGAAACGAATATATTTTTAATTAAAGTTTTTTCCTCGCCTCGCCCATTTTTTCCTTCAAACTAACCACAAATCCATCATATTTTTCGCCCTCTTGAACATTTTTTGTTATATTTGCTTGTTGTTTCCTTTTTCCTTGAACATATGACCCATTTTTCATCTGTGACAATGAACAAAAAAACTTGAAAATTTCCTCGTCAGGTGTTCGCAAATATTTTCAGCGATTTTTGTTTTACACTGATCCTGCTGATAAAAAGTAACAGTTTAATTGAAAAGAAATATATTTTTTATATCTTCTAGCATGTGTTTGTTATCAATATTGTTTTTCTTCACATTTTGTTGTTCTATGATGTGTTGAACTGGTTTCTATTTGGCTTCAATTGCATAGGAATTTTTCTGAAAGAAGAACATTATGAGATACTTTGAAGGTACCTCGAAACATTGCTTTGAAAATTGCACTAGATCGATTGTTCTTTGAGATCTGTCTGTCCGTGAACAACACATGCTTTTCTTTTCTATCTCATGAAACTTTCTTCATTTCTTGAGAAGATATTTTTGCTGAAATGTTTGTTTCTCTTCAAATAACCTTTATTTGAGCCGTCTGAAAGTTTTGATTTTTTTAATTAAAAAATTAATTTGAAACTTTCAAAGTGAAAGCAAAATTGGATCCACGTCACTTTCAAGCAAATAAACATCAGCTGAATTTTTCGCGATTTTTTGAAAAAAAAAAGAAAAATATTGTCATTCCGAAAATAAAAGAACCCCCGTTTGAATTGGCGCTCACGTACAGTAGACTAAAAATGACGTGACACATGCACATCAAACTGGTTGGCAAATAGCCAACGTGTAAATTTCGCATTTTATTTTTCAAGTAGACTCCAAAATTTCGCGAAGTCTACTGTAGTATTGGTTTCCTAGGCCATGTCGGTTCTCTTCCAAGGTTCTTTTTTTCGGAATGACAATAACAATAAAATATTTGGACGTGAATGACGTGTGAAAATTTATTTCATTTCAAAAAAAATTCCAGAAAATTTATTACTGATAATTTTCTGATGAAATATTTGAGCTGATTAAAATCGACTTTCGAGCTTTTTAACTATAATTAGAGAAATTAATCATTTCTTCACAAACCCCCATTCAAAATGTGTTCAGAAAACCAAAGTTCTTCATCTCCCCAAAAAAGATGTTCAAAAAATGTCCGAACAAACCTTGTAATCCTCCAAAGAAAGTTGTTTTCAACAAGGTCACATTTTTTCCTTGAAATTTCCATTTTCGATCATACTTCCCATTCTACATCGATATCATAAGTTACATTTTGTTTTGTTGACTCAACTTTAATTCGACAACACAAATGTTCTTAGGTTTTGTTACCTACGTACCTATATTACGTGGCTCTTCATTCGTTTTCTTATCTATCTATTTGCTTTTGTTCAATCGCATTTTCAACAAATTTTTTTTGTTGCAGGCAAGCAAGTTCCGCCCGCCCCAACGAACGACCCCTTTCTCATTCCATCTTCAATCGACCCGTTCCGAAATGTGAGTTGTTTTATTTTATTTTTTGCAAACACATTATAAAAAAGTACATTCATATGAAAAAAAGATACAGTATTCTTACACCTGCTATTCAGTTTCCGGGTGTGTTTTTCTCTTCGTTTTTTTCTCACTTGGTTTTTCTTCGTCATTTCATTTTTCTTTTCCTTTTGCTATCTTCCCCCTATCGATTCGCTATTGTTTGGTTTTGTATTTGAACCGAACGGGCGGGCGGTCAGAGTTTTTTTTTTTGCAGAAAAAACTTTACATATTTTTTCTTGTTAGAAAGTTGTTTTTTGCCAGGCAGGACAGAAAAAACAACATGAAAAGTGCAAATCGAAAAACAAAATCATTTTTCATCAGTTTTATGTGTTTTTCCATCAATTTAACTTACACATGAAATTTGTTGTCTTCCGAAATCTTTCGATGAAATTTAGTTTTGAAAATACATGCTGAAAATGATTCCAGCGTCAAAAGTAAATTTATTGATCTATAAAGTGTCTAAATTGCTCATAGAGAACTTAACCTATTTTTTCGATTCTAGCATAGTTTTCAGCATGGCTTAATTAGTATTCTCTCCAAGTTTCATTTAAATTTAATTTCGGGATCATTTTGAAACTGTTTGTATAGAAATTTTCCTCAAAGTCTGATCTGCTCAAATTTTAACATTAGTTATGATGACGTGGAAAGTTTTGAAAATCTGAAAAATGTTATTTTTGCGCGAGACTGTTTAGCTTTTGCCACATCAAAATATCAACAAAAAAAAGTATAGTTGATCAGAATTTGACTACAAAATCATTCCTTAAAATTTAAAATTCTATCCCCCTCCGCCCCAAACAATTAATGATGTGTGTGTTTTTCCAGACCTAATTCGACAATTCAATTATCTCCGCCTGTTTTCTCCTTCTCCTTCTTCAATTTTCTATATTTATCAACACAAGTTTAAACGACCAAAATGGTAATCAATGATTATCCATCGTCCTCTGGTCAGTTTCTTTTTTCTTTTCTATTTTTCCACAGCCAAAGGTGGAACACTGTTTGATAAATGACAAAAAATATCGAAAATGACAAGCGAGAAAAATTCGCGAAAAAAAGTGATAAAGTTTTCATAAGAAGGAGAATTCTCTTTTGTGAGATAGGTTCAAAATACAAAGATATTAATCAAGAAAAACATTCTTGAGAAAAGAAAAAAAAGAAGAAAGAGAATGATAGATGTTTTTTGCAGGAGCATCGTCTTCAACAAGTTCACAATCGAGATTTGGAATCGATTGGGCGAAATGGTTTCCACCTCTAACATCTCGCACATTTTTATCGCATTATTTGCCAGCTTCTGGTGCTGTATCACATACACTTTATACAATTCATCTTTTCAGTCCAAACATCATCTCTGGGTTAGTTTATGAGGGGATTTTTTGGGAACTTGGGAATGGGGAATTGAATTATGACGTGGCAAAACTTTGGGCCATTCATGATTTCATAATTTTTTATTAAACAGTATGAAGTCTTGAAATCTTCTTTATAAAAAGCATTATTTTCACTTTGAAACCTCAATTTTATTGCAGTTTGTTCCCAACCGGTGATCTTGCTGTCAGTAATACGATTCTGTTCAATGCAAATGTGGGACTCGGTTTCTACGTGTATTTCAGAAGACATTTGCACCGTGTCAATCCATGGGAAAGAGTCGAATTCAGTGTTTTAACATCGACTCTTTTCAACTTTGGAAGTTTGCTTGCCGCTGTTTTGATCAAAGCCATTTTCCCAGCAAAGTGAGTGCTTGAGCTTCAAAAAAGGAATTGTAAAACCAAGTTGATTTTAGAACACAAACATGGCTCAAAACATTGTTTGCAACATCGCTCAGTGTCTATCTTTTGTCAAGAGCTTATCGCTATATTGGGCTTTTGGATGCGAAAAGTTCAAGATCTTCTGTCTCGCCAGTCAGAAAGTATGTTTTTTGGAGCTTTTTGGGAAATTTACTTGAGAAGTAGGTGAAAATTATACAGAGGAAACTATGGATCTGGAAATTTCAGACCATTTTTCCTACTGTAATATTTTCATCAAATCCTTAAGTGATTCCAAAAATCAAATATTTTTCGGCGAAGCGCGCATGAGATTTTTATATGTAAATTCAATTCGTGTGTCATTCTTTATTTCTCCCCCTTTTAAATTTAAATTCCAATTTTTCTCTCAAAACTTTCTTGACACATCTAGGCTACATTTTTCGCCATCGCCGCCCAACTTCAGAATACAACTTACGGCTCTATTTGTAGCCAACTTCGACGCAAAATCACACCACAACAGCAACACCAAAAACCATTGGAAATCTCAACCTCGCCACCATCAATTTATTCGGCTGCATCTACACGAAGAGAATCAACACCCCAACCAATGCTCCTCACACCAACAGCTACCACAATTTCGGAATTCGAAGATGATTCTCCACCAAACGAAAAATCCACACAAAATTATCGATATCTACATTCATACGCTCTTAATAACTTGAATTCTCATCAAAATCATCGACCAAGTTCAATTTTGCGAAGAACCACTATGAATAGCAATAATTTTAATCCAACAAGAATCGCATCACAAACAACACCGACAAAAATGAGCCAACCAATCAGTTTTGTGACTCCCGAACCATCTTTACAAGATGCCGAATTTGCTGTATATTCACCATTGACACCAACAATGACACCAATCAAATCATCAAAGAAACGAGTTATCGAAAAAGACACGATGGATCGAGTTTTGGATTTTGCACAAATTCACGGACCACTTCTTCTAATTCCATTCGGATTCACTTGTTTTGTCACTGGAAGTTTGCCAATGTGGACAACTATCAGATTTATATTTTTCGAATAGATAATATTTATTGATTTCGAAAATTCGCATCTAATATTTACCGGTTTTAGATTGTATATATTATACTTATATTGCACCCCCTCCCTTTTGCCTTTTACACGCCATTTTTGCAAGCGCAACTTCGCCGAAAAATCAATAATAAAAACATTAAATGTTTCCTCGAAATTCTTTAAGAAAAAAAAAAAGAAAATTTGCAGCCTTTCTTCACCAATCGCCAATGGACACACCAATATTTAAATAATTCACAATTAGCTTTTCTTTTTCCTCTCGATTTTGGTCTCAATTTATTTCGTATTTCTTTTATTTTTTTGAAATCTCAAGCTTTGATGCAGTTATATCTATGTTAAATAAAACAATGAGTTTATTTCAGATTTTGAATTCTCATTTCGTTTTTACTGTCTTCTTTTTTGGCTCTCGTGGTTTTTGTTTCTTGTCAAATTGCTGAAAAATCGATTTTTTGAATATCTGAAGAACCACGACGCAAAAATGCACACAATTTTTTTGCATACCGTATAACCCCAAAAATGGTTCAATTTTGAAATTCTTTAAAAATTAGTTATGACGTGGCAGAATTAAAATTTTTAAGATTTAGATTAGAAACTGCCATGACTTTCTTTGAAAATGATCAAAACAAGTATCGAAAATTTTGAAAATGAAATTCGAATTTTTCCACGTCATTGAACAAAGTCCACGTTCACGTCAGGTATTTTATTCCGAAAATTTAATTTTCATTTTCAAAAACCCCCATCTTCCTATTTTGCCAACTCACATAAGAAGATCGATTGATTTTGATTTCGCCAGCCACCAAAATCGATTTTTCCCCACAATCCGAACAAATTCCTCCTCCATAAGTTTTCGACATTTCTTCCGTCGTCGGTTTATGCAAACTTCTTCTATTATTATTATTTCCAAATTGTGATACTTTTCCATTTGCTCCATCAACAGTCACAAATGCACTCGGATCTCTTCTCGTCGTATTTTTTGTGCAATGTTTGTTGTGTTTTATAGGCACAGCTACCAATGGATTCTCTTCATCATCATCAAAATTATCCTTCTCATCTTTTTTCTTATTTATATTCACATTGAATTGCACATCTTCACAACTGTGTGTGGCGCCAATTGGTGGAGTTTCTGTTGATTGAGTTGGACCTGATTTTGAGGTCGATTTGGATTTCGAAGCTTTTGATTTCTTTTTACTCTGGAAAGCTTGGGATTTCGAGAAAAAGAGGAGAGCTTGGAAAATTATAACTTACGCATAGATTTGAAATAAAAGTGATAAAGAAAAATGAAATTATGAATGACTCAAATATTCCGATGAACATTTTTATAAAATAGAAAAATGTGAAACTGTAGAAACATGATTTTTAATCGACACGTTTCTAGGTTAAGAAAACTAGGACACGTGGTTTTGGTAATTTTATTTTTAGTAATTTTTCAAGGAATTTAGGTACTGTAGGTGAGCTACCCAGGATACTATAGATAAGCTATTCAGGACCTGTAGATCTTTTGAATTTCGAGCAGTTTCTTTTTTTTTCGATTTCTCAAAAACAAGAACTTCACATCCCAAATCTCCCAAGATCTCAAATAAATTCTCGAAATATCCAGAAACTCGATTTTTCCCGTTCTGTTTTTTCCCTCCATTTCTCGCTATAATAAAAATGGCATAATAAAACTTTCGCTCATTTGAATCCAACTTAACAAATTAATTAATTAATTAATTAATCCAGAACAGTTTATGTATTATTGTTATGTTATATGTCATCCTCGTTTTTTTACAACCAAATCTAAGCTAAGCTTCATCTTTTTTCCCTCCTCCTCCTCTTTTTTTCTTCCAATTAATAAGAATAGAATCTAACCGTATATATCTTGTTTCTCTTCCTTGCTTGCCACTTTTTTTGCCTCCTCCTCTCATTATTATTCATCTATTCGGTTCTATTTCTATTTCATTTTGTGATACGGGAAAATAACTGAAGAGAAGCTAACCCGTCGAGAAAAAGATACTTTCTATGATTTTTTTATTTTTACTTCTAGTTCCGGCAGGTACTGTAGGGAGTGGAGGGGTACTGTAGGTTGGAGGTTTTGGAGAATATTTAAATTTTGATGATCTTCAAATTTCTTCAAAGTGTTTTCAAATTTGAACAAAAATCAACGTATTTTTTCTTGAACAAAACTTTCAAAAAAAAACATTTTTTTTTTAATCTTCAAATTTAGATTTTTTGAAAAAACTGGTAAAACCTAACTTATTTTTCTGTGAAAGTTTTCTACAAAAAAAATTTCAGAAAAAATTCTCTTCACAAAAAATCTTTATTTTCAGCGAATTTTCAGACATTTCATGTTTTACCGCGAAATCTTGGTCCGTTTAGAATACCTGGAGAAATACGTTTCAACAAAATTTGCGAAAACAAAAATTGAAAATGATCCACTTTGTATTTTTTCTAAAAAAAAAATCGAATTTTTGCAGTTTGGGGATGTATGCCAGGTTACGAAGCAGAACGTGATCGTCTACGTGAACATCTAGGAATCGAATGGGTTCCGAAAGGTCTTGCAAAATCTGGTAAGTCACTCATTTCTCCTTTCTTTCCTCAAAAAAGTTTCCATTTCCATTTTCTTTTGTCATTTTTTCCCGCCATTCCACTTAAAATGCGTAATAAGAAGAAGAAGGAAAGAATTGAATAATAATTGTAAAATGCGCAACGGTCGGTCATTTCCGAGACCGGATTGAATGGCTGCCAACAGAAGACCTGAAGCAAAAAAAAATAATATATGAAAATAAAAATACCATTACGAATAGGACAAAATTGGGAAGAAAAAACGTGTTTTGAGGCAATTTTTGAGGAGAGATAAGATATGATCTGCTTGTCTATTCAAAGTTTCGGATTTTCTTACGTAATATTATTTTTTCAAGGAAAGGAAGGGGGAAAATATCAGAAATCATTGATAGCAAAAACTAGACGCGCGGAAAAAACACCAAAAAAATACTTATGTGTCAAGTAGCTCCGCCTAAGAAGTTCGAATGACAAGGATCAGCGCCTAGACATCAAGCTTCCGCACCTGGAGAATCTAAGTGTTCAGCATTCTCAGCTAATATTCCACAATCACAAAGAGCCGTGCCTTGAAATTCTAGTTGTCAAAGATCAGCGCAAAGGCAGCCTAGTTATAAAGTAGCCGCACCTAGATATGATTTTCTCCTCAAAAATCGGACATGAAATTTTCTGGTAGATCAAAAATATTTTTCTCTAAACCTCTCACTTTTGTGTTGAGTTTCGTCGCCTAAGATTGTGTCAGATCTTGAAAATGCGCGAATTTTTTCGGGTAGTAAATTCCACCATGTGATACATTCCGATTTTTATTTTTCTATCTTTTTTTTTTGAATTGTCAAAGATCAGCGTTAAGATCAGCCTTGTTATCAAGTAGCCGCACCTAGATAGGATTTTCTGCTTAAAAATTGGACCTAACCATCTTCCATTTTAGGCTGGTCATCCAAAGCAATTCGTCATCCGTCGGATTTGAATTGCGATTTTTCGAACCCGGAAAAATGCCGCTGGAAAAACATGGAAGACGACAAAAATATGGATTCGCGCGATTTCTATTTGTTCGAAAAAATCGATTATACCGAATTTCCGGCACTTCGAGTTGGTCCCGGACCAACAAAAGTTCAACAAGGCGATAAAATGATATTTACTGGAGATAAGAAGAGAGAGGAACAACATTCGATTTTTTATTCTTCGCCGATTAATTGCCAAAATTCGACGGGGAACTTGACTTTTACGTGGGTTTTTCGGGAGGGATGAAAACGAGGTTTGAAACTTCTAATTCGGTACTGGAAATTTTTCAAAAGAAAATTGTCAAATTTCATTCCCAAAAGCAAAAAAAATCTAAAAAAAAACCCTCTTTTCTGAAAATCTCCTGAAAAATGATCCGAAAAAAAATGTCTCCAGATACTGGGTCTACAATAGTGCTCGTGTTGAAGTTGTTCTCCTCGAAGATGACGGAAAAGGCGGATATAAAATGGTTTATGATGAAGAAGATCGACCATATTTGAATTGTGGAACTATTCAACTAAACACCGAATGCCATGCTGAAATTCCACCAAGAGATAAACCATTCAGGTAGGGAGGGAGGTTCTTTTGACTCCCTGAATTCCATGGCTTAGCTATGACGTGATAAATTTTCTCACATTTTTTTGCAGACTTGGAATTCGTGCTTATGGAATTTCAACAACTGATGGATCATTTGTGATGATTGATAATATTTTATATTCAGCAAGTTTGTGCAAAGTTGGAAGTTAGTTTTTTTGTTCGAAAAAAAAAATCACATCAAAAATATTTTTCAGTCGACGTTGGTGACAATTTCAAAACCACACCTCTGGAAACTGGTGCTTTCGGAAAACCAATCGAAACTTCATCCCAACTTTCATGCGATAATTTTGACTCGAATTGTCGATGGAGATCTGGAGGAGAAGCAAAAACTGTATGTAGGCTTTAGTATTTTTTAACCCACAACATCTAAATTTTAGACATGGCGTCGAACAAGTTCAGCACTTTCATCTGATTTACTTTTAAATGCAACTGGAACATCAACTCGACCAAAAGGAGCTTATGCGGTTTTATATGTTGAACAAGGAACTCCGAAAAATAATGTGGATATTTTGAGATCGGATCCGATTAATTGTCAGAGTTTGACGGAAAATGAATTGACTTTTAGGTGAGATTTTGAGGGATTATTTTTGGAAACTGGAATGATTGAGTTGAATGGGGAAGTGCGCCAAAAAATCCTAAATTCTCAAGAGTTTGGGCACCTTTTGAACCCACAAGGTTTTGTCCAAAAGTTTGTGGAATATTTTTCGTTGACACCTTATGATTTTTTAAGAAATCAAAATTGTGTCTTCAAAATCAGATATCTGAAAACTGACCTACTTCAAAGAGTTCCTCTATTTTTCAGATGGTAAAATTTGGATTTTGAATTCTGAAATTACAGATCCAAGTTCTTGAAATGATTAACTTCAACCTCAGCTTAGGTTATCTTTCTTTTAAAATTTCGGGATTCATTTTTAAAATTCAAATTTTTCGTTTTTCAAAAATTGAAATTTTTTTCCAATTTTTATACACGAAAAAACTTTGAAAACATTTTTTTCAAAACTGACAGAATTAGGAATATTCTTCCCCAAAATATTATATTTTCAGATTCTGGGAATTCGGTCAAATTGAACTCGAAGCTTGTGCTGTTGATCTAATGTTCAAAGATATCGAATGTCTTCCAATTCCACGTGCATCTTCTCCAGCAAATGTCAATTTAACATTCCGAAAAGCCACCAAAAATTTCATGATAACAATTCGAATCAAACATTTCAATGCAGATTTCGATAATATGGTATTATTAGATGATATTGCATATCGAGCAACTCTTTGCACAGATGCTCTTTCGGTTTTTGATATTGGACAAAGTTTCGTGTCAACACCAATGCTAAGTTTGTTATTAAATCGAAATGTTGAAAAATCACAAGATTTATCATGCGATTTCTCAAAACGTGCATCATCTTGTCTTTGGGGAATGTTAAATCAAGCAGATGATGCAACTGAAATTGCTGAAAATACATGGAGTGTTGGACATGGACCATTAAATGAGGAGAAATTATATTCATTGACTGGAATATCAGAAGGACCACAAGGAGAATTTGGAGTAGCTAGATTTGAAACAGGAGGAACTGCGATTTTATTGTCCGAAGTTATTCGATGTGCTTTAGATAATGTTCATGTACAATTCCGATTATGGACAACAGGTTCAGCTGAAGTTAAAATCTGTTTAGTTGAAGAATCCTCTCCATCACTTCTTGATTGTCAATCAGCTGAATCAGGCGATGTTGTTGTTGATCTTCAAAAAATTCGTCGTCCATTCCGAGTTGCTTTCCAAGCTGAATCAACAGATCAGGGAATGGTTTTGATTGATGATATAATTGTAACTGGTCAAATCTGCCCTCCAACTGCCGCCAAACAATTCTCCTCAAAAACTTTCCGACCAACAGCAGATATTCCTGATCCAAATGTTTGTCGATTACTTTCATGCGATTTTCATTTAGGACATGCTTGTTTATACGAACCATCAAAGATTCCAAGTTCAGCAGTTCACGGGATAAATGGCGAAAAATTGACAGCATTTTTGACAAGAAATAAGCGAGTATTCATTTTGGAATCACCACAATTTCGACTAAATACAGTTGCTCGATTACATTTCGATTATAAATTGGAGGGAGATGCAAATCTATTTATTTGCAATGATTCGGGAACTAAAGAACTTGAGAGTTGTTTCAAAGTTGAAGGAAGAAATGGAAATGATTATATTGAATTATTAGCCAGTGATACAAAGGTAACTTTTGAATTTCTGGGGGGAAAGGGGTCCTACAATTTTGTGCCTTTGACCTATGGGTACTTAAAAAGACATCCAAATTTTCAATATTTTCAGGTTTATCTAATAACTCGTCTCTCTGAAACCGGCAAATCTGGTTCTCTCGAAGTCTCGCATCTTCAGCTCACAGATATCTCAGATCAAGTAATTTGTTGATTTAATACAGGTCATTGTTATGTATTTATTTATTCATGTTTCAAGTTTTGATTTAATAAAAAATTCAACATTTAGTAGAACTTTTGGAATTTCAGAATCATCGAGAAGAAAAAGTTAGTTAATTGTGAAACTTTGAAATATTGGTGTGTCAATTAGCGATTGGTCAAGAAAGGCTGACTGGCGAGACAAAAGATCTTGAACTTTCATCATCCAAAAGCCCCAAATAACGATAAGCTCTTGATAAAAGATATACACTGAAGGATGTTGCATACAATGTTCGCAGCCATGTTTCTGATCTAAAATCAACTTTAATTTTCAAAACTCAAGATAGAAAACTCACTTTGCCGGAAAGATGGATTTGAACAAAACAGCGGCTGGCAAACTAATGAAGTTGAAAATAGTCGATGTTAAAACACTGAATTCGACTCTTTCCCATGGATTGACATGATTCAAATTTCTTCTGAAATACACGTAGAAACCGAGTCCCACATTTGCATTGAACAGAATCGTATTACTGACAGCAAGATTACCGGTTGGAAACAAACTGTAATGAAATAATGAAAAAAAGCACTCCCCTCAAAAAACTAACCTCGAGATAATATTTGGACTGAAAAGATGAATTGTATAAAGTGTATGTGATACAGCACCAGAAACTGGCAAATAATTCGATAAAAATGTGTGGAATGTTAGAGGTGGAAACCATTTCGACCAATCGATTCCGAAACGAGATTGTGAAATTGTTGAAGAAGATTCTTCAGATACACTTCTGATTGTTCCATTAGAATCAGAAATGACAATTTCCTGAAAAATTTGAATTTTATATTAATTTTAAGAGACGAAAAAGTATGCGGGGCAAAAAGCTAATATGAGTAATGCAGATCTGTTTTATTTGAAAAAAAACGTAAAAAAAATTCACTTCAATAATTTTGCCATCATTAATTCCTCGACAATTTTCTGGTTGTCTAAGAACTTGCACCTGATCATTTTGAACATCACATTCCAATGGTTCACCATCAGTTTCAATCAGTTCTTTATTTGATGTCTCCATTACATCGAAATCATCCTTTAGTCCTTGTAACTTCTTTGCATTCTCTAACTTCAAACGATTTATACGTTCTCGAATTCTGAAAAATCAACTTAATTGAAAATGAAAATCAGGTGTCGAAAACACTCACCTTTTTTGGTTAATTAACGATGTCATGACTACAACTATATTCCTATTCAATCGTTTTTTCCATCGCACATATTCCTGTGATGGTTCTTCATTTTGATTTGCCATAAATTCTGAAAAACTACTTTTTGCTTTACACGCTGAAACATGAGAAAAACTGAGAAAACATTTGGATATCGGATACATGGACAGTAGAAATCAGTAGACACTGCGAGAAGAAGTGAGAGGAAAGTTGTACAGTACCTTTTCTTTTGGTTTGTTAGTGTTCAACGCATTCCCCTTTTTTGTAGCGTCTACTTATTTCTAATACACATATGCGGCGTCCTAATATTATCTCAGCGTGTTGGGAAAGTACCTGATTTTCCCCAATTACTCCATTCGTCGTTTTTTCTTTTTCTTTTCAAAATCAGTTTTCCCCGAAAAATTTTCATCTGTAAAAATTACGTTTTTCAGCAAATGAAGATATTCATATTAATTTATTTTCCATTTTTTTTTTGCATTGTGGATTTTATTGAAATTAAAATAAATGTTTGCCATTTCAATAAGTGCCTATAAAATTCATAATTTTTGGCTGAACGCAACAGATATAAAGTAGTTTTTTCCAGAAATTATGGCAAATGAAGATGAGGAATTATCGGATTTGGAATATGCAAGAGTGGTCAAATGGTCAAATGCGTTCGCAGAATTCAAGAAAACAGTGACCGAGGACAGATTGAGGTGAGTGTTTTCGAAACAAAACCCTTTTTAGGTTTACTAGTTTTTTTCATTAATTAATTTTGCAGACTTAATGCTGAATTATCTCATTTAGATCCAGAGGATTTACGAAAAGTGTTTCTACGAAAAAATGGAACTATAAGATACAATTACACTCTTCCTGAATATTATAAAAAGCTTTGGTGTTCGATTGATTTGGATGTGATGTATCAACAATTTTCAGAGTTTATTGAGAATGTAATGGAGACATCAAACAGAGATCTGTTTGTATCTGATGATCATCTGGAACAACCAGAAAATGGTTCGAATTGTCGAGGAATTGATAAATCACAACAAACTGGTGACAGTTTTATTAAAGTAAGAGATGTTAGTTTTTGGGATCATCTATCTTTTTTATTTATGATTTCAAATCAACAAAATTAATTCTGGTTTTATCTTCTCCGTTTTTAAACCAACATCTAATATGAGCAATTCTTTTATAAATTGCTACCATTTTTTCAAATGAAAATCATTTGCATTGCTCATATTAGCTTTTTGCCCCGCATACTTTTTGGTCTCCTAAAATGAATAAAAAATTCAAATTTTTCAGGACGTTATCATTTCTGATGCTGATGAAACAATCAGAAATGTATCTGAAGAATCATCTTCAACAATTCCACAATCTCGTTTCGGAATCGATTGGTCGAAATGGTTTCCACCTCTAACATTCCACACATTTTTATCGCATTATTTGCCAATTTCTGGTGCTGTATCACATACACTTTATACAATTCATCTTTTTTAGTCCAAATATTATCTCTCGGTTAGTTTTTGAAGGGGAGTGCTTTTTTTCATTATTTCATTACAGTTTGTTTCCAACCGGTAATCTTGCTGTCAGTAATACGATTCTGTTCAATGCAAATGTGGGACTCGGTTTCTACGTGTATTTCAGGAGAAATTTGAATCGTGTTAATCCATGGGAAAGAATAGAATTCAGTGTTTTAACATCGACTCTTTTCAATTTCATAAGTTTACCAGCCGCCGTATTCATCAAATCCATCTTACCAGCAAAGTGAGTTTTATCTTTTGTTTTTTGAAAATGAAAATTGATTTTAGATCACAAACATGGCTCAAAACATTGTTTGCAACATCTTTCAGTGTCTACCTTTTGTCGGGAGCATATCGTTATATGGGGCTTTTCGATTCAAAAAACTCAAGATCTTTTATCTCGACAGAGGCAATGTATTCTGACACCGGTAAATTTGATTCTCTCGAAGTCTCGCATCTTCAGCTCACAGATATCTCAGATCAAGCAGTTTGTTGATTCAATACAGGTCATTGTTATGTATTTATTTATTCATGTTTCAAGTTTTGATTTAATAAAAAATTTCATCATTAAAATAAAATATTTTTAAAAATGATGTAGACTATCCAACGCAAACAAAACCAGTAACAGGTGCAGTTTTTGTCAAAATGACAAAGATAAAACATTGTGGAATTTCAGAACACATTATTTTATTTAACATCGATCAAGTTTAAGATTTCAAAAAAATTGAATAAATTGAGACCAAATCAAGAGGAAAAAGAAAAATCTAAAAAATTATCTAACAAAGTGGCGATTGGTAAAGCGATTGGCGATAGGTAAAGAAAGGCTGACTGGCGAGATAGAACATCTTGAACTTTCATCGTCCAAAAGCCCCAAATAACGATGAGCTCTTGATAAAAGATAGACACTGAAGGATGTTGCATACAATGTTCGCAGCCATGTTTCTGATCTAAAATTAATGTTCGTTTTGAAATTTGCTTGTTTCTTGTTTTCAAAATTCAAGAGAGAAAACTCACTTTGCCGGAAAAATGGCTTTGATTAAAACGGCGGCAGGCAAACTTATGAAATTGAAAATAGTCGATGTTAAAACACTGAATTCGATTCTTTCCCACGGATTGTCACGATGCAAATTTCTTCTGAAATACACGTAGAAACCGAGTCCCACATTTGCATTGAACAGAATCGTGTTACTGACAGAAAAATCACGAGTTGGGAACAAACTGCAAAGAAATAGAATCAAGAGTTTTGCTTTGTTTTTCTGAATTAGAACAAGGTTTTCTCAATTTTCATTGATGGAAAACATTTGAAACATGATTTCAATCTAAATCAACTCAATTTGAAATAGAATTATACTGTCGGATCATGATCAGCCACAAAAAAATTTCCAACCCCAAAACTCTCAAAAATCCTCTCATAAACTAACCGAGAGATAATATTTGGACTAAAAAGATGAATTGTATAAAGTGTATGTGATACAGCACCAGAAACTGGCAAATAATGCGATAAAAATGTGTGGAATGTTAGAGGTGGAAACCATTTCGACCAATCGATTCCAAAACGAGATTGTGGAATTGTTGAAGACGATTCTTCAGATACACTTCTGATTGTTCCATTAGAATCAGAAATGACAACTTCCTAAAAAAATTTGAATATTATGTCAAGACCAAAAATTAAAAAAGAGTTTCCTCTCTTGAGACGAAAAGAAAGCTAATATGAGCAATGCAGATCTGTTTTATTCGAAAAATCGTAACAATTTGATCCCGAAAATTTACTTCAATAATTTTGCCATCATCAATTTCTCGATCATTTTCTTGTTGTCTTAAAACTAGCGTCGGATCATTTTGATAATCACATACCAAGCTATTCAATGGTTCACCATCAGTTTCAATCAGTTCTTTATTTGATGTCTCCATTACATCCAAATCTTCATGTTGTCGTTGTAATTTCTTTGATTTCTCTAACTTCAAAAGATATAATATTTCTCGAATTCTGAAAAATCAACTAATTAAAAATAAATTCAATAAACCAAATTTTGGTTACCAAAATCAAGTGTCGAAAACACTCGCCTTTGTAGGTTAATCTTCGATGTATTGAGCATAATTATATCCATATTAAATTCGTTTTGCCATCGCACATATGCCTGAGATGGTCCTTCATTTTGATTTGCCATTATTTCTGAAAAACTACTTTATTCAAAATAAATAAGAAAAACTGAGAAAACATTTGGATACCGCAAATGCGAAAAAGAAAGAGATTGTGTAGAAAGTTGTACAGTACCTTTTTTGGTGCTCAACACCTTCTCCTTTTTTTTGCAGCGTCTATTTATTTCTAATAAATATAGCGTCCATATATGCGGTCTTCTAATGTTATCTCAACGTTTTGGGAAAGTATCTGACTACTCCAATATACGTCGTTTTTTCTTTTCAAAATCAGTTTTTTTCCTTAAGAAATTTAATTTGTAAAAATTACTTTTTTTGAGTGAATGAAAATATTTATAGCCATTCATTTTCCATTTTTGACACTCTGGATTTTATTGAAATTCTTGGAAATAAAATTATCGTCATCTCAATAATATGTGCATCTGTCAAGGTTGTGGCGTGTCTATAATATTCATAATTTTTGGCTGAACGCGACAAACATAAAGTAGTTTTTTCCAGAAATTATGGCAAATGAAAATGAGGAATTATCGGATTTGGAAAAAGTGAGAGTGAAAAAATGTGTAAAAGGGTTCGACGAACTCGAAAAAACAGTGATTGAGGAGAGATTGAGGTAAGTGTTGTTGAAAAAACCCTATTTAGGTTTACTAGTTTTTTTCATTAATTGATTTTGCAGACTCGAAGAAGAAATGTCTCATTTGGACCCAGAGGATATACGGAAATTGTTTCAACGAAAAAATGGAACTATTCAATACAGTGACGATCTTTCGGAATATTATAAAAAGCTTTGGTCGATAAATTTGGATGTGATGTATCAACAATTTTCAGAGTTTATTGAGAATGTAATGGAGTCATCAAATAAAGAACTGATGGAAACTGATGATGAACTATTGAATAGCTTGGTATGTGATGATCAAAATGATCCGACGCTAGTTTTAAGACCAGAAAAAATTAAAAAAAAACATCGTGGCAGTAATATTTTTAAATAGCACTCAAAATATAGATCCAGAGATGGTTTAACTCGAGTTTTTCAAAACTACACGTGGCAACTATTCGGTTCTGTATTAAATTGTGACCATTTTTTATAATTAATCTAAAATTTTTCAGGCAACCGGTATTGAAGATGCAGGTAGAATATCAGTAGGCGAAACATGTTCAACTATTCACAATAGCGATTTCAACACAAAATGGCGATTCGGAATAGATTGGTTGAAATGGTTTCCACCTCTAACATTTCACACATTTTTGTCGCATTATTTGCCAGTTTCTGGTGCTGTATCACATACACTTTATACAATTCATCTTTTTAGTCCAAATATTATCTCTCGGTTAGTTTTTTGATTGGAGTGCTTATTTTCATTGTTTTATTGCAGTTTGTTCTCAACTCGTGATTTCGCTGTCAGTAATACGATTCTGTTCAATGCAAATGTGGGACTTGGTTTCTACGTGTATTTCAAAAAACATTTGCATTGTGTCAATCCATGGGAAAGAGTCGAATTCAGTATTTTGACATCGACTATTTTCAATTTCATAAGTTTTCCTGCCGCTGTTTTGTTCAAATCCATCTTCCCGGCAAAGTGAGTTTTCTATCTTGAATTTCGAAAATGAAAGTTGATTTTAGATCACAAACATGGCTCAAAACATTGTTTGCAACATCTTTCAGTATCTACCTTTTGTCGGGAGCATATCGTTATATGGGGCTTTTCGATTCAAAAAATTCAAGATCTTTTATCTCGACAGAGGCAATGTATTCTGACACCGGCAAATTTGATTCTCTCGAAGTCTCGCATCTTCAGCTCACAGATATCTCAGATCAAGTAATTTGTTGATTTAATCCGGGTCATTGTTATGTAATTATTTATTCATGTTTCAAATTTTGATTCAATAAAAAATTCATCATTAAAATAAGAGAAGAAAAGAAAAAAATTAAAACACGCATTAATCTGCAAGACCGAATTGAAATGAGAAGGATTCAAATAGAATCAAATAAATTAGAATGTAAAGAGAGAGGGGGCGAGATAGGGAACATGGGGGGAGCGATAAAAACTGAGGGGGAGGATTGTAAAAGCAACACTTACAAAGCATAACGAATATATGGGACTTCGACATCTTCGTCGTTTGGATCATTCATCATTGGTTCGAGAACAATGTATCGGACAGTATCATCCAGTTTCTTTTTCGATAATTCTTCGAAAACTTCACGAACTCTGAAAAAAATTTTTTTTTGACGATAAATTAATTTTCTCCAGAATAAATTTAAATTTCATCTCACATAAATGAGAAAAAAATTGTGAAAATAATAATAAAACTTCAAGATAAATTTTTAAACTTTCAATTCGAAAATTAAAACAAATACGATTTTTCGATTTAAAAATTTGAAAAAAATCTCCGTAACTTCAACTCACCCAGTAGCCAATCTTGTGGTTCTCTTTGCTGGTGGCATGAAGAACGAATAGAGCAAACATGCTCCGGCAGACAACATCGATAGTTCGCAACCAGTTTGTCTTTGAAGATCCTCGATGAATTTCTCCATTGTTAGTGGTCCAGTGATATCAATTCGATCCCAAAGTGTGAATTCTTTTTCAAGATATTTCTTCTTGGGTGCAGCAATTGGTTCAGCAGATGAGAAGAATGACAAGGACAGATTGATGAAAGTATTCTTGAAGCGATCAAGTGGAACTTTTGGAATTCCAGACGCATCAATGACCTAGAATATTGATTTTTAGATTCTATAAATCAAAAAATAAAAATAAAAAACCAACCTTATACAATTCAACGCAAACCAAACCAGCAACAGCTGCAGTTGTTGTTGCAATAGCTGGAATAATTTTTCCAGCAATTTGTTTGGTTTTCATTCGATCAGCTGGTTGAATATCATAATTTTCAGCTCTCAAATTCGAGGCTCCAGTAATGAATTCCATGTGATGATTTGAATCGTCATCTTTTTCAAAATCGATGCAATTCAATTTTTGAAGTGTTTTCACATTCAATCGAGCCAATTTCAATTTCAATGCTTCAACAACTGCATCATCATCTCCGAGTCCACTTTCAGCTTGTTCTTTTGCTTCAGCTTCAGTGACAGCAATTTTGACACCGACTTTTGGTTTGAATGGTTCAGGAGTGACAGAGAGAGCAACCTGGAGAAAAAAGATTTGATTTGAGTGAATTTTTAGAATATTGAGACTTTCTTTCAAAGATTACATTTTCAGCACTTTTTTTGATTTTGTAAAAAAAATCAATTTTTGCTGAAACTTACTCGAATAACTTCTTCGCGTTCCAAAATTGGTTGAATTCCATACATTTCAGCTCTCAAAATCGATGCAGCATACACAAAATTGAAATGCTCATCTTTTGATGGATCAAAATTCAAAACATGTGGACATCTTTTAGCTCCAGACCAAAATTTGGCACCTTGATCAGTCAATTGTTCTGGTGGGAAGGAATGCAACATTTGTGCAATATTATTATGATACAATTCTTGGAATTGTTGTCTCGCCCATTTGATACAATCTTCAGCATTCGATGGTCTTCCATCAATCAATGCATCTTTGACTTGTTCCAAAATTTGAATTCTTTGTCCAATTGCCAATTTCTCAACATGTTCATTGAATTGTCTTTCATCTTGCAAGAATTTGTTGGCAACTTCTCCTGGTTGAGCAAAGAATGTTTCGAATTGTTCTCTTGCCCATGTAATTGTATGTTGAATTTCATTCGGGAAATTCTTCAATGTACAAACTGGAATCTCTTTCTCTGGTGGATCAACAGAAGAACTGTAGGATTCAGTGAGATATGGATAAACAACTTGAGTATTTCCTTTTGTTCCCATTGTTCCTGATTCGAGAAGTGGAAGACGATAATAAACACAACGACGATCCATATAACGACGAGCATCAACATTATCGAGTGCATTTGCAACACCATTCAATTCATCGAAAAATTCATCTGTGAAAATATTCTCAGTATCTGCTCCAACTCTTTCAGCCAATGATTGAATTCGAACATCTGAATTGAAAGAAGTCACAGCACGTGCAGCACATTCCGATTTTTTCATCTGCAAAACATTCATTTATGAGCTAAAACTTTTAGTGCAAAAAACTCACTCCAACATCCTTCTTTCTGAACAAAAATTGTCTGTTCAAATTGGAAATCTCAATTTGATCCATATCAGTGATTTTGATCAATCCACCTTCTCCACAAGCCAATCCCATCATTGCCATGTTTTTCAACAATTCGCATCCAATTGCTCCAGCTCCGACAACAAACCAACGTTGTTTGAAGAGTGTTTCTTGGTATGGCCATCCGAAAATCGCAGCTTGTCCATCATATCTCGATTGACGTGGTTGACAATCAGCTTCGGTCAATTTTTCGTTGTCGAATGATGTCCAATCTCCAGGAAGAGCTTCCACGTGGTCAAGGTACCTGAAAAGTTATGTTTCAGAAATGTTTGAGAGGCAACAAAAATTGAATCGATCAGTTTTTCTATATATATAGATCAGAAACTTTTAACAAAAATCTGATTCAACCTATATTTTTCCCAAATACAAAACTTACATCCATTGTTTAAGTGGTGTCATATGATGTGTAACAGCTTTCATCGCTTCTTGTGCAGCAATTCCACCAACAACCGATGAAACAGTCACCAAATTACCAGATGCTTGGAATGCAAAAAGTTGAATCAAGTTCTCACTAATTTCAACATCTCCTTTCAATTCTTGTTTCAAAAGTGCTGCATCAGATGTGCTTCTTGGAGCTGGTCTTCTTCCATATTTTTCTTCGAAAGAATACAAAGCAGTCCATAATGCGTGCAATTGTGGTGGATAATCGAATTTCGCATAATCCCAAATAACAAATTCTGGATCAGCGAATGATTCTTCGAATGTTTTGTAGGTTACATGATGTGGAACTTTGACTTGTCTACAACGACCTCCTTCAATATAATCTGGGAAGTTTTCAGCAACTTTTCCAATATTGAATTTGAATGCATTTTTGACAACAATCTTGATTGGTTCAATTCCATTGATTCCATCCAATCCTTTTACTTCTGAGAATGTCACATAATCTCCATCTTCCAAACCATGGAACAAATTCTCCAAAGTTGTGACTTCACCGGTTGCTCGATCAATATGTTCAATAAAGAATTCGCGAACTTGTTCACCGGTTCCATCATCAATTCGGAAATTCTCTCCAAAATCATTAAAAATATACGAGAAAACACCTCGAGCATCAGCAACAAGAAGTCGGCGAGAATGGGCTCGTGTCCATTTCGAAACTTGGATTTGGACAGATCTGTTGGTATCAGTTAGAACAACAAGATCGAAGCGTTGAACAAGATGTTCAGAAAGATCATCAATCGATACTTCAACATTTACACTATCATTCAATTCAGCCAATCTTTCATAACAAGCTGAAGCACGATTTTTTCCAATATCATCTTCACGCAAATAATATTGAGCTGATAAATCCAACCATTCTGTTGTTTTGGTATCATGAATTGTGACATGACGAACACCTGAAGCAATGATTTTGGTAATTTTTTTATAAAGGAAAAAAAATAAAAATTACCTCCAAGAATCAAATTCTTGGCGATTTCGACACCAACTGATCCAAGTCCCGAAATCAAGACTGAAGCGGTTCTCAAGTTCACCATAGCCGATTCTCCCAAAGTGTAACTGAAAATTTTCGAGAATAAATTCTAGTTTGCTTTTTTTCAAATCATTAAAAAACACTCACATTTGTCTCGAGTACAAATTTTTGTCCAAAACATCTCCATTCTTCTCGTCGCTCATATTGTTTCCGTTATTCTTCTGTGAGTTTTGTTGTTGTTGAGAATTAGTTCCGTTTCCAACTGGTGGATCAACTTCGATTTTGTCGGATTGCTGGAAAATCGGAAATATTTCAAAACTTCAACAAGAAAAAAACACCTGAATGAAAAATGATGATTTTTAGTTAGTTGGGAAAAAAGGTGATAAGAAGTGAGAGTGTTCGTTTGGCTACTAGGGGAGGGAACGGAAAAAGAACAGAATGAAATGGAAAAAAAGATCAACAACTGGACATTAAATAGGCAAACACTGTGTGTATTTGTTTTTTTCGTTTTCATAAAGTTGTTATTACGAAATCTTCACAAACCTTTATTAAAATACAATGTTTCCTATAAGCTGAATACATTCATTCAATAAAAAACGACTAGAAATACTAGTAACAAAATCTAACAATGATATATTATAACAGTTGCCAAGGGCAACATGTTAACCAGAAAATAATAAGCAATTAAAATCTTACGAGAAAAAAAAGATCACGTTGGGAGTGTGAGAGAAAAGAAAGAAAAAGAAGATTATGTTGAAATCCTATAGTTCTAATTGTTGACCTTATTTCACACCGAAATATGCGAAAGAAATTCCGAAACTCGAAACTCATCAACACATTGCTCAAAAATTTTTCAAAATGAATACTGCACGTGAAGAATGACGTGTATTAGAAAATAAATACGTGAAAGATTTCTCAATCTATTTTATTAGAAGAATAAAAAGCAAAACGTTCAGATTCGGAATGAGACTTGAGCTAAACTAATATTCATAAAAACCAACCTGAACTCCAGAAAGCACGTTTTCTTGCTCAAAAACTTTGGCTCTTTTCGTCGGCGGTTGATCGGCTCCAAGTGAATCGAGTCGAACTTTTGGTGATACCGTGTTTGTAATCGGAGTCGCGTTGTTCTGATTGAACGCGGATGGTTGAATTGTGGCGGCCGATTTGATTGGTGAAGTTGCTCCCGAAGTCGCGTTTTGTTGTTGTTGTTCGATCACAGATGTCATCAAACTAGATTCAACGATTTCCCACTGCAAAAAAGGAAATATTTGTTGATGAAGGATCAGATGATAACATAAATTAATAAAAGCAATATAACACACCTTCAATATTACTTTCGAAGCACGACTATTCAAGATTCGCACTCGTCAGTAATAGTTGTGTAGTTGCAGAGAATGAAAACTTCCAGTGATTTCCTAGAAGAAAATAGAAGAATTTGTACTTATTCGAAGACTACAAAATGAAATACGGTAAGTGCTTTTGCAGAAAAAAAAAGAAATCTTGGTTGTGAAAATAGAAAAATAATTAACTAACAATTCTGTGAGGAAAAATTGCCCTAATTTGTTCGAAAAATTCAACCAAGAAAGGATTTTCTACAAAAAAATGTTAGTCATCTGAACTTTCTAGAAAATAACATTTTAATTGCGAAATTTTATTAAAATTTCAGTAGTTAGGGGAGTCTTGAGGCCGAGTTGGATCTCTGAAAGAAAACAGCAAGAATGGTGCCCAAAAATGAAAAAGATATATGATTTGCCTAAAAACTTGTGCATTTCTCAAATTTGAATTATGGCCTTGCCGCCAAAACCCAACGAGACCACGAGCGAATAAATATGTGTGCCTTTGATTCCCTTCGTTTTCTCGTTGTCTGAGCACTCTCGCAACCACACACTATTTCTTCGGCAGCGGTTTTTTTGCTAGTTTACCTAGCTTTGAGGATCAAATCGCTGTTTTGAGGGAAAATCTCGCAATTAAGAAAACTTGAAGAATATTTCGAAATCTTGTATTCAGTGACAAATCTTCTAATTTCACAAACTGACAGATTCAAATATTCCAGTTGAAATATATCAAATAAAAATAAAAAACAATTTCTACATCGAAGTAGGCGACGAAAGAAAAGAAAGAAAGTGGACAGAGGGGTGAAAAAAAGAAAAAGAATTGGTTGTTTGGCTATCCTCTACTTCTCTGTTCGTGTTTGCGAAAAATTACGAAATTTTTTATTTTATTTTTCGGCCGCCGGCGCCGAAAAAGAGGTCAAACTCATAATTTTTGTGGGAATATGTTGGAATTTCACCTAACTTCTTATTGGGTTCAAAAGTTTTCTGAATAACTATGAAAAGAAGAAAAAATGAAATATAAATACGGTTTCAAACGTACTAAAAAAATCAACATTTGGTACGAAAAAAATAAACCAAAATTTTCTTTATTTATGGAATGAATGCAAAAAACAAAGATTGCTAAACTGTTAAAAATTTGAATCATAATAATAATTAGGGGAAATTTGTAGAGAAAAAAGACCAAATCAAATCACAATTTCGAATTCGCCACGTCTAGTCATCCTTGGATGAAATGCCATTTGTCAACATCTCCTGGTAAAGCAGCTTGTCCTCCGAATTCTGGAGCTGAATTTACAGCTGCATTGGCTGCATCATCGGTTGCTTGATGAACAGCGCCAGGCACACGGCTAACACTGGAAATATATCTGGATTGAAGGAGAGAAAATTATATAGGAATAAACTTACGTGTTGAGAGCTGGAGTGGCTTCCTTGATCAAATTTTTCCAGTATTCGTTGGTCTCATCGACGACTTTCAAAGCGTATTCGCGATTTTTGAATTCGCCGTTGAATGCGAATTCGTTGGCTGGTTTTCCAGCTGGGATTTTGTAGATTCTGAACCATTCGACGGAAGCCTGCAAAACATTGTGATTAGAAACCGAGGAATTAGGTTAGATTCAATTTTGAGGGCTGAATCAGAAAAGTATCAAGCTTTTTTGAGATAATTTCTGAAGCGATAAAATTGAGATATCCAAAAATTGATCATTTCAAAAGGGGCCCCAAAATTCTCCGTGAGAATTTACCGCAAGAAGTCCTGGGAAGACAGTTTCAACATCATTGATATCCTTAAGTTTATCAGCTTGCTCATCATTAACATCAATAGCAACCAATTTCCAATCAGTTTCTCCTTCATCAATCAAAGCCAAAGTTCCAAGAATTTTGACTTGCAAAACAGCTCCACGGCTTGCAACCTTTGATCCAATTTCGATCACATCAACTGGATCATTATCTCCTTTTGCTCCAGTATCTGGAACAATGTGGTTTGGATCCTCCCAAGTTTGTGGCAATGCTCCATAATTCCAGATATATCCTTTGTGTGGGAAGATATTGTGAACAAATCGAGCTTTTCCTTTCTTTTCGTCTTGTTTGATTGGCGAGAATGGTTCTTTTGTAGCCATTTCCATTTTCGCGTTGCTCCATCTTGGAATTTCAACAATCATGTTGAAAACTTTGTTTTCTTCATTAGCATACAATGGAATATCGTGCCATGGGGAAATGATTCCTTGTGGTCCCTCTGAAAATTATAATATTCTTTGAGATCTCAAGAAAAACAAGATTTCTTACTGAAGAACACACGATAATCCAAATCATACAAAGTTCCTCTTTCAACAACTGAATAAGTATTCGAATCTCCAGATCCTGTGCTCATTTTTGCTTTTTGATGAGTACTTTTGGGATGAATAACTTGATCGGTAGACGACCTGCAAAATAAAAAATACATTTAGAGAACATCGAAAAATATATGAAAGTGACAAAAATTGTTGGTTATTTATTGAAATAGTTAGGCAGAACAACACAGACAATTCGAGCTAATTTTCTCACTTTTTTGGATTTCGAAAACATCGACCGCAGAAAAACCACATTTTCGTTGGAAATTTGGAAAACGAAATAATGATTTTCGAGAAATCAAATCATGTTGGAAATTTTACCGGGTCACGTTTTTTTCACGTCAAAAATTCATGTGTTTATTGATTTTTGATTTTAAAGAGACAAAAAAAAACATATTTTTGAGGGGATTCTTTCAAAATTCTAGATTTACAGAGATTAAATATTGGTTTGGTATCCATAGAGATAAGTTAAAGATTTTTAATAATATGCTTGGTTTGAAAAATGAATGTTTAGTCAATAAATTGTAAATTCAACGACGCTGTGTAAATAACTAAAAAGTTTGCCTTAAAACCTCCCACGTTTAAACAAGGAGAAAAGTGCAAAGTAGCGCAAGGACTAAAAAGAAAAAAAGAACTATTTGATTCTTATCAGTAAAAAAGGCAGGGCAAAAACTGACACAATTTTGTTAGCTATCTATCTAGCGCATGTTCATTAAAGTTTCATAATATTTCTTGACAACACGCAATCCAACAGACAAAAACATAGGTAAATAACCTTATGGTGTGCAAACTTCTTTGTGATTCTCCAATCTTTTTCTGTGCTTCTGAGAAAGTTGTGGTTAAACTTCCACGTGGCGATGATTTATCATTTGATGAACCAGCCGTCCCAATACTTGCTGATGTTGATGCGGGGGCCACCTATAGACAAACAGGTTTTTCAAAAATATATAAACCACTTGAAAAACATTGAATATTCAACACATATACTAAAGGACAAACAGAAAGATGAACCTGTGTAACTGTTGTCGAAGTGATACGTTTTGGTGAGGGTTGAGCCCACGTTGTTGGTTGAGACGAAGATTCAACTCGAGGTGTACGACTAGCCGCGCATCCCATGCTACTAAGTGATCTGGCCAACGCCCATCGGCTCGTTATCATCATCTGCATATTTTAGAGATATATACATGCATATATTTTTTTTGGACAGAGACGACATATTTCGTGTTAAGTGTGTGATATGTGTTGTCAAGCGCGTGTTCGAGATATTTTTAATCCTTTTTTTCTATGGATACATGTTTTTTTTTAGCTAGAAAAGAATCCAAACGGAAATTGAATTGAATAATAACAAAAAAGTTTCTCCTGCACTTTCAATCATCAAATGAGTTTGTTAAATTTCGTTTTGAAACATTTAATATTGTTTTTACAACAGCCGATTGGATGATGCAATTTTCGATCATTCTTTGGAGGGAGAAAAAACTCCTCAATTTAAAAAAAAAGTGACACCTTTCTATCAAAATTTCTATAGAGGATACATTATGAAAAACATTGGGGATACAGTTGTGAGCTATGGGAATAACAGACTTATCAATTTTTCGGCCTACCTAACCTAAAAACAAAAGTTTTCCCCCAAAAACCCAGCAAAAAACAAAAATAAAAAATTCCCAAAAAAACAAATCTCGAACGCGCGTGTTTACACACAAAACACACAAAACGACGACAAATGCACACACGAAAAACGAGGAAATTCAAAATTAAATAATTTGAGATAATTGAAACAGCAAAACAAGCAGCAGAAAATGATCAACAACTGACCTGATGATGAGAAGAAAACCGATTGATATGATGGCAAGCATTGTGACCAATAGTTTATTGCGTCGAATCAACAAACCGAGGTTCATCTTTATATAGAAAACAAATGGTTTTAAAATGTGTTTTTGTGTAAATAAAAAGTTTTTAATTGACTCACTGATTCAAAAAATACAATATATTTATGTTTTTAATAAAGAATGTGATAAAAAACAATTGTTTTTCTTATCTCTCCAAAAAACAACAAACGTGCTCCACAGATATTTTCGCGGAATGACTAACAAGGAAACCTTTTTTACTCAACACTTCAAATCATGATGAAATTTGGTTTATGGACAGCTTTTGGGGCCATAAGAACACCCTAAAAATTTTAGTCTCCCAATGGACCTCTGAGCCAAGTTCTGGGCTCTCAAAAGTTCAAAAATTGCCAAAATTGGCTCATAAAACACGTCATAACTCAATTCTCAATCAATTTTATGAAAAAATAAGTAGCATATGATGATCAGCGTGGTCGATTTACCCAAAAACCATCAATAAATCGAATTTTCAGAAAAATTTCTGATTTTGAAAAAAAGAATGAGCAGGGGCACATATGAATTTTCCTGAATTTTCAGCCCAAAAATAAAAAACTTCAAAATTTTTCGAAATAAAGTTTTTTATTGATGTATTTTTAGTAAATCGACTATGCTGATCAATATCTGAAACTTCATTTCCACCGAAAAAAATTTTGAAATGGAGCTATGATGACTTTTATGACCATTTTTAGGCCTTTTTTAAGTTTTTGAGAGCCCAGAACTTGGCTCAGAGGTCCATTGGGAGACTTAAATTTTTAGGGTGTTCTTATGGCCCCAAAAGCTGTCCATGGACCAAATTTCATCATGATTTGAAGTGTTGAGTAAAAAAGGTTCCCTTGTAAGAATTTGAATTAATTAAAATCTTCACGTAAAAAAATGTCACGTTTTTTTTATAAATAGTACAGTACCCAGAAAATGAGTCATTTCGTTTTGTCTGCGTCTCTTTTTGATTTCTTTTTCACAAACAGCTTATGAAAATGAGTATGCTCTCATGAATATATGAAATTTCAATATATGCAAAAAAGTTTTGTCATTTCGTTGTTGAAAAATGCAAGCTGTAGGGTTTCTATTATTATTTTATGTGTTGAGTTTTCAATCAGTTGATGCACTTTTGACATGTTCCAAATGCGATCTCACACCAAATGAGTTAGTTCAAAGGGGGTTTGAAAATTATAGGGTGAGCGGTCACAAAATTTGTTATCTTTTTCCATAAGAAAAATTTGGATCGAAACTTTTTCCAAAGATTTTCTTCCAGATGTTATCGTAGTTCTTCAACTTGTCGTGGTGATTACTGTTATCATGCTGAATATTTTTATCCAAATGAAAATATTCCAATGATCCAAAAAGGTTGTATCCTTGGTGATATTCCATCTGAAGGATGTCGTATTAATCATTATGGAAATGTTATTTGCTTCTGTTCAGAGTAGGATTTTTTCCTTGCAGACTTCTTCTAGCAATCCAAGTTTTTCAGCGCGGATTACTGTAATACGAATGTGACAGAAACCAGTGTCACCGAAACATCAACCATTCTTCCACTTCAAACTTGTCGCCCCGAAAAAGTTACAACAACTCCACGAGTTCGATGGATTCGACCATGCGCTGGAAATTATTGCTCATCACTTTCCAGTCAGGTAGATCTATAAATCAACTTAGCAAAAACCCTCCACGAAAAAATTCAGGCTTCATCTGAAGAGGGGAATTATACATGGACAACAAAAGATTGTAACAAGGAAAACGAGTTTGATATTTTCCCAACGTTTACAGTTTTCAATTTTTATCCAAATTCTTGTGTTTGGTTGGAATATGGAGGACAGCCGAATTTGAAAGCGTGTTATGGATCGAATGTGGGTTTAGAATTTCTAGGGAGGAAATTGCAAGAAAAGTTCTGAATTCATGGAGGAGCCCTAGATCTTGGCTATCAGTTTATAGCTCAAGAAAATTAGATAAATATTTTGAAGTTCACAAAATCACAAACTTTCGATTTGAAATAACTTCTGAATCTTATCCTAAAAATTTGAATTGATCCAATTCAGAACTTTTTTAAATTAATTTTTTTTTTGAAAAAAACTTCTGCCCATTCCAGAATCTCAATATTTTTTCGCAGGAACTCGATTCAACTCTCTCAATCGATTCAACAATTGCCAAAATTCAATGTGAAGTTGATTATTTTTCTCCACGTCTTCCTTATGTCAAAACCGGTGATTACTGTACTGGCCAATTCTGTTTCATTAGTGCAACTTCTCGTGGGGATGTTTATCGAGGTTGTGTTTCTTCAGCAACTTTGAATACTGTATCAACACTCAAGGTTTGATTAGATGTTTTTTTTTATTTTGAATTCATGAAAAATGTTTGTGAAAGTTCTATTGTGAGCGATAAAATTACACCAGCCTAAAAAAACTAGTGTAGGATTCCTCGGGCAGAAAACGGCGAGGTCGCTACCAATCGGGGCGGAGTCGCTACACGTTTCGGGCGACTGGCCCGAGGCTCTTTGGGCGAGCTTGGGGCGACTCGCCCGAGCGTGAAGCAACTTGCCCCGTTCTCGCCCCGATCCACTCTCTCGGAGGGTGTCCAGAAGCATTTTTCAAAAACTGTATCTATGGAGCAAAAGTAGATCTACCCCTTATAGCTTTAGTATCCTACATTTATATGGACTAATTAATCAATGGATCACTGTGAAATCCCGAAAAAAAAGCATGAAAACCATGATTTTAAAAATGGGCAAAAATTGTAGCGAGTTGCCCGACACTCGCCACTTTTGAGGCGCGTTTGGGGCAACTCGCTGCAAAACGAGTCTCGAAAAATGTGTAGCGAGTCGCCTCGAGCTATGTCGTTTTTTGGCCGAGTCTGTGATTCGAAAAAATGAGAAGTGGAAAAGTTTCATATATTTTTCTTTTGTTTCAAATTTTAAATTTAAGATTACTGTACTTCAAGGGAATACTGTACCTTATAAAATTCGAACTGCGAGGATTACTGTAAATGTGAACTCCATAACGAGGATTACTGTAGCTCGCGAACTACAAGCTACATGGATTACTGTAGCTTTTGAATTTTCAAGATTACAAACAGAAAAGAAAACCTAATCTTGAAAAAGACGAACTGTAAAGATTACTGTAGGCCACGAATTTTCTGAAAAGGATTGAAACGAGTGAGCGGGAAAGGTTCCTAATTTTACAAATTTTGACCGAGAGAAAGTTTAGAAAAAAGATTATTTTCTTTAGATGGATTCTCCAAAAGATTCTCCATAAATGATTCAATTGCAATTTCAATCTGGAAACGTTTCCAGTTCCAATCGTAATATTGGTGCCACTCCAAATGTTTTATCTAGCTCAATTTCATAGATAAAAATGAACAATCGTAATTTCAGAAATACATCAATTTTTTGAATTATAGCACTTTTGCTTTATGTTTTATTTCAGCAAGTGTGCCCGATTTAGAAAAAATTGTTTTTGTTTTCAATTCAAAAATCAATCTCCCTGAAATTCCCAATGTTTCGTTTCTCCCAAAAAAACCTACTTATTTTGAACAAATCAAAAGCGTCGTTTCAAAACTATGTTTTTGTCGAAATTTTGAACAAAAATCCATCCAATCCTCGAATAGTTTCTCTGTTCGCCTTTCACAATGTTTCTTCTTGTCTATGCTGAAAGACACAACCAGTGAAGATAAATATCTCCAAAAAATGAGGGAAACAGACATCAAGTATCGAGACCGAATCTTTGGTACAGTAAAAATACCAAGGTAAAATTGGAAAATTTCCAGATTATTTTCATTAACAAACAATTTATTCAATTAACGAATTGAATAACTAAAAGATAATCTGGAATTAATAAAACACGAAAAATAACAAGAAAACGAGAAGCAAAGAAAACGAGAAAAATATTATGCAGATCTCCTTAATCGAAATCGCCATCCGGAAAGTCGGGATTTTCACGAGCATCGATTCTTAACCCCTCGAGAATTTGGAGACGAACTTCCGCATTGACCAAATGAAAATCAGCGTGTCGTCTGAGCCGGCTGTATTGTCCATGATTCTTGTACTTTCGAATTACGGAATCCTGGAAATATTCCAATTTTCAAAGTATTTCAATTTTTAAAACAATCTCCATAAAAATCTGAACTTACCTTCAGCTCGCTAAAGTTGCTCTTTATCGCGAATATCAACTGAGATACAATCTCACGGCTCCGGTTGATTTCAAGATATTCAATTCTTTTCAATATTGGTACACATTCGTTGATTCTAAGATACCTAATTCTATAAACTGTTCCTTCTAAAAAAAACAATTATTAACTTACAATAAGCAGTTGTTTCCGTACTTGCCATGTGAAGAAACAACAAAAAACTAGACAAGTCCGTGTCGAGATTGATCGTGAACGATTTTTGACTGACGACTTCATTATCCAGCAACATGTCAAGCGTAATAACCTCTAGATTCACAACTGTATGTCATGGGATTTAGAGGATCGGTTTTCAGAGAGAACTTGAGTTTTCGATCATCGGCTAATGTTGTTGACGCATTCCTAAAATCATGAATTAGGTTATTTTATCAAGATTTCATTTTTTTAAACTTACCACTCAAACGCTTTTTCATCAGAATTTGGAAGAGACCACAGTTGAACATTTCCATTTTGTAGTCTGCTGATTTGGTTAAAGCGGAAACTGTGGTAGACATTGGCGCATCGGAAAGAAGTCATTGTCTGAAAAGTTCGAATTTGAAAGAAATTCAGGCGGAATCCCTAAATACATGTTCAAAAAGGTGGAAAGGAAAAAGTAGAATAGAAGAAGGCGGAAAATTTTGAAAAAAAAACCGTTCGTTACGAGATATCGTTTTAGAAAAAAGCTTTGTGCCTATATTTTATGATTTTTCTCCCACGTATTTTTTTGGCCCTCGGTTCGCGGTTGGTATACTGTATTGACTTGTGTAAACACGGTGACGCGCAAATGCACAAAAATGTCTCGCGTCTCTCCATTTTGCGCGCTATTTTTAGAAATTGGTCTCGCCACGAACCCCGAAACGCTAAAACGCCACCCGTTCGCTCCACCAAAGCATATTTCCATGCAGTTTTTCACGGCGATAAAGATGGTGTACTCAGATTTTTATTTGACACTTTTTGAAAAGTTTCATATATTTTTCTTTTGTTTCAAATTTAAAAAAATTCAAGATAACTGTACTTCAAGGGAATACTGTACCTTATAAAATGCAAACTGCGAGGATTACTGTAAATGTGTATTCCATAACGAGGATAGTTGTAGCTCGCGAACCACGGATTACTGTAGCCTTTGAATTTTTAACATTTCTAACAAGCAAATATTACTGTAGGTTACGAATTTCTGAAAACACTACAATTTACTTGTGAAATCCGAACTGAAATGGTTACTGTAGGAGTAGTAATCTAGTTAGTTTTGGTCCCAATATTTTATGACGTCACAAAAATTCAAACTCAATTCAATCCTAATTTTTTTCCAGATTGGTTACACTCGTTCCTACACCGGTTTAGAACAATGGATTTGTGATCAACCGGATTGCAATTCGGATTTGAAATCCGCTGAAAATTCGTGGCCTCCAGAACTTTATCTATACAGGTAGTCATTAATTTCGACTTTTCAAAACTTTCCGAATATTTCAGAAACCTCTCAAATCTCCGTGAATTTAGTGTCTTCTATATCAACTATGCATCAGGATTCTCTTTCTTTCCTTCCTTTTTTCTAGTTATTATTATCTTCTTTTTATGAACTAATTTATTCTAGTTTCGATGATTTTTCTTTTTTCTCAAAAATGAATTCATTAATTAATTATAACAACAAAGAAAATGAAAAAAAAAACAATTGTAACAGATGAATAAAAATAAAACTTTGTGATTGTGACTCACAAATACAACGATGCTGCGAATACAATATCACGTTTCAATTTCTTTCGAGCACTTTCAAATTTCTCTTCGAGGTCTTTATTATCACATGCTTTTGCCGCATTCACCATTTCACGCAATACTTCTTCGAGTCGTCGGAGGCAACGGATTATTGAACCTGGAAGAAAATAGAGTTGGGAATTTTTTATTGAACTTTTTGGTTTCAAAATTTTGAAAAAAACATTTGGGACCTGTCAATTTTTGAGCAATATTTATATATTAAAATTCAAATGAAATTAAACAAAAACTATTGATACTAGAATCAAATTAAAATTGAGATGATTCAAAAAAATCTGGAGACCTGTGAATTTTTGAGTTCATTTGAAAATTTGTATCCAATAGACTTGGCTACTTGACATAAAAGCTCTCAAGACGCGGCTCTTCGCCAGAATAAATGTCTCGATATGGGCCCTTGACAATTAGGCTTTCTAGCTGTAGCTCTTAATTTGTTCCCCCATATATACCCGAAATCAACTCTTACCTTCAAATACATCCGTAGTTTTGACAATTTCCGAAAACGATGCTCCATTAATCCACTGATAAACAACATCCATAAGTCCCGGATTAAACGAGTTCACATATTTATCTTCAATCACTTCAACTTTGCATTCATTCGAAACTTTTGCCACGTGGCGAGCTTGCTCTTGCAAAGTTCTCAAACATCCAGATAATTCTTGCGCAAGTTTTGGTGCTGGACAATTGTCTTGGAAAACGAAACATGATAAAAGTGCTCCAATTTGTGCATCATCCAAAGCATTGAATGTTCCTTTCAATAGCATTTCAGTGAGAATTAATTCATCCGATGCAGATAATTCGCATGCAACTCTTCCTTTTAATTCAATTGTATTATCTTTTGAGCAATATCCAAGTCTCCGCAAAACTCTTTTTCGATGTCCAAGTTCGCCTAATTGCAAAACACTTTCAGCTTTCTTCAAATCATCATTCGCCGCTTTCAATTCCTTTTCAGCCTCTTTCTTCCTCTCATATTCCTTCCTACAATCTTCAAAATCATTCCTTTTTCTCATTGGATGCTCCTCAAGTCTTCCCTCCAATAATTTCAGATTCTCAATTGTCTTCTTGAAATTCTCATCAGTTATTTTCATATCAGTGATTGGATCAAGTTGTGGAATAATTCCATTCATTCTAACCATGACTTGAGTCATAATTCCATTCAATCTCATTCTTCCATCATGAGTTGATAAATCTTGTGGAAGTTTTACGCGAATCGCAGAAATCTCATCGATTCGATCACAAGTCATCGGAACAACTTCCCATCTTCTCTGTAAAAATTTTCCTGATTTCTCAGCTCCAATTAAAAATTCTCTGAAAAACTTACATCTGCCTTGTTGAATGCTGGAATCAAAGTCGATGGATTCGAAGTGTCACTAACACTACTAGGATCAATGGCAAGCATAACTTCAACAACATATCTGCAAAAACGTGATTTTCTTTTTCACAAATAATTGAAATGTTAAATAGTTAAAAATAAAACGTGAACTTTTTGGAATATATTTTCCACGTCAGTTTTTCATGATCATTTCTCGAGAAATTCGTTCACCTAAATGACTTTATTCTCGCTCTAAAAACCTCGCCAATTTTCCCGGTAAGTACCCTTCAATTTACTCACAACATATCAGTTTTATCATCCGGATTTACTCGTCGTTTATAATTTACAATAACTCCCCAACCGAAATCTCGTTCTCCACTAACAACTTTGACTAATCTACCCGCGTGTAAAAATGGAACAATATGTTTCGGAAGTCGAACAATACTTTTGATCGCATTTTTCGTTTGTTCAATTTCTTTTTCAATGTCCATATATGTGTTGATTTCGGTTTCGTATGGCAATTTCATTCGATCAACTTTTCGCTCAACTTCCTGAATTTCTGAAAACGAAAAAAATTAGGGGAAAAAGTTGACATCTTTCGAGTAAAAATTTTGTAATAACTCACTTTTACGAAGTCCTGGAATCTTATCATAATTCTGAAATTGGAAGAAACTACTTTTGATGATATGATCAGGTGCAAGACCTTCAACTCGAAGCAAATTCAAAACCATATTATAAGTCAATCGAAATTGCGAATTCAATGGATCAGTTGCTCCTTTAATAATCTGTTTAGCATCATCAGCAGTCAATTGATGATCAACCATTAAAATAACAAGTCCTCGATCATCTTTTCCTCTTCTTCCAGCTCTTCCCGACATTTGAATATATTCTCCAGATGTGATAAATCGATTATCAGTTCCATCGAATTTTCTAGCTGATGTGAAAACAACAGTTCTTGCTGGCATATTTAATCCCATTGAAAATGTTTCAGTAGCAAATAGAACCTTCAATAATCCTTCACCGAAAAGAATTTCAATAGTTTCTTTCAAAATTGGTAAAAGTCCTGAATGATGGACACCAATTCCTCTTCGAAGTAATGGTAAAAGCGAACCAATTTGTGGTAATTGTCTATCATCTTCAGATAAACTATCAATTGCACTATTATAAACATCGCTGACCATTTTCTTTTCCGTATCCTCGTTAAAATCCATATCTTTCAAACTCAACGCATAAGCTTCACATTCTTTTCTTGAAAACGAGAAAACAATACAAGGCATCATATCACTTTCTCGAATTGTTCGAATAATTCGCAAAACATTGCTATCACCTTTTGTTCCTTTCGTATTTCGTTTTTGAAAACCTCCAGCTTTATCTCCAGTTGTTGCCAATCCACTCATCGCATCTTTGAATTTATCTTCTCTGAATTCTCCTTTCACATTCACAACTTCATAAAGACCTTCTCCACCAACTGGATAAATGAAATGTTGAAGTGGAGTTGGACGATAATCAGTATAAACAACATTACAGGGTTGATGTTTGATTGCACAAATCCATTCTAAAAATTAAATATAACTTCTGAAGACATTTAGAGTAACTCACGTGCAAATTGTTTAGCATTTGGAATTGTAGCAGACAGAAAAGCATGTCGAACTTTTTCGCTCATCAAAATAATAGTTTCCTCCCAAACAACACCTCTTTCTTTATCTCTCATATAATGAATTTCGTCAAAAATAACCCATCCAACTTCTTTCATAATTTCTGATCCTCTATAAAGCATAGATCTCAAGATTTCAGTTGTCATTACAAGACAAGAAGCATCTGGATTCAAAGTAACATCTCCAGTCATAAGACCAACGTCTCCGAATTCCTCTTCAAGTTCTCGATATTTTTGATTTGACAAGGCTTTGATAGGCGAAGTGTAGATTACTCTTTGTTTATCACGAAGACATTGAGCAATTGCATATCTGAAAAATTCATTTTTCTTAAAAACTGAAGCTGTTTTTATTCAAACTTACGTGGCAACAACAGTTTTTCCGGCTGATGTATGAGCAGAAACAAGAACCGATTGATTATTTTCAATACAAAGAATAGCTTGTTTTTGGAAAGCATCAAGTTGAAATGGATAATATTTCGCCGGTTCTCGCGCACTTTGTCTCAAAGGCGCAAACTCGATTCCAGGTGGCAAGGCAACTTTATGCGTGCAATTCTCATTATCTGTTTTGATTGTGTGAACAACAATATGCTCGAACTTTTGCACAACTTCATCTTCAACCTCGTCAACATCCATTTTTTGCCTTTTTGCTGGTGTTTCACTATCATCTTCTTCTTGGAATGTTGCAATTCCAGTGTCCATTCGCATGGCGTCTAGAAGGTTTGCAGCTTGTTGTTTTGCTTTGTTCTTCTTTTCATCATCCAAATTTTGCATAGCATCTCCAGAAGCTGCCTAGAATTAAAAGAACTTCAAGATTTTTTGAAAATATAAGAAAACTCACAATTGTCGATGTCTGACTCGTATCAAATGCATCAAATAAATCCATGATTTTTCGGTGCTGAAAAATTGAACATATTATAATAAATTCTTTTTTTCAAACTGGATATACTATAATATACAGGGAGAACAAGTAATTTTGATTAAAAATTGAATTTTCTTAAACCGGTAATTGTCACGTTTTCCAGCGTAAACGGAAAAACACGAAAAAAAACGCCTAAAAAATTATAAATTTTCGAAATTTCTAAGCGAGCAAGTGCGCCCCATTCGATTTTTTGCAAAAAAGTTTGTTTCTCTGCGTCTCTCATTTTTTATTCCGCGAAGTTTTTGCTGGTACAAAGTGTGCTTTCCCCTGCACATTTCATTTCATTTCATTTCTTTCGTCTAAACGGCTGCAAGAATTCGTAATATTTATTTAACTTTGATTATATTTGTTCTTATCATTGGTTTCCTTATCTTTTTGGCACTTTTTTTTTGAGAATTGAAACAGATCTTTTTTTGAAATTATATTTATGCTTCAATGCTTTCATAAATCTCAAATGTCACCTAGAAAACCACATAAAAAAACCAATTCACAAAATTTTTATATCTTCTAGGAAAAAAATCCTGGAAAAAAACAAATTTCGAAATCAATGGTTCCCTAGCGACGGAAGAACTCTTTTTCTATTCTATAATACTTTTTTTTTCCAAAAAAAAAACATCTCGTCTTAATACCTCTATTCTAAATCTTGATAAAAATCTTGTTCTTGACACCTAATTTATCATTTTTTTTTCAATTCGCCTAGCTAGGCCTTCTTTTTTCTCCGTTTCATATTTTATTCTATCTCCAACACAAAAAATAATTGATTGCTTTTTTCAGTCTCTTTTTGGTTTAGAGACCACCTGGGTCAAACTATCTACAAGGGCATGGTGGAGGCGGGTGGCGCACGACGCCACCGAATGACTCTAGAATCTGGAGACCATATTTTGACGTTGTATGCTTATAGAACGGGACCCCTTCGGACGGTTAGTTGAAGCAAAAATTCTTTAATTCACCATGTAAGGTTTTTGCAGGTTCTATTCTATATATTGTCTTTTTTAACATTTGGTATCTTTCGTTTGATTCTTCATTGGAAAGAGAAATGGAATGTGAGATTTCGCCTTGTTCCTTGTAATTTTTCGAACGCTGAATTCATTCATATCACTGACAATCACAATGTAACCGAATTACAAAAAGTGCAAAGAAAATCGAATGGGATGATTCCAAATAAAAGTGGTGAAATGATCGAAGTTCCCGAAGTTCGCTGGTTTGTTTATCGAAAATTGGAATATGTTTGGATTGAATCAGAAGATGATGATACTGGTGAATGGATTCCTTCAAGTGAAATCGCTTCACAAATTCCATGCTCATTTTTCCTTGGAGTATCTCAAGATAATCAAGGTTTATCATTATCCGATGTCTCAATTCGTCTACAATTTTTTGGAAAGAATGAAATAGTTGTCAATTTGCGACCAATTTTATATTTGCTATTCATGGAAGTCATCACACCTTTCTATGTTTTTCAAATTTTTAGTGTCACAGTTTGGTATAATGACGAATATGCATATTATGCTTCACTTATTGTTCTTTTATCAATTTCATCAATTTGTATGGATGTTTGGCAAATTAGATCGCAAGAAAAACGGTAAGAGAAATTTATATGAATGTTATATTATTATTTCTATTTTTATCATTAGATTGCGAAGTATGGTTCATTCAAACGAAGAAGTTGAAGTAATTCGAAATGGAGAAGAAATGAAAATCGGAAGTGAAGAACTTGTGCCAGGTGATATTCTCCTTATTCCACCCCACGGATGCCTTATGCAATGTGATTGTGTTTTGATGAATGGAACTGTTATTGTAAATGAAAGTGTGCTAACTGGAGAATCTGTGCCAATTACAAAAGTCGCATTGACCGATGAAACACATGATGCGATTTTCAATATGGAGAAACACTCGAAAAATGTGCTTTATTGTGGAACACAAGTCTTGCAAACACGGTTTTATCGCGGCAAAAAAGTGAAGGTAGGAAAAAGGGAAGAGGGTTACAATACTTTTTTGAGAACCTTCTTACGACGATATGAGTCACCGCCGGTTTTGTATTCCGCGTTGTTTCCGCGTCCACCAGATGATCCTCCGATTGAACCTCTTGTTGGGCATTTACAATATTCTCTGCAAAATTTTTCTATTTGTCTTATTTTTACGGAAAAATCCAGTTTTTTCTTGTCAAAAATCGACAAGTTTCCCCAAAAAAAAATAACTTACGCATCTTGCCCTGGTCGCCCAACTTTTCCTTCTGGCCCAATTGGCCCATCTGGTCCTTGATCTCCTTGTCCACCAGGTCCTCCTGGTGCTCCGGCAGGCCCAGCTGCTCCAGTTGGCCCATCAGCCCCCGGTGATCCTTGTGGACCCGGTCCTCCTTGCTCTCCACGTTGTCCCTTTGCTCCTGGTCTTCCAATTGGTTTTCTTCCATCGGCTCCTTTCTCTCCTTGTTTTCCTTCTGGTCCATTCTTTCCAGCCGGTCCTTGTGGTCCCATTTCTCCTGGTTTTCCTGGATTTCCATCTTTTCCTTGTTGACCTGGTTGCCCATCAGCTCCTCGCATTCCACGTGGTCCTGGATGTCCCTGTGGGCCTGGCGATCCTGGCGGTCCCGCTGGACAATATGAGCAAACTCCAGTGTCTTGTGATTGTGGCTCAACATCTTCTGAATCATGTCCTGGAACTCCATCAAGACCGGGTTGCCCATTTGGTCCCGGTGCTCCTGGTGATCCTTTGTTTCCTGGTGGACCTGGATGACATTTGTTCTCAGCGTTACATTGACAAGATTCTGGTGATTCTGGAGCTGGACCAGAAGGTGCTTGTGGTGGTTGATCATGTGAAGCTGGGGGCGCAGTATCATATCCAGCTGGTGGCGGTGGAGGTGGAGGAGGTTGCTCTTTATATCCACCCTCGTTATAATTTCCACCACGTGGACGACGAATACGAAAAACTGCACCACTCGAACTTTCAATGTGCATAATCTCTTTCCACATATCATCCATTTCACGACGAACTGTTATCATTTCAACATCCAATTCTAACCAATATTCTTGAACATTGTTGTAGATTGAGGATAGCGCGAATAGACATGTTAGAAGAGCAATTCCAGACAAACTACTGGCTATAAATGTAGCTGTTGTTACTTGCATTTTTTTTGTGGATTTTGATGGAATGGATATGCTTTTTATACTAATTTCGGATAGTTGAAGGAGAAGAAACTGGTTTAATTAATGACCTAAATAAGTTTTGTTATCAAGTAAAGTAGGTGAAAATGAAAAGTATTATCTTTTACTCGTTCCGTAAAGAATGAGTAAAAGTTGATTAAACTTGTTTTTGTGGGAAATATTGCATAGATTTGGTAAATTCCTTGAAAAATGAAAAATGATAACAGATTCGGTAAAATCTGAAATTAATTTTTTCATTGCTCATATTAGGAAAAAGGAATATTCTGTAGCATTGCTCATGTTTATAAAAACCCAAATTTTCAAGATGGAATAAAAATTCCTAGAATTTCTATTTTCAAAATCAAAATAATGTTCATTTCAGGCTATAGTTTTGCGAACTGCTTATTCAACTCTCAAAGGACAACTTGTTCGATCTATTATGTATCCAAAACCAATTGATTTTAGATTCACCAAAGATTTGTTCAAGGTAATTTTCATCTCCTCCCACCTCCTCCCTAAAATATCCCTTTTCCAGTTCATTCTGTTCCTCGCTTGTATTTCTGGCCTCGGTTTCATTTACACAATCATAATAATGGTTGGCCGAAAGAAAACTCTTCACAAAATCATTGTTCGTGCTCTTGATATCATCACAATCACAGTTCCACCAGCTCTACCAGCCGCAATGTCAGTCGGAATAATCAATGCTCAACTTCGTCTCAAAAAGAAGCAAATATTTTGTATTTCTCCCTCAACAGTTAATACGTGTGGTGCCATAAATGTTGTATGTTTCGATAAAACGGGTACACTTACCGAAGACGGGCTTGATTTCCATGTTATTCGACCAATTCAAAAAGGCATCGATAAAATCGTCAGTTTTTTGAGTGAAGTTGTTGATTTATCAAATCGTTCAACACTTCCATTTGATGGAGAAATTGTGAAAGCGATTGCAACGTGTCATTCATTGACTAGAATTAATGGAGTACTACACGGTGATCCGTTGGATTTGATTTTGTTTCAAAAAACTGGTTGGAGTATGGAAGAAGGAGAAGTTGAAGAAGAAACTCAATTATTTGATAATGTTCAGCCATCGATTATAAAACCAAATAAAGCTGATAAATTCCCAGATGCTGAATATTCAGTTATTCGACAATTCACATTTTCATCATCATTACAAAGAATGTCAGTTATTGTTTTTGATCCATCAGCTGAACGACCAAATAATATGGTTTTATATTCAAAAGGATCACCAGAAATGATTTTATCTTTGTGCGATCCGAAAACTGTTCCTGATGATTATTTGGTAAGTTTTGAAAGTTTGGTAGTTTCAAGAATTTTTTGAAAATTTCAATTTTTCTAGACTCAAGTCAACGCATATGCTCAACACGGTTTCCGACTAATTGCTGTTGCTCGCCGTTCCCTCGATATGAATTTCAACAAAGCCTCAAAAATCTCGCGAAACCTCGTAGAATGCGATTTGGAAATGCTTGGCCTAATTGTTATGGAAAATCGAGTGAAACCGGTTACTCTTGGTGTTATAAATCAATTAAATCGAGCCAATATTCGAACTGTTATGGTGACTGGTGATAATTTATTGACTGGTCTATCTGTTGCTAGAGAATGCGGAATTATACGACCATCAAAAAGAGCATTCCTTGTTGAACATTTGCCTGGAGAATTGGATGAAAATGGCCGAACTAAATTGATTATTACACAATCTGTGTCTTCTTCTGATGAAGTTATTGATGATAGCGAATCGGAAATTCGAAGTTGGAAATCTTCATTGAATGGTGGATTGCCTTCAATAACTCATACTGAAGCAAGTATTTGTCCAGAAGATATTGGATCAATTGTTGAAAGTAGTTATCATCTTGCAATATCTGGCCCAACATTTGCTGTTATTGTTCATGAATATCCAGAATTAGTTGATCAATTGGTTTGTGTTTGTGATGTTTTTGCAAGAATGGCACCGGATCAAAAACAACAACTCGTTGAACATCTTCAAAATGTTAGTTATACTGTTGCAATGTGTGGAGATGGTGCAAATGATTGTGCTGCTTTGAAAGCTGCACATGCTGGAATTTCATTAAGTGATGCTGAAGCCTCGATTGCTGCACCATTCACTTCGCGAGTTGCTGATATTCGATGTGTTCCAACTGTTATAAGTGAAGGAAGAGCTGCATTAGTGACATCATTTGGTATCTTCAAATATATGGCTGGATATTCATTGACACAATTTGTGACAGTTATTCAATTATATTCGATTTTGAATATATTAACTGATGGGCAATTTATGTTTATTGATATGTTTCTTATTACAACATTTGCATTTTTGTTCGGAAATACTCCAGCATTTTCAAAATTGGCGAATACACCTCCACCAACTCGATTATTATCAGTTGCAAGTATGACTTCAGTTGTTGGACAATTGATTATAATGGGAGCATCACAATTTCTTGTTTTTCAATCGATCACATATCAACCATGGTTTATTGAATATCAACCAACACCAGAAGGTGAAGAAGAAGATAAGAGAAGTATGCAAGGAACTGTTACATTTTGTGTTTCAATGTTTCAATATATCACACTTGCTTTGGTTTATTCAAAAGGTCCACCATATCGCGGTTCAATTTTATCAAATAAACCGCTTTGCGCACTCACTGTTTTTGCAGTTTTGTTATGCATTTGGATTGTTATGTGGCCACATGAATTGGTCAACACATTTATTGGAAATGTTGATATTCCTTCGACAAACTTTCGCATTTTCATACTTTTGGTTGCCGTTGCAAATTCTTTTATTTCTTATATGTTTGAAGCGTTTTTCGTTAATCGCTTTCTTCTTGGTTATTGGGAAAGGTTCGTTTTTTTTGGTTTGTTTTTTTCAGAAATGGGATACGGTAATTTTATGAATTTTTAATGGCAAAATGTGAAACATATAATTTTATGAAGCTTGCGGGGTACTGTAAATTCATAAAAACAACATAGGGAAACGTTTCCTTGTTTTTTATGTGGGAAATCGGGAATACGGTATATTTTCCATAATTTGAATCATAATACATGATTTCAATATTTTATGGGAAAATATCGCGGAAGTTTTTGCATATGATTTTTTCCCGAAATTTTATTTCATGGGGGACCAGGCTGTGAATAAGGTTTTCGGAAAATATACGAATTTATTTTCACATTTATGTTAGGAGAACTTTGAAGAAATAATAGTCCTATTCATTTTTTGAGTTATCTCAACTCAATTTTTAGCAAATATATTATTTTAGATTTCAACCAAAGATTGTTTTTTTTTGGAAAATGGAATACTGTAGGAATTTTTCCATAATTTGAATAATGCAATTTTCTATGAAAAATTCTCGGGAAAATTGTTCACATAACATGATTTCCAAATTTTTATAAGGGACTTTGAATACTGAAATTCATTTAAAATACAACAAGTTTTTCGAATACTAAATTAACATTCCAAATATAACCAACATTTATTGCAGACATAAGAAAAAGAGAAGCATCGAAAAAATCACGGTTGATTATGTTCCATTGGCAACTGGAAGAAATGGAGAAATGCAAACTTCTCGAACTCAAACAACTTTGCTTTCTGATGAATTGATTATGACGGCTGAAAAGAAGAAACGAAATGAAAATGAGAATGAAAGGTAACTTTTTTAGTTTTTCCAGTTCCCGAAAACAAAATGTTTCAGCGAAGACAGTGCTCTTTTCGAACGCATAATTTCACAAATTGGAAACGAGCCAAATTTTATCGTGGATTCATCTAAAACAACTAATCTGAACCACGTTGGTAATAATATTCAAACTCTGGGAACGAGTTTTTAATTTTCTAATCATTGACATGTATAATTATTTTTTTCCTCAAGCCATGACTTGTTTCGGTTTTTTGTTGGTTTTTCATATTTTTTTCGGAGCCCCGTGACCTTTACTGTTTTTCTCTTTGTTTTGTTAAAGCTTTATCGCATTTTGGAAAGAATGAAATGTTTTTATTTGATTTCACTTCACTTCATTTTAAAATTGCAAACAGATGTTTAGTTTTTGACATATGAATGAATTCCAAATCCCTAGTTCTTTTTTTTTCTTTCTTGGTTTTCTTGTTTCATCATTGGATGAAAAATGTATGTATTTGTGAAATGAAGAAATATTTGCATAAATGTGATACGGGCCATAAACCTTTGAAATGCGCACAAGAAGGACATTTGCCTCGTTTTCCTTTTTTCTTTATTGATTTGAGAACCGAAAATCTTGAGAGAGTACGGTAGAAAAATAGATTAGGTTAAAGATTGACATTTTTTTGAAAATTTGATTTTTGCTACGCAATCTTACTGTAGATAAGTTTAATTGTTGTTTGATTAAAAATTTATTGGTTTTTAGATTACTGTAGTTAATTTTTTATCAATTTTCCTACCGTAATCATTTTCAGAAAATGCAAAAACACGTGGTTCAATTTATTTTGTTTGCTATTTTTGTTAACACACAGGAAATACCGTATAATTGGTTGTAAGTTTTATTTCAGAACTTTTGGATTACTGTATCCCCCCCCCCCACATTTTTTTTCATATTTCAGAACCTTGGCATTTGTTGGTAACAGTGAATATCAACCTCGTCCACATTATCAATCTTTCGACAAAGAACATTTCAAAGATTTATGTCGTCGTTTAGATGGATTAAATACAATTCAACAAACAATGTGTGCTGAAAACCCATTTGCAATTCCATTTATCGCAAGAGGAGTTCGAGAAGCAATTCGAGAATGTGAAACGAAATTCACAATGGAAAGATGGAATTGTTCATCGAGAGATGAAGTGACTGAAACAAAACATGGAAAATTTCAAGATATTCTTGGAAAAACTTTTCGATCGGGAAATAAAGAAGCGGCTTTTTTGACTGCTTTGATGTCAGCGAGTATTGTTCATTCAATTACAAAAGGATGTAATACGGGCAATTTGACAGATTGTGGATGTGATAGTAAACCAGGAATGCAGAGATATATTGCTGAAAATGATGGAAGTACTGCGCTGAATCGTGATCAATTTTCATGGGGTGGTTGTTCGGATAATGTTCCATATGGTTTAAGATATGCGAGAAGGTGAATTGGGGTTTTTGAAACTTTCATTTTTTGAAGTCACGTTTTTTTTCTGTTAAAAATACGTATGTTCAAACTTTGCCACGTCATAAAACATGTTCAGAACCCAATTTTGAAGGTTTCTGAACCGGATTTTTTCAAGAAAAAATCACATTTTTCATATTCAAAAACCTTTTTCCAGATTCCTGGACGATTTCGATCAAAAAGAATTCGAAGAAACCAAAAACGTCATCAACCTCGTTCGAAAACACAACAATTTTGTGGGCCGCGAAGCAATTGCTCAAAACATTCGTCGACAATGTCGTTGTCACGGTGTTTCAGGATCTTGCGAGTTCAAAACTTGTTGGCTACAAATGCCCAAATTCGCGCAGGTTTCCGATCTCCTCAAGAAGAGATATGATCATTTTTCGGTGCAGGTGAATTTTTTGAGAAACTACATTTTATGCGGCTCATCAAAGAGATTTTCAGGTGACACGAAAAGCCACAAAAAGGCTGCGAAGAAAAGAGCGAAGTGAGCGAAAAATTCCACTTCGAGGAAATGAGATGGCATTTGTTCATAGATCTCCTTCTTATTGTGAAAGAAATGATACAGCTGGAATATTGGGAACAACTGGAAGAGAATGTCTTCATAATTCGTATAATTCCGAAAGTTGCGATCTTTTATGTTGTGGTCGCGGATATAATACACGATTGGAAGTTCGAGAAACTCAATGTGAATGTAAATTTGTGTGGTGTTGTGAGGTGAAATGCAAAACTTGTACTGAAGAAGTTGCGGTGCATACTTGCAAATGATATTTGATTTGATTTGATTTGATTTGGTTGGGTTTAGGAGAAATTGGAAAGGTTCACTGAATATGGGTTTCAGATGTTTCTTTGAGAACTTTTGTTGAGATGGTATTTAATTTTTATTTTAAAATTTAGTTTGTTCTGAAAACTATTTTTGTTCGAGAAAAAACCTTTGTGAGAATGAAATTTAGGTTCGGATTAAGTGTGAAAACACGGTTAAGCCGAAGCCTAGAAGATTTTTGAAAATTTAAGTCTGAGTCCGAGCCTTCAGATTTTAAGAGACGTTTTTTGCAAAAAGGTGAATTTTAATGAAGGAGCTCGGACAACAAAAAAGGTGTAATTTTAGAATCGGCTCAAATTTTTTTTATTGATACATGGATGCATGGTGAACATTTTCCACCATATTTTTTTCCATAAAATCGATGCACCATTTTGGTGGGGGGTGATGAATGCGAAAAATGGCATTTTTTCAAAAAATCAGAACTCAGCTCAAACTTCATTATTTTTGATGATCAAAAAAGGATTTTGTAGCTCTTGAGACGCTCTTTACTCCTGAATTTACTAGAATTGCCGAAATCCAAAAATGAATTTTCAAAATCGATGAAAAAATTTTGACGCTAATTTTCCCCCCTTAAACGCCATTTCCGCAATTTCTAACTCGATCCATTAGATCCGCCTTGCAATTTTACGTCGGATTAGTCGAAAAAAACGGAAAAAAGGGGGCCTCAGAAAAGTTTGATTCCAGATTCTAATTTTCATTCTGACGCGCGCAACACACATGTGTGTATTTTGTGTGCGCATGCTCACATATATGTGTGTTGTGTGTTAGAAGCTTGAAATATACAAGGGTACTGTAGTGTGTGTAGTTTTTTTTGTATTTTAATTGTATATTTAGCATCTGGGGAGGTAAGAAAAACCCCGAAAGATTTTTACATGCAAAAATGTTTTTTCCTGGGGGTGGACCTTTTTTTGAAAATTTTTTTGGTTCTGAACTTTGAAAAATCGTAACTTCACTTACAGTGGACGAAAAAATCGAACATAAAAGCTATCCTCGATCTTAGAGCACTACATGTCAGCCCTTTGAAAATTGAACATCGCTGAGAGTGAAGTAGACTCAGAATCAGTGAAAAAACACTTCGTTTTAACCCTGTGTTGGGACGAACAAATAGAGAAAACGCGACGCAGACAGAAAAAACCCCGAAAATTTTTTAAAAATGAGAATTCATGGACCATCGCTTCAGGACCCAACAGTTGGCTGCTTGTCAGCCTTATTAATGGGGTGATTCAAGTCGAAAAAAAACTTTAAAAAAAAACTTTTTTTTTACAAAAAATTTAGATTCAGCAAATGTCAAAAAACTATATTTTTTTCCTATTTCTCGACATTTTTTTTCATTGAAACATTTTCGCTGCGAGATATCTTCCATTTTTGTGTGGAAAAAATAGTTTTTTGACATTTGCTGAATCGAATTTTTTTGTAAAAAACGTTTTTTTTTAGTTTTTTTTTCGACCTGAATCACCCCATAAATTTCGCGGTATTTTCAGTTTCGCGGGTTTTTCTATTTGTTCGCCCTGAAACGAAGTGAAAAAGAAAAAATCCATAATTTTTGAAATCCCTGTTGTTGCACATATTTTGTTTCGAAATAAGTTGAGGCCTTTTACTCTCTTGGCACACTGAAAGTTCAAGAATGAATTTTAAAAAATCAAGCTGAATGCTATTTCACAAGTTCTAGACCAGCAATTTTTACTCGCTGTAGATCACGCGGGACTCCAATATCTTCTCGTTTCTTTCACTCTCAGCGAATGCTTTTTGACATGCCGTTAGAGAGCAAATCTGACAAGGATCCTATCAATTTTCCAAGCGTAACTCCTTGCCAGATTTTTCCTTTTCAAACTTGCTCTTCAGGCGTGACTTCTTGTCAGAGCTGCTTACTAGGAGCAGTACCGAGAGATATTGGATCTTTTTTGAAAATTTCGAATTTTGTAGATCAGAAAAAAAAAGTTTGTTACAACAATTTTTTCCAGTCCATAGAACTGTCCATGAGCCACAGCAAATTTTTCACTACGCATTTTCTCATTGCACAATTTCACGTGTCGCTACAGTATTTTCGCAAAAAAAATTTCTTTCTTTGTGTTTTTTCACAAAAAATGTGTTTTTGAAGCCGAAACCGAAGGAAACATGCTCAAACTACATTTTTAGAAGTAGTTGATAATTTTTCAAGTAGTAATAGTTTTTTGAATCAAAAGTTTCTTGTCTTTCCTGGGAAAATCGAGAAAAATGTGGAGAAACGTCATATTGAGCGGAATTAGAAGATTTAAAAGCAATTTTCTGTCTTCTGGACCTCCCTCAATCCTTCTTTGCTCAATTCTGATAGTGAAAAATCAACTTTTCCCTGAAATTCGGGTTCAAATCCTCAAAAAACGTGTAAAAACAGGATTTTATTAGGCTCCGCCCAGATGTGTGTGCCGCGTGTAAAACACATTCTGCAATGACTTTTTTATTTGAGGTCACGTAGAAAAAAATTTGCTGTGTGAGCTGAGTTAATAGAGCGAAATGTAAGCTTTTTTTAGCTTTTATGTTCGATTTTTTCGTCCACTGTAAGTGAAGTTACGATTTTTCAAAGTTCAGAACCAAAAAAATTTTCAAAAAAAGGTCCACCCCCAGGAAAAAACATTTTTGCATGTAAAAATCTTTCGGGGTTTTTCTTACCTCCCCAGATGCTAAATATACAATTAAAATACAAAAAAAACTACACACACTACAGTACCCTTGTATATTTCAAGCTTCTAACACACAACACACATATATGTGAGCATGCGCACACAAAATACACACATGTGTGTTGCGCGCGTCAGAATGAAAATTAGAATCTGGAATCAAACTTTTCTGAGGCCCCCCCTTTTTTCCGTTTTTTTCGACTAATCCGACGTAAAATTGCAAGGCGGATCTAATGGATCGAGTTAGAAATTGCGGAAATGGCGTTTAAGGGGGGAAAATTAGCGTCAAAATTTTTTCATCGATTTTGAAAATTCATTTTTGGATTTCGGCAATTCTAGTAAATTCAGGAGTAAAGAGCGTCTCAAGAGCTACAAAATCCTTTTTTGATCATCAAAAATAATGAAGTTTGAGCTGAGTTCTGATTTTTTGAAAAAATGCCATTTTTCGCATTCATCACCCCCCACCAAAATGGTGCATCGATTTTATGGAAAAAAATATGGTGGAAAATGTTCACCATGCATCCATGTATCAATAAAAAAAATTTGAGCCGATTCTAAAATTACACCCTTTTTTGTTGTCCGACCCTATTTGCCTTTTTGCAAAAAACGTCTCTTAAGCTCAGGCCTAAGCATTTATAAATTTCAGTCTATTCTTGAAGGTTCAATTCTAAGCTTTTGAATTTTAAGCCTAAGCCTAAGCCTAACTTTGTCATGAAATTTGATCTTAAATTCAGATCTTCAAACAATTTTTCAGAAAAAAACCTGAAATCAAAACTCTTATTACCACGCCCGTTTTCAGTGCAGCCTCTTTTCAATTTTGATCTGAACTTCCCCCAATCAAACAAAAATATAACTTTTTACTCCACTCACAACGGGCCCACATTTTTCTTTTCCCCCAATATTTAATTGTTTTTTTTTGAATGCAGAATGAACGATTTATTATAATCAACAGAAAAGTTGTTAGACTTTTCCATAGGTTTGTTCCTCAGTTTGTGTTGGTGCCGGTTCAACAGCGACCGATCTATTTGGACATGGACAATAAGCGGCATCACCACCTGGTGCTCCATCCTCTCCCGGTGCTCCTGGCTCTCCATCAACTCCTGGTTGTCCTGGTGCTCCTGGTGCTCCACCAGCTCCCGGAATTCCGTCAGCTCCTTGCTTTCCTGGTTTGCCATTTGGCCCGGCTGGTCCAGGTGGTCCACGTCGTCCCGAGTTTCCTGGATGTCCAGCAACTCCAGGCAAATAGGTTTTTCCTGGCTCTCCTGGTGGTCCACGTGCTCCTCCAACTCCTGGTTTACCTGGATGTCCAGCTGGTCCAGCAGGTCCTGGTGATCCTGGTGTTCCTGGCTTGCCATTTTGCCCGTCTGGTCCTGGTCTTCCATCAGATCCTGGTTCTCCTGCACATCCATCTGGTCCAGGTGGTCCCGGTGGTCCAGCCTTACAAGGTTGACATTCTCCGCCAGTTGTCTCATGAATATGACGAGCATAACCATCGGATCCAGGTTTTCCTGGAATTCCTGGAACTCCTGGTTGTCCTGGATTTCCATTTGGTCCCTTTGGTCCAGGTGGCCCAGCTGGACAACCCTTTGATCTTTCGAGACATTGACAATGATCTGGGAGAGCTGCACGTTTTTCACGACCGAAAAGCATAGCTGAAGCGATTCGAGATGTTTGTGGATCACCATTCTTCTTCAATAATTCTTGCCACGCATCATCTGCAACACTTTTGGTGTCTTGTGATACTCGCATCACATCGTGGTATAATCCATTGATGTCCGAGACGATGTAGATCATTGTAGCCAAAGATCCGATGATCAGAATTGCCGCTGAACCGCAAGCAACAGTGCCAAATGCACCCATGATTCTAGGAAAATAAAATTTTGTTTGGGGATTCTTTAATGGGAAAACAAGAGTTCAATAAAGCTCAATTCCTCAATTTTTGTTGCGATTTTTCAAAAAAGAACAATCAAGGAAACAAAAAAAGGAAGTTTTCTGGAAAAATGAGAATTTTCCCTTCCCTTTTATCATTTTATAGTTTTCTCCTCAAAGTGGAACCGTTTTTTTTTGAAACCTTCTTGTCATTTTCAGGAACTGTGACCAATTGATAAGATAGCAGAAAAGTGAAAGGAAAGTTTCCACAAAAAGTTAAACAACAAAAGTTAATTGATTTTATGTCCAGAAAAAAAATTATCGTCCAATAGTTGTTTGTGATTTTTGAAGAGCAGATCTTCTAGCATTTTTATCCGGGCATCCGAAGAATTTGCGAATACATTTCCAATAATCTGGATGTTGATAAATCATGACTAAAGTTGCTGGAATTGGAGAAAGAATGAATAATGAATGAGTGATATTTGTGATAATTGTAGAATCGTAATCAGGATTCATGAAAACATCGATGACTAACCAAACCGGCCAACAGACTACTATTGAGATTTTTATGATGATCTGGAAGAATTTGGACCAGGTTATCTCGGTCTCATAAATTATTTGGAACATTTTGATTAATTTTTTCATGGTTGTTTTTTTCAAATTCCGAGTTTTCCTTGTCTTCCATTTATTGAAGATTCAAAAGTTATCTAATTTTTAAAAATGACAAGAAATCTTCTTTGAAAAAAAATTTTCAAAAAACAAACCTGAAGAACAGAATCCTTCAAAACAGTATCATGATGATTTCTCAAAGTCCTACTCATATTTGTCATTTGTTGTTTAACCTCATAATGAATCACTGAACTAATTAAAATATAAATAAGAAGAATAAGAAACATCGCAATAATACAAAAAACTAGAAATATATTTAGGTATGCTTCATTGCAAAATATTAAAATTCCAGGTGTATTCATCAAATATCGATACTCCGGATATTTCTAAAAATATTTGTTTGGGTGGGAGGAATTTTAAAGTGTATTACTAATTTTAAACCTAGTTCCCAAACTTTGTAAGCTCACCAAACTCAAAAAATAAAATGTTTCATGTCCAGAACAACTCAAATAATTGATAATTATAGCTGTAAACACTACAGTGAGAAGAAAACTAATCGATAGAATTTTGAAGTATGTGAGATCACTGATCTGCAAAAAAATGTATTTTCAGTCTCTCACAAAAAAAAATCCAGCTCACATTGAAAATACTTTGTCTGCGAACAACTAAACGAAGTCGAACTATGAGAATTGCAAATAATGAATATATAAAACTTGCAAAAAATAACACATAAATACCCTGAATTAATTAATTAATTAATTAATTATATTTTCATTCAAAAACTAAACTAACAACTTGATAATGAGGTGAAAACGAAAATCTCAAAATTCCCATTGAAATTGCTGCAGGAAATGGGAAAAGTGGTAGAATAATCATAGCAATTCCATAATATAATTGACCAAAATATAAAAGTAATTGCGAAATCAATAAAGTATATCGATAAGTTGGATTATCTCTTTTTGAATGTGTTAGAATCATGAAGAAACCAAGAATATTCACAATTGTTGAAATTATACAAATTATTATGGAATTTATGATAATTGAAGAGTTGTAAAATAATAAATCGACCATTTTGAAGTTCGCCATTTTCAAGTATGAAATGAAAAAAAAATGAAAATGATTTTGGTAATGTTGACAGCTGATTTCTATGAATATCAGTTTTTTGCTCATTAGTTTTTTTCTATTTTTTTGTAAATTTGAGAAAAATTCCCAAAACGCCTACAAAATATTATTGCGATGAATAATAATAAAAAATAGAGCTTTATTTCAAAATTTTCAAAAATAAATTAAATATTTCGCATTTTTACATAGTTGGATAGCATTGATTCTCATCGCCAACACAAATGTGTCCAACTGGACACTGAAGATTGACACATGGACCGATTGATGGGATACCCGGTCGAGCTATTGCTGAAAAATCGGGGACTAGAGCTTCAGAAATCTAAAACTAAAAATCTTACGTTTCTCTCGAATACAATCATTGTGAGCGCAAGTATAAGTGTCTGGGCATTGAAGATTCACACATGGGCCAACTACTTCGACTGGAAAAAAATTGGAATTTGTTTTAGAAACACAGGAGGAAGATTTTTGTTGTTGGAAAATTTTGATTTCAAAAAATTACTACAGAAAATTTTTGTAATCAGTTGTGAATCAGGAGGTTGAATTATGCTTTGAGCTTCCGGGTTTCAAAATTCAATGAGAATTTCAAGATTTCAAACAATTCAAGATTTTCGAGCCTAAAATTACGAGCATCAAAAATTCTACAAAAATCGCAACTAAATTCTGTTCTGAATATTTCCCTTCTGATTTCATAAACCTACATTGTTTTGTATACAACGAAGTGACCAATGTAACACAAATCGAAAGAATTAAAATATAAGAAAGTGAACTCGACGACATACTTCTTCTTTGACTAGAAAAATGAATGAATGAATGACTGTGTTGACAACCAAATGAAATAAAAAACAAAACAAAACAAAAAATAAGGAGTGGACTGACTGCGCTCTACCAGATTTCGTACATTTTTGTTGACTTTTCGCTTTATTTTTCGTGTTGAAAAACAACCGGACAATCAATCACTTATTGAGTGCAAAAAAAACGAAGAAAAAGAGGAAATAAAATCAATTGAAAATAATACATGAAAAGAAAGTTTCTCACGATTTGAGCAAAAAAAATGAAACTGTTTATTGAACATGAAAAGTTCAGAGGAGAAAAATTATACTCGGAAATGAATAATTATCAACAATTTTGCTCACACCCAAGGGACAAATTACATAGGGTGTTTACTCGCCCGGAATAAAATTATGACATAGCAATGCTGCCATTTTTTTACTTTCTATCCCCCAAATAACGATGAGCTCTGGACAAAAAATAGACACTGAGCGATGTTGCAATCAATGTTCTTAACCATGTTTGTGTTCTAAAATCAACTTTCATTTTCAAAATACAAGGGAGAAAACTCACTTTGCTGGTAAGATGGATTTGATCAAAACGACGGCAGGCAAACTTATGAAATTGAAAATAGTCGATGTCAAAATACTGAATTCGATTCTTTCCCATTGATTGACACGATTCAAATTTCTTCTAAAATACACGTAGAAACCGAGTCCCACATTTGCATTGAAAAGAATCGTATTACTGACAGCAAGATCACCGGTTGGGAACAAACTGTAATGAAATATATAGTTGAGGATGATTCATTGAAATCAGGGAATCACGGGCGAGATCTCCGCGATTCGCGGGATCCAATAACTTATTGTCAATTCTTGGGAGGGTATGTTTTATTCAGTTATTCGTGTCTTTTTCTCGCGAAATGTATTCCCAACATTTTGCAACTATGGAAGGTGATTTTTATCAACTTTAGGCTTTTAGTTAGTTCAAAATACTGACGCACAATTGCGGATGTGCTTTTTCAAGTTGAAGGACAGCCCCTTTAAAACTAACCTCGAGATAATATTTGGACTAAAAAGATGAATTGTATAAAGTGTATGTGATACAGCACCAGAAACTGGCAAATAATGCGATAAAAATGTGTGGAATGTTAGAGGTGGAAACCATTTCGACCAATCGATTCCGAAACGAGATTGTGGAATTGTTGAAGAAGATTCTTCAGATACACTTCTGATTGTTCCATTAGAATCAGAAATGACAACTTCCTAAAAAATTTGAATTTTATATTGATTTTAAGAGACCAAAATGGGTAAAAAGCTAATATGAGTAATGCAGATGATTCTTATATTTTTTATTTTTTCTGACGCATTCTTATATTTTTTGGGACCCTCAAATATACTGAAAAATACTGATGTTCTAAATAAAAAACGAACCAATTTCATACGATGTGAAAATTTGGAAAAAACTAGGGAAAATGAAAAATCAACACGAGAAAAAAATTTGGGGAAAAATTGCTTTGGACCGAAAAATTTGATTTTTCTAATTTGAAATTACAAAAATCGAAAAAACCGCGAAGCTTACTGTATATTTGATTATTTCTTCCAATGCTTCTGGATTTTAAGAATTGACAATATAAATAAAATATATCTGCACCCCAAAAACTCACATCTCTCAATTCAATAATTCTGTCACCATTTTGTTGTGAATCATCCATTCCTCGATTATTTTCTGGTTGTTTTAAAACTAGCATCGGATCATTTTGATCATCACATACCAAGCTATTCAATGGTTCGCCATCAGTTTCAATCAGTTCTTTATTTGATGTCTCCATTACATCCAAATCTTCATTTTGTCGGTGTAATTTCCTTGATTTTTCTAACTTGAAAAGTTTTATTTCTTCTCGAATTCTGAAAAATCAATTAATTTAAAAACTTCAATCAACCAAAATCAACCCACCTTTCGTGGGTAATTATCGCTTTATTCATTCGTCTTATATCCGCATTCAATATTTTTTTCCATCGCACAAATTCCCGCGATGGTTCTTCATTTTGATTTGCCATATTTTCTGAAAAAAACTATTTTATATCTGTCACATATTTATTTATATATCGAGCCAAAAGTGTGAATTGTGTTTATAATTTCATTTTCGAAACTTTCAATAAAATTCAGAATGCCAAACAATGAAAAATAAATGGATAGAAATATTTTCATTTACTCAAAAAAAGTAATTTTTACAGATTCAATTTTTTAAAAGGGAAAAACTGATTTTGGAAAGAAAAAACGACGTATGGAGTAATTGGGGTGGTCAGATACTTTCCCAACACGTTGAGATAACATTAGGACGCCGCATATATGGATGTTGTATATATTAAAAATAAATAGACGCTGCAAAAAAGGGAAAAAGATCATTCTATTGTATTATACTGTTGTGCAGTACAGTTTTTTGATGTTTTTTGTCATTTCGGCACCAAAATTGTGTGAAACTTTTTTTGAAGCCATATGGTGATTCTGACCATATTCACTTCCATATACTTGTTTTGATTTTTGACATTTTTGCATAATTTCATAAAATTTAGTACTGTATTGAAAAATGTTTGGAATCTCACAATCATTAAAAAAGCTGGTCGTGGTGTGTCCACAAAATTCCCAAAATTTGGCTGGATATAAAAATAAATATCTGACAAATATAAATTAATTTTTTCAGAAATAATGGAGAATCAAAATGAGGACTTATCGGACTTGGAAAATGAGAGAGTGAACAAATGTTTAGAAGGGATTAGTGAACTCAAAGAAAAAGTAAACGCGGGCTTAAAACTGTGAGTGTTTTCGAATAAAAAAGGCCCTGGATTTTTTTTTGATTTTTCAGAGTTTATGAAGATTTACGTCCTTTAGACCCAGAGGATATGAGAAAATTGTTACTACGAAAAAATGGAAGTATAAGATACGGTTCCACCTTTCCGGAATATTATAAGAAGCTTTGGTCGATTGATTTGGATGTGATGTATCAACAATTTTCAGAGTTTATTGAGAATGTAATGGATGAACTGATTGAAACTGATGGTACACCCTTGCCTAGCTTGGTATGTGATGATCAAAATGATCCGATGATTGTTCTAAGACAGCCAGAAAATTGTCGAGGAATTGATGATGCACCACAAAATGGTGACAGAATTATTGAAGTAAGAGATGTGAGTTTTTGGGGTGCAGCTGTGTTTTATTATATCGTTTGCATTGCTCATATTAGCCCTTTGCACCACCGACGTTTTGGTAATATAAAATTCAAATTTTTCAGAAAGTTGTCATTTCTGATTCTAATGGAACAATCAAAAGTGTATCTGAAGAATCATCTTCAACAATTCCACAATCTCGTTTCGGAATCGATTGGGCGAAATGGTTTCCACCTCTAACATTCCACACATTTTTATCGCATTATTTGCCATTTTCTGGTGCTGTATCACATACACTTTATACAATTCATCTTTTTAGTCCAAATATTATCTCGAGGTTAGTTTTTGAAGGGAGTGCTTATTTTCATTGTTTTATTGCAGTTTGTTCCCAACCGGTGATCTTGCTGTCAGTAATACGATTCTGTTCAATGCAAATGTGGGACTCGGTTTCTACGTGTATTTTAGAAGAAATTTGAATCGTGTCAATAAATGGGAAAGAATCGAATTCAGTGTTTTGACATCGACTCTTTTCAATTTCATAAGTTTGCCTGCCGCTGTTTTGATCAAAGCCATTTTTCCGTCAAAGTGAGTTTTATATTTTGAAATTCGAAAATGAGAAAAACAGTTTTTAAAACGAACATAATTTTAGATCACAAACATGGCTCAAAACATTGTTTGCAACATCCTTCAGTGTCTATCTTTTATCAAGAGCTTATCGTTTATTGAGGCTTTTGGATGATGAAAGTTCAAGATCTTCCGTCTCGCCAGTCAGCCTTTCTTTACCAAATTTTTAAATAATTCACAATTAGTTTTCTTTTTCCTCTCGATTTGGTCTCAACTTATTTCGTTTTTTTGAAATCTAAAAAAATGTACAAAGCGTTTCTTTTGAAATTACTAGGGGCTGTTAGCCCCCAGGCGTAACAGTCTTCTCATTTTTTTCAGTTCCGTTTTTTTTCTGTGATTATTTTCAAATTTCTGTGGAAAACAAATTCATGAAAAATTTCAAGTTTTTTGATCAAAAAATGACTCATGGCAAAATCAGGAACGGCTTCCTAATTTTGCTCTGTTTGGAGACGGTCATGGATGACGTCATCAAACTATTTTTAATAAAAAATTATTGAATCTCTTTTTTTATTTGCATATTTATAGACATGGCTGTCTCCAAACAGAAATTTCGGTTTGGAGACATGACTTTTTCTCAATAATTTCATTTTTTGGTGAAATTCTGATTTTTTTTGTTTTTTAACAGTGTTAAAAATTTTCTTTCAATTTTTTTAGCTTCAAAGTTGGTTCTGGGTGGCTTACTAAGTCTAAGATTGAGAGGAAGTGTCATTTAGGTCCCAACTCATCGATTTCATTTTTACATTTTTGGATTATTCCAAATCTGTTACTTTTTTTGTTGACTGTATACACGAAAATAAAAATTTCAATTTTTGTCAGCTACCCGCTCAAATCGAAATTTTCATTTGGGCGGGTATTTTTGTCAAACAAAAAAAATCGGCCCGAGTTTTTTCAAAAAAAAATCGGCCCGAGTTTTTTAAAAATCCTACTTCCATCGAGACACCACCCAATCGGGATTTTATTAAAAAGGTAGAAAACAATTTTTCACGTGAAAATTTTTTGACTCAAATTTTTTTGGTGTCAATTTTTCTATGGTCCCAAAATCGAAAACCTTTATGTATCACAAAAAAAAATCAATAACCACTAGAATGTACACTACTTGACGATCCTCCAGCTTGATCAACATGAACTGCCGAACTTTCAACAGCCATAACAGGATGACTTGATTCACCAGCAGATGGTGTAACTGATTCATCACCATATCCATTTTGAGCATCTCTTTTTGCTCGATAACCAGATGACATAATTCCAGTCTGTGCTCCTCCACCTTGCGGTGCGACTGTAGCCGCAGCAACTTCGGAAATATATTGTGGTGGTGGTGGGGCACCTCCGCCAGATGGTGTCACCAATTCATCACCATATGAATTACGGCGATATCGAATATTGGCGGAGACGAGAGAAATGACTAGGAAAAATGTGAAGATTGCAGTGGAAGTCGACATTTTTTGAGGAAATCATCGAACTCAGTTTTGTTTATATAGAAACTCTGAAAAACTTGTTTGAATTTCGAATTGTTTTTGTTTGTATGTCAAAAATAAGAAGTACTTTTAGGGTCATCTTTTTTCTAGTGTTTTCGTGTTCGCTAATTTGTGTATCGAAAAAAATTGAGAAAAGAAAATGGAAAAGAAAAACAACATGATCATAATGATCTTGTTATTTTGTGTTTTTTATGTAGTTTGTTTTTGGGAAAGAGAAGAGGTCAGTTGAACTCGTGAATTGAAATTGAGATTGACTTGAAACGAACTTTAGTGAAACATTTCAAAACATCATACCATGTGAAATCAGAAAATGAAATTTTTGGACAGTTGAGAATCTAAATAATTTAGAAATGTGCGTGGAACTCGAGAAAAAAGTTCCAAAATTTTGGATTCATTCATGTTTTTGTGGTCCAAAGATTAGAAACTTTTTTCGAGGGCTGGTTTCTTGAGCTTTTGAGGAATTTTCAAACCTTCCGGCATTTTTTTTGAAAAATCCCGGATGTTTCGAATTTCTCTTCCTGATTCTCAAAAGCTCATGAAGCCCAATTTTCTCACAAAGAAAATTTTCAAAATTATTTTCGCGGCGAAAATCTCGATCAATTTTTGGCCCCCATAAGGCACAGTACCAAAATGCAGAGTGGGAAAAATTGAAAACTGAAAAATTTTTTTTCTAAAAATGTTATGTTGATTTAACGACTAACGAATCAAAAATTAATTTTTGAATAATTTCAAAATTCAAATTTCAATTTTTTGTTTCTTTCAATCCTCTCACTTCCCATATCCTGAAACCAATCTTCAAAAAATTTCCGATCAAAAATATATCCACCAAGAACCTCTTTTTTACACCTAGCCTATGCAATTTACAAGGAAACCAGCTTGGAATGTTTATCTGATTAAAGGAATCCAAGATTCAGATCAGATCTCTGTTTTCTTCCCTTCTCACAAATCGATATTTTCATTTTTTTCTAAATTCGAATTAACTAACTTAATTTTCTAATGATTTTCAAATTATCTCACCCTTCTGTTATTTTTCTAATACTAATTTCTATTCATCTCACAACAACAATTTTAAAGCTCATATTTGTTCCAAAGGTAAACTTCTTTTTTACTGGAAAATACATAATATCCAGAATTTTTGATTCCAGCCAGCCACAACAATTCGAGGAGCAAGAGAATGTTTACATAGTTTTACACCAGTTCGAGAATCTGATGATAGCTTTTTTAGAAGGGTGAGATTTAAGGGAAGCATAAATAATTTTATCAATAAAAATTTGAGATGTGGCCAACTTTGCATCAAATAGTTGACAAATGTTCAGCGAAACATTTCAAAAATCGATTTGTTAGGTATGGATCTGGAGAAAATTCGATTATTTGGCTACCATGGTTGGTTGATGTAAGTTACAGTTGTAATTTTCTCTAATTTTTGGGATCACTAAATTTTTCCACGTCATAACTCGTTCCAAAAAATCACCTATAAACCCTCATTTTTCCAGCACGAAACTCATAAATGTAATACGGTATTTGTGCTTGATGAAAACAATTTGAGTATGGAAAGAGAATTGAAAAGAAACAATCCAAAATGTCATGTTTATTCAGTCAGCGAAAATCATCCAGAAGTTAATCGATTTCAAAATCCTGAATACAGTATTCTAACAATGAAACATAAAATGAATCCGAAATCAAGGCAAATTAATTGGGGAACTGATCATTGTAAGTTAATCTTTGCTGAAAATATTTTTTAAACCTGAAATTTAGATGCTCGCGATGCCGATTCAATGGATCTTGTATATTTCCTAATGGTCCAAGTGCATCGCCCGCGTTTCGATTCAATCAATTTATTTTATGGCGGTTCTGATCAGATTAAACTACTATTCACAAAATCTCCATTTGATGATGCGAATTTGTCCTCTTGTCAGGTAAATATCTCTCGTTTTTCCGTCTTTTATTTGCTTGCAATGTTTGCGTTGCCCTCTCGCACGGTTCCATGGTGTAGCGGTTAGCACTCAGGACTTTGAATCCTGCCACAGGTGGTGGGCTGGCAATCCGTCTCAGACCTGTAGCGCACCAGTCAGTGAAATTGGCCGTTCACAGGTCTGTTACTGGTGTCAGACGGGTGCAGACCTGTCACGGGTCGCCTAAAACTGGCGCGTCACGGGTCGCATACTGCTCGACCATCTCCCACACAAAACATAGCGAGACGCACAAACAGCCAACTGTCTGCGAGTCAGTTTGTTTAAGAGAAGCGAGTGTTGCTTGCTTTTTCGAATTAGAGGTTCTATGAAAAGCTGTTCTAGTCCGTATTGGACATGACTACAAAGTCTATATTTTTGGTTTCTGGGGACATTGGTCCTCTACATATAGATTTTTTTCATTTTCAAGTTCCCCTTGTTGACCCCTGATCAGGAACTCTGACGGGTGTCATACTGGTGCGAGACCGGTCGGTTCCGGTTTTCGGAACACTGGTGCGGCACAGGTCTGAGACGGGTTGCCAGCCCACCACCTGTGGCGACCCGAGTTCAAATCTCGGTGGAACCTAGTGTTATTTTTTTCATTTTTTTTTTCAAAATTTCAGTTCAATGTAATTTATGATCGCCCAAAAACTCGGCTGCAACGAAGAGCATTCAAAAACACATGGAGACGATTATTGTATGATCGAAGGTAAAAAGTATTTGAAACAAATTTTCTTAAAATCAACATTTTTACAGATATTTGATCACGAATGTGCGCAAACTTTCGAGCGGAAATCGTATTTCAATTTTCATAATTAATATTTCCGAGCCATATTGTTGGGCAAAATATGTTAGTAATTTTCCATTCATACCAAAAAACATTTAGAAACTTTTTCTTCTTTTTCTGTTAAAAAACGGGTGAAAAATGAAATTTTATCTTCTAACGACCCGAAAAATGACATGATTGTAAAAAATATTAGAAAATTTAATGAGAAAATAGCCAAATGAAGCCAATCTAAACTACTCTATAAAAAAGAAATAAAAGAACTTAGTGATTTAAAGCAGCGACAGCTTTAGTGGCAGCATCATCGAGATTTTCAGCAGAGATAATTTTAAGACCAGATTTCTTCATGATTTGTTTAGCCGCATCAACGTTGGTTCCTAAAAAAAGTTTTTTTTGAAGAGTTCTAAATAGTTTAGCGAAAAATTACCTTCGAGTCTGACAACCATTGGAACTTTCAATCCAATTTTGCTGACAGCATTTACAACGCCATTTGCAATTGTTGCACAATTAACAATTCCTCCAAAAATATTGATAAGAACACATTTGACTTTTGGATCAGATGTAATAATTCGAACAGCATTATAGACTGCATCTTCAGTGACAGCACCGCCAACATCCAAGAAATTGGCAGGTTCTCCTCCGTGTAATTTGATTAAATCCATTGTAGCCATAGCCAAACCAGCTCCATTTACTGAAAAAACGGATTACAACATTTAGAAATTTCAAACTTCAAAAACCGTTTTTCTTTTTCTTTTTCAAAATTTACCTAAACATGCAATATTTCCATCCAATCCAATATAATTCAAACTATATTTCTCGGCTTCAACCTCGCGTTTATCTTGCTCTTCATAATTTTCCAAACTGAAAATATCCTTTTGACGGAATGCAGCGCTGTCATCAAAATTCATTTTAGCATCCACACAGAATACTTTTCCGCAGCTAGTTTCAACCAATGGATTAATTTCAACTTGTGTCGCATCAACCGAAATGAAAAGTTTATATAATTTCTTGATTTCTGTGGCTGCTGCATGAACCAATTCTCCTTGGAATTGCAAATCTTTGGCGATTTTCAATGCTTGCGCTTGTGTCATTCCTAATTCGATATCAATTGGTGTTTTATGAATTCGTTCTGGTGTTTTTTCGGCGACAGCTTCGATATCAACTCCACCATCTGGTGATGCAACAACAACTGGTCCATTTGATTCACGATCCATTAAAATAGCCAAATATGTTTCTCTGATAATATCAACTCCTTCAGCAATCATTACTTTTGTCACTTTCACACCATCTGCAGTTGTTTGTTTGGTGACAAGTCGTTTACCAATCATTTCATCGATTGCTTCCAAAGCTTTGGTTTTACTGAAAAAACATGTTGTTAGAAAAACAAACAATTAAAAAATAAATCAACTCACTCTTCTGTGATATAAACACCACCAATATTTTTTGTTCCACCAATGAATTTTCCTTTTCCTCGCCCTCCCGCTAAAATTTGCGCTTTCACAACATATTCATGATCACCGAAACTGATCCATTTCGCTTCGGCTTCTTTGCGATTTGAAGCAACAACGAATTTTTGAACACTGCAGCCATGTTGATTCAAGATTTCTTTGCTTTGAAATTCTTGCAAATTGAGACAACGTTTTTGGGAGATGTTCAAACTTCTACCAATCGCTCGGAACATTTCTGTAAATAAAGAAAAATGAATGTTTTTTTTAGAAAGGAACACGAGGCGAAAACTGGTATTTTCGATTGATAACACGTGTTTGAAAGTGAAAAAACAAAAGAATCTGAAACAAACAAAAATCCTATTTTTTGAAATATAAATGATGCAATATCAGGAATTATGGAGAATTTCTCGCTTTCAACAATTTCAGTAATAAAATGGTGGTTCTCCAAAGTTTTCTTTCAAATTCTATCTGTCACAAACGCAAAAACAAGCAAGATAAGGACACAATTTTGAACGGAACCTAAAAAATTGAAAATAAATTTTATATGGCCTAGGATCCGACTCTTCCCAGCCACGCTAAACAATGCGCAGTGCGGTGTGTCGTTGTTTTTTCTCTAAACTCTCTCGAGAAACCATACACTCTCGACGTTTTCTTATTTTTTTTTCCGGGAAAATTTTGAAAATCACAACTTTTATTTATCCTCCTCCAATTGGAGTTAATTCAATTGTAGCTAAATTGCGTTATTTCATGAAATTCAAAGAGCATGGCTCTGCGAAAAATTTGTTTTCTTTTGCTCGGAAACAATCATAAGAAGAGCACACTTTTCGATTCTGCAATTTTTCAAAAATTTCGTTTTCCATAAATACCTTCTTTTTTCAGGTAGAAGTAGGGATGATAATTCTCGAATATCTTTCAAAAGCAGTCAATATTTTATCGGTGAGTTTAACAAATGAATCATGACGTTTCAAATATTTGAAAATTTACGTGAGAAACCACGTATTTTTCCCAAATGCCACGGATTTTTGATCAATAATCAGTCATTTCTAGATAATCTGCTACCAACTAATAAAACTGCCTGGACGGATTTGGAGAACTCTCTACCGTATTCCATTTTATATCACAAGGTAACTTATATTTTTATTTTTCAGAAAAGTTTCCAATTCTATTAAAATTTTCAGTGATTTTGATCCATCTGTCATCATTTTACAATGTTTTTTATTAACTCTGGCGTTCTTCGAAATTGCCTATTTGTACATAGCAACCGAATACTTACAACTAATAAGAGATCATTTACTAGGTATGTCCTTTACTAGAAAAGCTCTGAAAAACAATTAATTTTATTTTCAGAAGAATACAAAAAAGCTGTCAACAGAACTGTTCAACTTTTCACTTTTGTTTATATCAATCATATGTATATAATTTTATTCACTTCTCTCATGGCTGGTAAGTTTGAAATTCAGTAGAATCCTCTTAAATTAGAAAAAAATCCTTAATTTCAGTTCTAATCCATCAATTGCATATAATGCTAAAAAGATCGAGACGACACAAATATTGGGAAGATTCTGATGAATCGAACTCTTCAATCGACGACGAAGAAGAAATATCTGGAAATCCGCATCGAGGATGGGGAGAAAAGAGTATTCAGAGTGAAGAGGATGAGAAGAATCTTAATAATTTTAAAGCTCCGTCGGTGGCTTTGAAAATTAGAGGAATGGTTGGACCATTGTGAGTAAATGCATATTTTGGGAGCAGAAAAATGTTGTGAAGTTGCCACGTCATAACTCATATCCAGAATTAGATTATCCATAAATTGAACCCTCATAAGCAGGGTAAAATTTAGGTTGGGATGTTTCGGGACTAGAAAATCTCATAGAATATTTTCCAACAAAGCGGTTGCAATAATTTTTCGATATGAACATTTGAAAATCACAAGATCACTAGGAAACTCCAAATTATTCAAATTTAATCATAAATTTAAAAGTTTGGGGACTCCACACTCAATATCAATATTTCGAGCTTTACGTTCCCAAAAATTCCCAGAAAAAACCATTCCATATTTTTTTTAGATGTGATGAAACACTTGGTCAACAAATCCGTCGAATAAATGAAGAGATCAAATATCGTCTAATCGGAAGAAATAGCAATTATCGACCACCACCTTATACCAATTTAGAAGTCGAAAGCCAAGATTCGATTGTTTATATGAAATTCGACACAATCGAAGGTGCAACTGACGCATTTTTGAAAATGAATGCATACTTTTTTGATGGTAAGTTTTTCGGGGAAACATTTTTCTTTCTCAACATCATACAACCTATTTATTTTCTGATCAGTTAGGCGAATTTCCGCAGGAAATTCACACCTGTTGGTTGAATGTTCAAAAAACTTTTCTTGTTTCTCTTTTTTTCTTCTTGAAAAAAAGCATGTAGAGAGTTTTTTGAACATCTATGATTTCATTAGAAATATCTCTGCAAAGTTTTTTGCACTCTTGGTTTCATCTTGATTTTTACTGGTCCGGTCTCACCAGGGGATTAACTAGAACTAGAACTTTTTACTGCACACACCAAACTACACTTTTCGCACAAGTTTGGTCTTTTTATTGTCAAAAGAGTTTGTGACTCTTTCCAAGTTTCAATGCGTCGAAAATTGAACATTCGACAAATTCGGACTGAAAGTTGAGCTATTGAAATAAAAATCTATTTTCAACACCAAACTAAAAATTTTTAATTAATTTCCGCTATTTTCAAATATTTAAGTTAACAGAACTTATTTCCCAATCGAAAATAAAATAATTTGTTTTTTCTCATGAAACAATTTATAAGAATAGAGAAAAAGAACGAAAAAGTAGCATAAGACTATAATTGAGCTGACTAACTATCAACAATTTTCGTTCAACAAGTCTGCCTAGTTTTTCGACTTTGTTCCAAATTAATCTATTTCTTTTTTTTGTCTAGATTTCTATTTTTCAAAAAAAAATCTATAAATATAAATATCATTACTCATCCCAATTTCCCATGAGAGATTTTTTCGCTTTGTCAGTCAGCTAGACCAATTTTTCTAGAAACTTTGACTTTTTTCAGCCAAGAATTGTTTTTTTATTCTTTTTCTGAAATTGACAACTCTAAAAAATTGTAATCCAGAAAAAAATCAATTTTTCTCGAAAGTTTTTGAAATCCAAGCCTACTCCAGACGATGTTTGATGTTGTCAGTCAAACAAAAATCTGATGTTGTTTTTTTTTTCGAAAAAAAAAACATAAAAATTATGTGAAGTATTTCAAAACAATGTGTTGTTTTCATAATTTTTGGGACCATTTGAATTTTATGTGAGAATTTGGAAGCATTTTTTGGGTTCTTTTTGTTGGAAAAACTTTGATTGAGTTCGGAAAGCCTTCGAGTCAAAAATCAGTTTTATGTTTGAATTTTGAGGGTTGAAGATTTTTCCGGAATTTAAAATTAAAATTAAAATTTTAGAATCAAATATTTTGGAGCTCTAGAAAAGCCCAAAAATTGAAGAAAATCAGAATCAACTTGAAATTTGTATGCAATTTACTTCGCAAAATTTATCGGACCCAGATCTTTAGCCTCTTCTCGATCTGTGCTCTACAAATTTCTAAACACAAAAGTTCTGGCGAACTTTTAACAGTTTTTTATGACAAAAAAGTTTATATTTGCCAAAAATAAAACACTCGACCTTTTCCTTTTTCTATGAGTCATTTGTTTTATACAAAAAAAAACAAAGAATATTTTTATTCAACTTTTTTCCTCTAAAAATATTCACCCTATTGTTATTTTTTTTTGTTACTCGAAGAAAACAAAACAAAATTCGATAAAAGTGTATTCACTCTTTTTTTTTCCTTAAATTCGCTGAAAACTTCCTTTCTTCTTTTTTCTTCTCATTTCCCTAAAAAAGATGAATTCGTCTAGATTAGTTGAAGAACTCTTCAAAGTTTTTAGGTGTACTTTTCCATCTTCTTTAAAGAAAGTTTTTCCAGGCTCTATTCTTGGGAAAATGTTAAAGAAATAGACAACTTTTAAGCTACGGTTCAAAACATACCAAAATTACTTTTTTCGTACTATTTTTGACACATCTGCAAAGAGAGAACTCTCAAAACTCACTCTAACTCTTTTTTTGAAGCAAAAGAAAAAAATTAAAAAACCCTCGTTTGAAAATAAAAAAATTGCCGCGATTGTGTGAGCGCAGTGTCACGCGGAGTCTCGTTGTTTTACTTTTATTTTTTTGGTTTGTGGAAAGCAAGAAACCTAAAGAAACCGAATAAAAAATTGGAAAAATTCAGCAAATTTATTGAAAGAAACACTTTACATAGCATTTGAGTGAACATTTGAGCAAAGAAATTTTTGGATAGGCTTCGAATCTTCAAAAATTGGCGAATTTCTGAAAATCGCAGAATTCCGGGATGTTTTTGGCGAATCATCACTTTGTTTAGCCTCCAAATCCATTAACACAGCACATTGAAGTTGTTCTCTGAAATTAACAACAATTAAATCAGTTTCAGATTCATTTTTCAATAAAACTTTGAATTTTGATGGACTCACAGCCAAAATCGTTACAAAATTAACAATTAAAGATGTTATTTGTTCGATTCTGCCTAGAGTCACTATCATCTAGCATAAAACTTTGACAAAAAACTCACCAAACGTCATAAAACGACTTGAATTGAGAATTCCATCGAAAATCCTTCGAAACTTGTAAATCGCCAATTTTTCCTGAAAATGAACATGAAAACCATGAAATGTTCATGAAAACTCACCTAAATATCGACAATCATGATTCCTGATGTGCTGCGATAGTCAAAAACCGATTTTCATCACAAAAATCCGTTTTTTGCAAAAAAAAAACGAAAAAAAGAAAAGTAAAAAAAAAGTCTGCAAACACCGCACACCGCCGCCCAAAAATGCACTAGATTATCTAGAACTCGGCGGGCGTTCAAATTCGAATTATTTTTTTCAACCTTGCGCCATTTCTATCAACGCACATATTTTGAATGATTTCTGGTTGGAAAGTATGTAGAAAAGTAAGCAAAATCAAGATATTGGGCCAGCCTGAACCTCAGTTTTAAAAGTTGTCTATTTCTTTAACCTTTTTGTTTATTTTTCGGAAATTTCAAATAATTAACATAAATTTCTGACTACTGTAGTTTTGAACTTTTCTATTTTTCGAAAAAAAAAGACAGACATAAGCTTTGAAATATTCCCACGCGTTTTCTGTCCTTTCAAATATTTTTTTTTCATATTTTTCAAAAAAAAAATAGATGAAATGTTCGAAATTGTTAGCCTCAGGCTACATAATATTTCCGCTTCCTCAATTCCATTTTCGAAACAAACAAATACTTTTTTCCCCCGCCAGAAAAAAAGTTGTTTCACTCCCAGTGGAGTAAAACAAAAAAAAATTGTTTCACACTTTTTGCCATGTTCCGTCCAAGCAGACTTTGTTCTTTTTCTTGTGTCATTTCAATTTCTTGGTCGTCCGGAAGCTTTTTCTGCAGAATTAGATGATTTTTTGGGGATTTGAGGTGGTCTGGAAGGGCATTTTTCCGAGGTGCTTCGGATTAATTTTAACTTTGCTACAGTACTTTTAAAAAATTTACGACCAAAAAAAAATTAATTTCATGAATTTTAGACGCGAATTGGAAGTTCCAGACCATACTTAAATATTGAAAACCTGAAATTAAAAGGTTGCCTAACATTTATATTTGTCTAATTTGTTTCTAGATTTTTTATTCTTGATATTTTGGTCTCAAAAAGTTGTTATTTAGAACAATCTTTCCAACGTCACCTCAATTCCTAAGAAAATGCAAAAATTCTCACTTTGAGCTGCTTTTTGACTTGATCAAAAATAGATTTTGTTAGGATAAATCGGATTAAACGCCCGCCCTATTTTAATGATTCTTGGAATTTTAATCAAAACTTATTTTAGCCAAAGAAGTTTTGAGGCAAAATTGAACTTCTCATTCCGAAATCCCTATAGGGTTTAGAAAAATTTTGACAGCAAAAGATAGATGAATCTTGTTCAAATATTTCATAACCTTGAGAAGATCTTGCCACGTCATAGCTTACAAGACCAAAAATTAATTTCAAGCAAATGTATCTATTCTAGATTCCCATCATTCCAACAATTTTTCAATTTCCAACAAACATAAAAATGTTTATTGGTTTCGTATTTTCTTTTTTTTTCAATCGAGCAAACATTTTCTGTAAAGAAAAATGAGATCATTTTTCCACCCAAATAAGTTCATTTTTCAATATGAATCACATCAGACTAATCCAAATAAATTTGGTTAATTAGTGCGGAGACATAAAATTGTTTGTCAGATTTGCACGTTTTTCACTCACTGAACACTTTTTTCTCGCCTTTTTTGTGATGAAATGAAATATATCATTATTTATATTATATAACAAAGTTATTCATATTTTTTGGCTATTTTTAGATGATGATATTTTTTCGTAACTTTCTTTTTATTCAAAAAATATCGGATTAGCAATTGTTTTTTTTTCTTTTTTTTTTTGGAAAAAATAAATATATATTTTTCGTTCTGTTAGGCCTTCTTGTTAGACAAAATCTGAAACCTTGTAAATATGTGTGTTTTTGAGAAGATTTGCTCATATTTCAAAACCCCCTGACTCAGTTTTTTATTAATATGTTGTTATTTTATCTTGCGATTTTTGTTAGATTCCTTTTTCCTCTCAAAAAAATGGATCGAATTTCGAATTCCGGAGCACTTTTTGAGATTGATGAATCTTTTGAAAAATTGACGCGATTTATTTTTTTGGGTCAAAAATCGAAACGCCTTGGTTGTTTTGACTTTTTTTTCTGCTAAAAGCAGAGTCGAAAAGCGGTTTTTGTGAAAATATTCCCAGGACACACCTAATTTTTCACTTTTTCACTGATCGACTGCGACACTTTTATTATTTTCAGACACCTCTTTTTTTGGTTGGGGTTAAATGTATTGACAAATAGAATGTTCCGATTTTTATTGAAAATTTGATGAATAGACAAGCTTTTTTGGCTGGAAAATTCTGTTACATTTTTATGGGAAATATTTTATAGACTAGAAATATTCGATTGAACTAGAAAAAGTGAGGTATTTCTGGCCGTTTATTGTTTCTTACAAGAACTTTGTTAGGTTCGCTCCTCTCTTCGAATTTTGCTGTAAAAATCTGATTATCAGAACTGATCTCGATACTCAAAATTTGAAATTCATGAAAAACGTTTTCAATTTTTCTGAAAAAATTTGAAGTGAACGCTCTTTTGCATCTGAAGAACGAAAATCCAAAATTTGAAAATTTCGTTGTTTTCTGGACCTGTAGTCAATTATTTTTTGAATTTTCAACTCTCAACCTCTAGAATTTTCCTTATGAGTTTCAAGTAAATGTTCATCGATTTCCGAAATTCTCTTTGAGCATGTTTTTGATTTGAAAATTGTGGGTTTTCAGCCTATACATATAATCGTCACCCTTCTTTCATTTCTCTCCTTCTTCTTTCCAAATCAATCTAGTTAGTTAGTTAGCATTCAATGAATAGAATTGACCAATCCCCCTTTTTTTTCTCAATCCACGAAATATTTTTTTCATCATCGGTTGCGAACGAAAAACAAGAAAACAGCGGAAAATCTTTATATTGTGTTATTTTCAACAGAACCTGTTCAAATAGAAAAAGAGTATTTTTTCTTCTGAAAAGTCAGTTGCTCATGTTTTTGTTGTTCGCCGTTTTTTTTCTTGATTTTTTTATCAGTTTTATTGTGGTAGAGATTTTATTCCAGGGAATTTAGATGAAATAACCTAATTTTTGAAAGAAGATGGGTAGAAACAGTTTTGAGAATTTTGAGAAATTTTTTCCGAAACTGTTCTGAGCTTCTCGATTCCCCGCAATGTGAACTCTATGAAATGATAAAATAATTGATGCTACAAAAATACAAATACATTTCCCCTTCTCCCAAAAAGTCCACTGGATTAATAATCATACGTGCTTTCCAGTATTTTACGGACAGAAATAAGTTTTGTTATTCTCTGGACTCGTCACTGAATAATTAACAATCACAAGCTAGTATGTGTGTGTTTTTTTTAGAAATATTCTTGAAGTCAGTCATATTTTTTTCAACATGTATATATTTTTAGCATTTTTCTGTTTCTTTTTTTCTCTTTTAGGATTTCCTGTTTTTTCTGGTTTGTTATTCGAAAGAAGTGTGAATTGAAAAAAAGTTGGATTTTCCCCTCACTGGAAAAAGTGTTCGCTTTGGTTTAGTTGATTGGATTATAGTGGAAAATCTTTGACCTTTTCTCTTTTTTTCTGGAAACAATGTGACTCAGCTGCAAATGACCTTCTGGAGTCAATAAATCTCATCAAAAAATTTCTTCTTATGTTTTTTGGGTAAAAATAACAACAACAGTTGCCCTTTGCTTCGCTTTTTTCCATTATAAACATTCCATGATTTGAAAAAAATCTTAATTTCCTTTGCTTCCTCCTTTTTCTCTGGACTAGATACGTTTTTTTCACACTTTGAGCCAGAGTTGCTAAAGTTCAAGGGTTCTTACTAGCCAAAAATCTGGGAATTCCTGAAAATGTTGGGCCACGGCCTTATTGTATGTATCCGTATAGATTTTAGATCTCAATTTTTTCGGACCCGATTCCCTTTAGACTTTATCTGCTTCTCACTGAAAAAAGTTTCTCATTTAATTGTTCTATGAGTATTTTCATTTTCTTCATCATTATTTAATAAGCATCATTTTTTTCATATGGATATCTCTATATTTTTCTTTCCAAATAGTCGATGACCTTTTTTTCGAGAAAAACATGGTGATCTATGAGTTTTCTAGTTTTGCTGAATAATTTTAGGGAGTTCAAAAAAACTTTGGTAATTAGATTTGAAAGTAATTATGGGAACTTGAGTTAGAAAATTATTATTAGGGAGAACTTGTGTTTGAAAAAAGTCCATTTATGTATTAAAAATCTGAAATGCTATGTTTTTTATCGTAAAATCAAGAAAATCATAAAATTTTTCATAAATTTTGAAATTTCAAAGTTAGAAGGTCATTTTTAACTCAAAATTAAGATTTTTACCCCCACCCCTCCCTCAAAAAAAATATTGTTTTTCTGATTTGAAGTCAAAATCAAATTGAAGGGTTTCCCTTCATGATTTTGTTTTTTTCGATCTCAAAACAACAAAAACACAGAAGCTTATAGACCAATTTCAATTTTTTCCCAACCAATTTTCTAGGCTTTCCTTCTATGCTAAAAATTAATCCAGACGAGGTTCGAAAATAAATTAGTCTGGAACAAACGTAATACCATGTTTTTTCTCAAAAATATGTAGAAAAGTTCATTTGAAATAATAATGAAGCCGATGTAATTAATTTCATTTTTCTCATCACATATGTGTTCCAAGGCAAAGAAATAAATAAATATATATATTTTGGCTGAAAATGTGTCATTTTTTCTTTTTTCTCGAGAATTTTTGAGAGATTCTGACTGAAATTCATCAGAACAGCTGTTCGGATTGAGATTTTGAGAATTAATTGATGTACTTGTGATAAGCACAGGCTCCACCCGAGATCTGATTTTCTTTATTTTATTTTATTAGGTGGAGGTATTTTGGCAGTTGTTTCTTTCTCTTTTTTGTTGCTTTTTTCCACTTCATTTGAGTTTGTCTTTGAACTTGTTGAGTAAATTACTCTATAGAATTAATGACCGAAAAAAACGTCTGAGAAAAACTGGGGGGACCACATCATTTTTTTTTGTTGTTTATTGTGGAGCTTTTTCTTTCTGGTGAAAAATAATTATTGACAGCGTTTTTTGAGGCATTTTGGTGGTTATTAGTTGTAACAAAGATGTAGACAGATATTTTAGGATGTTTCGAATAATCTCCTTGCTAGGCTTTCTAGGCACTCCTTATTTACCATTTGGCCATCTAGGCGTGGCTCCTTGAGAATTACATAGGCTGTCTAGGCGCTGACCCTTGACATTTGAATTTGCTAGGCATGGCTACTTGGCATAGAATCTCTCCAGGCGCTGCTCCTTGCCAGCGTGGATAACTAGACGAGGGTCCTAGACAATGAGGTTCCAAAGCTTCAGCTACGTGAACACTGGGCTTTCAGAAACCTGCCAAGAAGTAGTGAACAGTATTGCGGTTGATCTACTGAATTTTGAAATTTTTCAAAGCTATAACGAAAAGTTGAGCATTATATGTTTCTCTTCGAATTTTTCACGTCATAACTTTCGGAACCTCCAACCTTCCTTTGTAAACATGCCTTGAACTTTTTCAATGAAATGTAATCCGATAACACTTTCTTCAAAACTTCCCCTAACATCACATGTTTCCCCCGATATATCTTAAATGTTTCTGAAACAGCTGAAAATTAGGTTTTCTCCCCTTCTTCCTCGCCTGATAATTTTTTCCAGCTGCCATTTCTGATTAATAGTTGGATGTTAGATGTTTGCGTAGTTGTTATGCACTTTTTTTGCCACATCATCGTTTTCATGTTCAAAAAATAATAATAATAGCTAGAAGCAGAAAAAAAACTTTATGACCTCCTGAAGGCAGAAAAAAAAAATAAGAAATACGATTTGAAATGCATGAATCAACCGGAAAAATCGGTATTATTTATTATGTATAACTGAACTCATTCATCTTGCGGCTCTATTTATAAAGAAGAACTGCAGAATGAAGATTTTGACAGGAAAATGTTGAAATGTTGATTTTCTATCTATCCCATTTGCATAACATTTAGACTAACTTGCTCTTGCTCGTCATTTTATTTTTTTTTCCTCGTCATATTTTTTCTGATGTAGGTGGATGATGAGTGACAATCTCAAAGTTCCCTTTTCCTTTGGATACACTTGAATTGTTGGTTTAATTAGATAAAGTCTCTTTTGGTTTTTGGTCAGTTTTTTGTGTTTTTTTCGACTTGTTAGGAGGTTTTTCTTGATCTTTGATGGAGAGAAAATTTGAATTTCCGGGAATTTCGGCTAGACTTTAGAATGAATTGATCAATACGTTATGCGGTGGAAAATTTCAAGTTTTTTTTAATGATTTTCAAAGTTTCAGTAACAGCCAGAATCTTTCTTATTTCAAAAACTATTCTTCAAAGTCTGAAGTTCTGGACCTCTAGACTTTCATTTCGATCTTTGATAGAGAGAATATTTGAATTTCCGGGAATTTTTTGGATTTTTGGTTAGAATTTATAATTTTGAACATGAATTCCTAATAGTGCCGGAAGATTTTTTTCTTATGATTTCAGATGATCTTTGCCACGATGTTTTAAATCACTTATCGATAGTCTCTGGCTTCTAAAAAACGTAGTGAAATCATATGGTGAAATTCGCCACGTCATTTTATATCTGCCTAGATTTTCCCGATGTTTAGTTTTATTTTAATCCAACAAATTCAATTAATCTTTCCGAAACTTGCGAGCATCAAATTTATGATTGTTGGTTCTCGAAAAAATATCAATTTGTCTTCTCGTTTTCTAATTTTTTTTTCATTTCTGCCTACCAACTTTTTAATGACAATCCAGATGTTTTTTTTTTCTGTTTCCTGAAGAGAAAAGGAAAAGAATTGTTGAACTTTGCTGGTTTTTCTCAAATTTCCCCGGAAAAAGTTTCAAATTTTTGCAATACCTTTTGTTTTTGTTGCATTTGTGCTTTTCCTATTGTTTCATTTTATGATCATCGGTCACTTTTCTTTCCTATTTTTCGTCATTTTCTTCTGCTTTTTCTTTTTTTTTCAACAAGTATCTAGTAGTAGTTGTTGTTCCATCTATTGCTTCTTCTTCTTCTTTTTTATATAAACGATGTTTTCGTTTCGTTTCGGTTTTCTTTTCTTCCTAGTCATAGTCGTTTTTTTTGGAACGGACCACAACTGGAAAATACTTCGTTCTTTCATTCGTTTTTTTCGCCCTCCCTGCCTCCCTCGAAAATCTTCCAGTTTTTTATTTGATCATCTGTTTTGATGTTTTGACAGAAAACTGCGAATTCCCCAAGGTAGTTGGTGCAAATCGCAAGAAAATGATGTTGTTTTCGATGGTTTTGGCACTTAAAATGAATGATTGCTCATTTTAGAGGTTCCGGGAGAATTTCAAATTTTAAGGGATTAAAAATGAAAATCAGAAGTTTATTTAGAGCTCAAAAAATCTTAGGCTATCCTGAAAATTCAATTTTCAATAAACCTATGAGGTAAAACTTTCTAAAAAAAAATACCAAATTGAAGTTTTCTTGAAACTTCAAAAAAAGTTTTTTTAAATCAAGATCTTGAATTCGAATTTATTTGGACCCAAAGAGATTCAAAAAATCTCGAATTTTTGGATTATTAGTTCAAATACTTGTGAATTTACTAATTTTGTAAGTTTCAGATCAATCACTAAAAATCTCAAATTACACAGTCATATCTAATTTTAAGATTTCTTAACAATTTTGAACTTTTCCCATTTTTCTATAAAATCTCAGCCCATCATTTTTCCTCAGAAACTGTCCATTCTCCTTTTTCTTGTTCTGTTTATGCCCATTTCTTTCCCTGTCATCATTATAAGAAAAAGCGATAAAATATGCATTTTCGGCTAGATTCTCACACGTGGAAAAAAAAAACATAAATTGTTGTTTTTTAGTCTGGGTTTAGTTTTTTTTCTGGCGGGTATGTAAATTTTTATGCTCCCCTCCTCGATGTTTTTCTGAATGACTGTGAACTTGAGTTGTTTTTGTGGAAAAAGTAGGGATATGTGTGTAAGTTATTCTACCAAATACTAATTTTTCGACCTTTATTTTTGAGCAAAACAAAAGGAGAACTTGAAAAAAGTTGTGTGAAAGAAAATTAGTTTTTTTGATTTTTTTGGTCTTGTCCACGTTTTCAAATTTTTTTTTTAGAAACCTTGACCCAATTTTGGCCAATAAAGCACCATTTTATCTTTTGCCAATTTTTATCTTTGAAATTTTTTGGTGCTGTATCACCTATTTTTATTTTTTATTCCATCATGAAATCAGCATTTTCCGGTAGTAAAATCTGAAAAAAATCTAAGATAGTCCTGATATTGGGCCAGGTCTGACCTCTTTGAAAACTGTGAATCTGACTATTTTCTGTTCGATCTGATTCAGAATCTGCCTCTTTTTTTTGAGAAAAATTACATTAGTTAATTATTTTTGCACTTTTATTGACCTTTTTTGTGTCCACTTTTTATCCATCAATTTGGTGTTTTTGTCTTAAATTTTCTCTTCTTCTTCCTCTTGTTTTCTTTTTTTTCCAGTTTAGTACTGAAAAAAAGAATTTTATTCCCAAATGAAAAAAAGTCGAATTAGTCACTACTAGTTTTATTTCTTCTATCTTGCTCTTGCTCTTTTTTATTTCACATTCATCATGTTATAATAATAATTTTGCGAATGATTAATTCATTTTAATTCCCCCATTTTTCGGCTGGTCTTGCGCTTTTCTCGGTTGAATGATTTGAATGAATATCACTTCTTTTTGGTGGATTATGAATTTTTTTAATTCGAAATATGCTGAATTCTTGGAAATTTTAGACTTCCGCTAGCGGTGTGTATTTTTAGTTTTGAAAGTTTGCGGCATTTTTTGTGATCCTTGTTTCATTTTTTGATTTTGTCTGGGAATTTTTTTGAGAAGATTCTGGAAGAAAACTTGAGTTTTAAACGGGGTTTTTCCAAGTTTCAGAATTTTTTCTTGCAAAAATAAGTTTTGAAAATTTCCAGCCGAACTTGATTTTGAACCCCGATTTCTTACCCTTTTTGATTCCTAGTTCAGAATTCTCAAATCTTCCAAGTTTTTCCCAGAAAAACATAAATTCAAGTTCCGGGTTTTGTGGTCCCCAAAGTACAATTTCCCGATATCTTTTCTCTCATTGGAGCCACTATTTTTTGCTTCAAGTTAAGAAAAACAAAAATTTGACGACAAACTTGTTGATATCATATGTCACGCACAAATTTCACCTGTACTTGACACACGAATTTTTTTTCTGCCTGATATCTGATAACCAAAGTTTGTTGCTCAAGATGCTCCAAAAATAATTCAAGATTCATTTATTTATTTTTAGATATCTTTTTTCTTTGTCATAATATGTTGTTTTTGTTGATACAAACTAGTATTATTACTAATATCTATGGTTGTCATGGAAAGAAAAAAGAAAAGATTTTCAGTTTTTTTTCGTGCTGAAATTAGTTTTTTTCTAGCCTAGCCTGGCCGATTTCTAATCTTGTTATTTTTCTACTTTATTATTATGTTTTTTCTCTTTTCCATATCGGAAGGAAAACTCAACTATGTCATTTTATGTACCCTTTTTCCTTCTTTTTCTTCTCATTTTTCAAAAATATTTTATGATCCTTTAAAAATTACGGTAGCTTTAGGTTTAGAAACATCTGCAATTTTTCACCTGTTTTGAAAGTTTCTTATTTAAAGTTCTCCGAATACAAAAAACTTATCAGATTATTTTTTCAGGTCGACTAGTTTCGGTGCGATTTTTGCGTCCAGAAAAATTCGACGAGAAATATCCGAAATCAACTCCGAGACGAAGACAACAACAACATCTACAACCACAACTACAGTAATGAGTGCAGAAGTTAACTCATCTTTTTCTTCTAATTTTTCTAATATTCTAAATACTTTTGATTATGAATCACTTCTTTCTAATATTGCTTCTTCTTCTGCTGCGCCTTTAATCCAATTAGATGATTCGATGGGTGAAAATATTGAATCACCAACATCAAATCAAACATTTTGCCCACCAACTTCTCTTTGTCGATGTGATGATGTTTATGAGAAGTATTTCGAAGCTGAAAAGTGAGTTTTTCAAAAATGTCTGAATCTGATTCATCGTCAAATTCAGAGATCTTGAAAATCGGGTCGAGATCCAAATTTGAAATTCACAGAATTTCATCTCAAACATTTTTCAGACTTGTCATTGGTATCTTCGTGATTCCAATAATCATCTTCGGTATTTTGGCAAATATCACATCTGTCCGCGTTTTCACCCATCGAATTATGGCATCTTCATCAATCAATTGGTATTTGGCAGTTTTGTCAGCTTCTGATACAGTTATTCTTGTCTCCTCGTTTTTTGTTCTCACTTTGCCACGTTTTGGTGAATTTTTCTCGTTTTGGATTGGTAGTTATATCAGTTATTCGTTGACTCCTTATATGTTTCCGATTATGACAACAGCACAGACTTGCAGGTTGGTGAGAAGAAAAATCAAAAAAAAATTGTGAATAATTTCTAATTTGCAAAGTTTTTTGTGCAAAAATTTATAGTAAAAACGTCAAAAAGTTCAGAAAAAAATTCTATAATGTTTTTTTTCCAGTGTTTATATGACAGTTGGTGTCTCAATCCATCGCTATATTGGTGTTTGTCATCCATATAAATCAGTCGAATGGTTGCCGAAAAAACGAGTTACTTGGTTTATCGCCGGACTCATCGCATTCTCCAGTATTTACAATATCCCCAAATTTTTCGAAGTTCGCGTCGCTGATGTTTGTTATCGAAAAGCCATCGATTATTATTTGCCATTGTTGAGACCAACTGAAATGAGAAACAGTGATATGTATATGTAAGTTCCTCTATCTCCTAAAACTGTTCAATAGTTCTTGCAGGTTGATCTACCAGAATTGGATTTCGATAATTGTGATGTATTTTATACCTTTCGCTTTGCTGATTGGACTCAATTCAAGAGTTTTGGGAGCAGTTCGACGAAGTCGAAAAATGCATATGGTTTCGCAGGTGAGAACAAGACGAAATTGAAAAATGAAGAGGGAAAAAGGACAGCTGAACTTTTGGATTTCCGAGAAAATGTCATATGACAGATGAAATTTTCAGCTGTTTTTTTGTGTGTTTTTGATATTGAAATTGAAAATGAAAATGGAAAAATGAGATCAGTTTCGAGACAAAGATCTTACAAAAGGAAAATTCGGTACAAAAAAGTATACTGAATTCGAGAGGTTCACAAATTATCTTTTTCCGATCATAAATTGTTTTGCAGTGTGGCACAGAAGGTGAAGAATTCTCCAAAAAAGCCGATCGAAAAGAAAGACAAACTTCAATTATGCTCATTTCAATTGTTGTCATTTTCATCGCTTGCAACACTTTATCTTTTGTTTGTAACATTTTGGAAATCATGAAAATCGAAGATGAACTTCTCGAATATATGGTCCTTGTCAACAATACTTTGGTAATATATTTTCTTTAGTTTTTTAAAATTCAAGCCTTAACAAAAGAATTGCAGGTGATAATCAATGCATCGAGCAACATTGCAATCTACATGCTGTTTTCTGACAAATACCGTACTCTTCTTCGTTATTATATATTCTGCGATTGGTCTCGACACGGAGAACTTCTTGTTAGTTCGATTATCACTTAACTTTTTCATTTTTCCCTTCTTTTTTTGTTTCAACCGCATGTTGTTTCATTTTAATTTTAACATTCATTAGTTTAGACATTTTGGTTATCCTACTTTTTCCTAACCGCAAAAAAAGTATATTTATTTTTAGATCGACAAAAGTCAAGCTTGAATTGAATGGTTCCTGAGATACGAAAATATTTGAACGGGTTTTTTTTTGATTGCGGTGAGAGAAACGCGTATATTTGGCTTATTTTATAATTGATTTTTTTTAACTTGAATAAAGTTTTTATTTTTTTTGGATTTGTTGATTATTTCTAGATGATTTCGAAAATTCGAACATCTGACTCTTCACTGGGAAAAGATTGAATTTTCGTGGTTGGTTTTGATTTTGTAACCCACGTCACAAGTAAAATGTTTTACAAAATTGTAAAAAAAAATTGAGAACAATTAAAAATTTTAAATTAAGAGTTAAAATGATGGAAAACTGGAATAGTTTCCAAACTTAATTAAAAAATACTTTTCCAATTGCCACGTCAGAGTTTACGTTAAAATTTATCAAACGGTTTCATTTTTTTTAAATAAAAAATACCTTAAATCTCAGAGTTCACGCAAGTATTTCAAATTTCATAAACAATATTTCATTTCTCAAAATATCTGATTCTGAAAATCATCAACATTATGAAACGCGGCCATCACACTCCTTCCACCAAAAAATCGACCATTCATAACAACAAATGCTTTGATCGCTTGAGCTGAATTCGTGAATTCCACCAAAACTCGAACTTGTTCCTCTTCCGAAGCTGATTCATTCTAACAAAATAATTTTTGACATAAAAATAAGAGGTAAAGATAAACTTACAACATGAACAATAACTTTGTTGACTTGCCCACATTTTTCCAATTCTTCCCGGATTTCGGCGCCAAATTCATCTTTATTTTCATAATCTCCACGAAGTTCTTCCAATGATATCAGATTCTGAATTGTTTGATCAGTAAATTTGAATTTTATTTAGGGTTACTCACTGAAAGAGCCAGAATCTTGGTGGCATTTTGCATAGCTTCAAATGAATTTGTTGCAAATGTTGGTGCTTTTGGTGTTGTTGCTGTTGTATCATTCGCCACAATATTTCCACCTCGAATTCCAGTTTTCTCAATACTTAATGCTGTACTCATTCCTTGTTCCATTTTTCCAAGTCCTTGCCCTTCTTTATATCCATGTTTTTTCATTATATTTGCAGCAATTCCTAAACCTCGACTTGTTGCTTTTCCAAATGCTGGTAAAAATGAGGGAGGTGGCATTAATTCAGAAGATGATGAAGATGCTTGTTGTTCTTTTTCGTTATCTCTTTCAGGTGGTGGTGGAATTTCAATAAGTGCTTGAGGTGGAGCAATTGCGGCTCCTTTTGTTCGTTTTTTATCTTCATCTTCATGTTCACGAGCTAATCTTTTAGCAACTTCTTTCGCTGCTTTTTCTTTCATTTTCCTCTCATTTATGATTTTTGACATTTTTTCATAATCATTTGGAACATTTATTTGATATTCATTTTTCACCAAATATTCACCGAACATCATGAACTGTAAAATAAATATAAGTTTGAGACTCAAATCTTCAACTTACACTATCATTTGTTGCTGCTTTTGGTAGGAAACTGATATTATCTGCAACTGGAATAGCTTTTACAGGCCGAAGTCCCATTGGTTGACTATTTGAAGTATTAAACTTGTTTCTTGCGGATAAATCGATAACTGGCAATGGTGCTGCTGGTTTCGCGACATTTTTTAATCGCTGAAAAAATCGTTTTCAAGAATATTCTTTCCAAAAAATACTTACTGCAGCAGCTTGAAGTGCATTCTTCTTCTTGGCCAGTTGTGATTGAAGAAACTGCATTTGAATATTGTCCATTGGCTTGGTCTTTTTTGCTACCGGTTCTCGTACAGGAATATCATCTTCGTCGTACATATTTATGTGAATAACTCAATTCCAACGCGTTTTGACGAAAAAACAAAAGTAGAAATGCAAGCTCGCCCTTCTGCACACATCTGGCCTAGAAAAACGTCGATTTTCTCGGTTGTTTTTTGAATTCTCGACCGCGGAATTTTTGTTTTTTTTGTGCACGGGTTATTCATTGCTCAAATAGGAATCGATTCTGAACGAAAATAAGATGAAAAAATCGACAAATGAACCGGTTCAATATAGGAAGTCTATTATGGCTGCTTTCGAAAGACAGAACAAAGGAAAAGTTAGTTTTTTCCACACATAAAAAAATATCCACTCATAAAAGTTGTTGTTTTTATTTCAGATCTGTCCAGTTTGCAGTATAAAACTAACAATCGCTCAGTATCGAGAACATTTGGATCAATGCAAAGTTGCAGAAGACGATGAAGAATGCATGGTAAATGTTATCATCGAAGTTAGATTTAAAAGAAGAAAATTAATTTTCAGATGATTGCAACATATTCTCGAGAAGAAGCTGTGTTATTAAGAGCTGGACCAGAAATAGTTTTAGATGAAGATGAAAAAGACGAAAATTCGCCGATTGTCGAAGAAAATGTATTTGAAGAAGCAGCTCCAATTGAAGAAGTAGAAGAACAACCGAAAAAACGAAGTAAATCTGAAGTTCAATTTGAAGCAAAGAAAGTGAAAACTGAAAATCGACGAAGATCAACAAGAATACAGGAATTAAATTGTCCAAAAGAGGAACTCAAAACTGTTTCGAAGCAACAAATTTTGGAAAAAATTGAGATTCCGAATGGAAATGCACAGTATTATCTGAAATTCACATTGAAAATTCTCAAAAAAATTCTTGAATCAGATTACGACGAGAAATTTTGGGAGACGGAAGATTTGTTGAAAATGTATCGATTTGTGAGTGAAATTTCTTCATACTCACAAATGTTATTGATTCGATTGGTTTTACGAAAACAGGGATGGTTTCATGCTGAAAAATTGAAACAAAAGTGAGATTCATTTAGATTATTGATTTTGCATAAAAAAACCTTTCCAGATATCCCGAAGTTCTGAATTTCTACTCTTCTGTGACTGAACTTATCAAATGGAAATTTTTGGAAGATGATTCATCATTGAAAACATTAGATGAGGCGATTTCTTTAGCGGATCTACAAGTTCTGAAAATTGTAGCGAAGAAATTCAAGATTGATCCAAATCGAGGTCGTTTAGAACTTATTCGATCAATAAAATCGTTCGCCAGTTCGCAGAAATCAATATTTGGAACTGCTGGAAATATCGGATCTGCTATTTTGAGAACAGTCAAAAAGGAACTTGGATTATGTATTCGTTTGAAGGATGAAGTTATTCAATTATTCCAAGCAATTTATACATTATTCTGTCCGACTACAACAAATTCTGCGCAACTTATCGAAAATCCAAAATCAAATGTTTATCAAGATCTTCTGTAAGTTTATTTCTATTTGAAACATTTCATTTGAAATATTATTTTTTTGAAGATATGTACTTCTTCAAATTGAAACCGGTGATGTCAAATTTCCATCAACTGGAAAATCGATAAAAATCGCTGGATTCTATGAAAATCGAGAAATGCTTATGAAATATATATCCGCGAAAAATCTCGAATCTCAAATCCTCTCAAAAATGAGTAATTCAACAACTTTTGAAGAGGCTTTTGAACTTGCGCTAACTGCAAAAGATACAATTGATGAATTACGGAGTGGAGACAAAAAACAATATCAGAGTCTACCGATTTATTATCGAAAATATACGGATGTTTGGGTTTTGGTGAGATGTTGTAGTCATGGAGCAACGGTTTTGGAAAAAATGAGAAAATATGGAATGGCTGTTGAATGGCACAAATATTTATTATTGAATGATGGTTGGTTTTTTGAATTTGAATTACATTTTTTTTAAAGTTCTGATTTCACAAGGGCCAAAACTTCAAGAGTTTATATTTTTCTATCCCATCTCATAGTTTTTTGCTACATTTCTGAAAATGGATCAGTAAATGAACACGCTATTTCAATTCATACATCAGTATCCCCGGATTTTCGTCCGGAGGGGGTCTGGCTAACTTTGGTAAAAAGGGGTGGGGACGACCGGCTAACTTTTCGAAAAAATAACAATTTACACCCCAAAAACCAAGTTTTTCTCTCTATTTTTTGAGGGGGTGTGGCTAATTTTTGTATTTTCACATTCCGGGGGTGGCTAATTTTGAGGCCCTGACCGGGAGAAACTGATGTATGGTCACTCGTGTTGTATTGATTGCAGCTCGAAAAGCTGTAAAAAGGAATCCGGCAGAATGTCTTTCAATATTCACTCAAATGGCAGGAAAACTGAAAAATCGACGAGAAAGCGATCGAGAAATTGAGGATGAAATTTGTACAGAATACAAAGAAGTGAGTAGTGAAAAAAAAAGTGAAAGATTATTTGGTTTTTTCTCAGCTTTTCAACAAAATCGAAATGCATCCCACAATAACACTTTTGAAAGCAATCCATGTGACAGAGAAGGTTTATACGAAATTTGGAATGGAATATTCCTTGAATATATCTTCTCAAAAAAAAGGATACCTCGAGTGAGTTTTGCTTTGTTCAAAAAAAGCCCAAAAATACTTTCAGTTTAAACATTTCCCAGAAACATAGTAACAAAAAAATAATTTCAGGAAGGCTGGCGAATATAAACGAGATTACTCGAAATTCAACGCCGAAGATTTGATTGATTTAATTGAACGACGTCCGGAACTTGTTGATCATAGGGTATAGTTGGACAACGACTCAAGTCGACTCAAGTCGACTCGGAGTCGATAAGACAGCTGTTTTCGACTCGACTAACGACTCGAGTCGTTTAGTCGAAAAGGTGAGTCGATTAGAAAATGACTCGAGTCGAGTCGAATGGTTTTTTCGACTCGACTCGACTCCGATGGTCAATTTTCTCATGGTGGGTGGGGCTTTTGTAATATGGTTAAGGTGTTGGCTTAGATGGTGAATATTGGATGGTGATTGGTGGACATGGTGATAGTGCACCAATCACACCAATTGCACCAATAATTGGAAATTGGTGTGATTGGTGCAGTTGGCGCAATTTTAACCATTGGTGGAATTGGTGGATGGTGGAATTCACCAATTGGTGTAGTTGGTGCAATTTCACCAATTGGTGCAATTGGTGCACCAATGACCAAATATACCAATCACACCAATTGGCGAATTGCACCATTCGCCAATTCCACCATCCACCAATTCAACAAATTTTAAAATTGCGCCAACTGCACCAATCACACCAATTTCCAATTATTGGTGCAATTGGTGTGATTGGTGCACTATCACCATGTCCACCAATCACCATCCAATATTCACCATCTAAGCCAACACCTTAAAGACACGTAGAAAACTAGAAATCGTTTGAAAATCATTATTTGCATGTTTTGTATCATTCTTCAAATAGTGGAAGTACATAAACAAAATTGAAAAATATTGAGTTTAGCGAAAGTCAAAAAAAGAAATTTCCTTTTTTGAAATCGCTCAGCCGACGCGAAATTTGGTGTTTGCACAAATGTCCGTGATTTGCCGCACATGTGTGCATTCTTAGCATACCGTACCACCACTTTTTATTTATTTTTTTCATTTTTTCAAACGAACAACACACAACTTTGAAAAAAGGCGCGCATTCAAATTTTGAAGATTACAAACAAACATTTCTAGTTTTCTATGTGTCTTTAACCATATTACAAAAGCCCCACCCACCATGAGAAAATTGACCATCGGAGTCGAGTCGAGTCGAAAAAAACCATTCGACTCGACTCGAGTCATTTTCTAATCGACTCACCTTTTCGACTAAACGACTCGAGTCGTTAGTCGAGTCGAAAGGTATTTTCCAAACGACTCGACTCCAAGTCGACTCGAGTCGACTCAAGTCGAGTCGTTGTCCAACTATATCATAGGGAGAAAAGAAAACCGAAAAAGAAAACTTGACTTTCCGTGTGTTTTGAAAAATAAATTTATGTTTTTTGTTGTTTGTTTTACTTCAAATGTTTTTTTCTCAAATTGATTTTCCCCTCCAAAAATTTCAAATTGCTAAATTTATTTTCTCGCGTGACATAATTAAAAAATTGAGGGAACGCCACGTCATCAAAAACGAATGATGACGTATGATTTTCAGCCAATCACAGTTTTTTCAACAACAAAAAATTTCGATAACTTTTTCTGAAATCGAACAAAAGAAACGAAAAAAAATGTCCGACACTTTCATTAGCTTCTGGGAATTCATCCGCAGCTTCTTCTTCGGTCCATTTGATTGAATGAGTTGTGACACAAAGATCATCAATTTCAACCTTGCGAATCATACATCAGTTTCTCCCGGTCAGGGCCTCAAAATTAGCCACCCCCGGAATGTGAAAATACAAAAATTAGCCACACCCCCTCAAAAAATAGAGAGAAAAACTTGGTTTTTGGGGTGTAAATTGTTATTTTTTCGAAAAGTTAGCCGGTCGTCCCCACCCCTTTTTACCAAAGTTAGCCAGATCCCCTCCGGACGAAAATCCGGGGATACTGATGTATGTTGCGAATGAAAGAGGTACTGTAGGTTTTTTTTCGATAGGTACTGTAGGTTTTTTTCGGAATACTGTACTTTTAGTGGAACGGGTTACTGTAGGTTTTGAAAGGGTAGTGAATCTGCACACTGCCTCCCCAAATCTACGTGTGTGTGGAAAAACGAAAAATGTCTGGCACGCTCTCACAAACACACACTCTCTCGCACACAACTTTTTACTTTTATTTCGCGAAAACAGTGCATATTAGGAGCTGATTTTTATGTGTTTTTCATCAGAACCACAATAAGTGTTATACATAGTTCGAAAGAGAATTTCTTCAGCTACAAACACATATGAAATGTTATATATGAAAACGAGGTAAAAAAAATAAAAATTTCATGCAAACATGACATGGTTTTTTTGAATTGTGTGAAAAACGCATGTGTTTTTTGATGACCTGGCTTATTTTTTGAATATCGAATATATGTATAATCGAGTCGTAGTTTTGTTCAGAATCTCAAGGGCTTTCAGATGATGTAAATCAATATTTATGAAATTGTGAAATCATGGAGGAGTAGGGATTTTTCGTTTGTCAATTTTTTAAACGAAATTTTGATTTTCATTTGAAAGGAACTCGAATGAAGTTTACACACGTTTTGTAGAGAATTTCTTGGGCTTCAAAATCATATATATTTCTATACACAAAAATGAAAATTGAAAGCACCGCTTTCGGTTGAAAACTTGTTGGGTTTGCACCAAACAAACAAAGCGCGTTTAGTAGCGTTGCGAAAAACAGCGGTGAGTTTTCAACCGAAAGCGGTGCTTTCAATTTTCATTTTTGTGTATAGAAATATATATGATTTTGAAGCCCGAGAAATTCTCTACAAAACGTATGTAAACTTCATTCGAGTTCCTTTCAAATGAAAATCAAAATTTCGTTCAAAAAATTGACAAACGAAAAATCCCTACTCCTCCATGATTTCACAATTTCATAAATATTGATTTACATCATCTGAAAGCCCTTGAGATTCTGCACAAAACTACGACTTGATTATACATATATTCGATATTCAAAAAATAAGCCAGGTCATCAAAAAACACATGCGTTTTTCACACAATTCAAAAAAACCATGTCATGTTTGCATGAAATTTTTATTTTTTTTACCTCGTTTTCATATATAACATTTCATATGTGTTTGTAGCTGAAGAAATTCTCTTTCGAACTATGTATAACACTTATTGTGGTTCTGATGAAAAACACATAAAAATCAGCTCCTAATATGCACTGTTTTCGCGAAATAAAAGTAAAAAGTTGTGTGCGAGAGAGTGTGTGTTTGTGAGAGCGTGCCAGACATTTTTCGTTTTTCCACACACACGTAGATTTGGGGAGGCAGTGCTGCAGGGAAAACTTGTTTTTTCCGGATTTTTTTGGGGTACTGTAGAAACTTGCAACGAGTTACTGTAGCAGATAATGTAGAGGTACTGTAGTTGAAGGCAGAGGAATACTGTAGGAGGTTTTTTTTCACCTACAGTAGTCATGGGACAAGAAAAACCAGGGAGGAGAAAAACTGAATGAGTTTTTGGATTTTTTTCGGATACTGTAGAAACTGGCAATAGGCTACTGTAGAAGATATTGTAGAGGTACTGTAGTTGAAGGCAGAGGAATACTGTAGGAGGACTAGCTCATGGAGCATTCCTTTCTTTTTTGCTGAATTTGTATCTGAAATCAGGGGTCCTTCGATTTGAGACTAGCTCATGGAGCATTCCTTTTTGAAATTTTTGAAATTGAAATTTTTCGAAAATAAGTTTATTGTTGGTACAAAAAAAAGTTGACAAATTATTAATTATGCGAGTGATAAAATACTGTGTATCAAAAGAAAAAAATACTGTAAAACCAAAAACCATCGCTTATTTCTTCTCAACATCTTCCTCCAATTCCTCGTTCTTCTTAATGAGATCAGTCATTTCCTGTTCATTGGCTTTTTCGGCAGCCTTTGCACCTCCTCCAGCCTTATCCAAACTACAATTCTTTGTCTCTTCCAACATAAAATAGGCGGCAACAATGTTAATAATTCCCAAACTAATTGAGATCATATGAACTCCTGGCTGATAAACAGTTTTGAGTCCGCTGAGCATTGATGCTCCGATGTTTGCGAATCTTCCGATGATTGAGCAACTGGCGGTTGAAGTTGCACGAACATCAGTTGGCATAAGTTCAGATGCGCAAAGATAGCAAGGTTCCCAAACGATGGAAGTGAAGACGAATGCGGAAAGATAGGCAGCAGTGTAGAACCATTGACCCTAAAAAATATTTTTTTTTATTTATTCAAAAAAAAAGGTTAAACTAACTTTTTGATCGGTGAGAAGGAACGAGATAACACAGGCGAAGAAAACAACAGCCAAACTTTGCGAGCATAACATAACAAAACGTCTTCCCATCCATGGCAAATATCCATCCGCAAATCCCATCGCAATTCTCACCAACGACAATAAAATGCCCGACAAAAACTGGCCGACCCAGAAATTGCTAGTCATATCTCCACCACACAAATCTGTCAAGTACGCCGTCATTCCAGTAATAAACCACATGATCCAAAGAATCAAGATATTTTTGCGAAGTTGTGGATTCTTGAAGACGGTCAAGATGTTGACAGCTTTTTCCGGTTCCGCATTTTCAACTTTCGGTGGCGGTTCCATTGGTTCGAACTTCGCTTCGCAGAATGGATCACAATTCGAAAATTCACTTCTTTTTAAAAGTGCCATCAATAATTTTAACTGAAATATATTACAGACATTATTAATATATATTTCAAGATTCTTGTTTATAACTTACTTTTTCTGGCAATTGACCATCGCTAGCCATTTTTGTCAATTCATCGACGTTCGACATGGCTTTCGAAAAATGGAAAAATAAATAATCTTCGTATTCGTGTGTTTTTATATAAAAAATTGGACAAAAAAAATGGGTCACGCGAAAATTTGAAAAAGTCTCATTTTACTCACAGCTAATTTACTTAGGATGAAAAGGGCTAACAGCACCTAGTTATTTCCCTTCATGTCTTTCCGCATGAAAGAGGTACTGTAGGTTTTTTTTCGATAGGTACTGTAGGTTTTTTTTCGGAATACTGTACTTTTAGTGGAACGGGTTACTGTAGGTTTTGAAAGGGTAGTGAATCTGCAGGGAAAACTTGTTTTTTCCGGATTTTTTTGGGGTACTGTAGAAACTTGCAACGAGTTACTGTAGCAGATAATGTAGAGGTACTGTAGTTGAAGGCAGAGGAATACTGTAGGAGGTTTTTTTTCACCTACAGTAGTCATGGGACAAGAAAAACCAGGGAGGAGAAAAACTGAATGAGTTTTTGGATTTTTTCGGATACTGTAGAAACTGGCAATAGGCTACTGTAGAAGATATTGTAGAGGTACTGTAGTTGAAGGCAGAGGAATACTGTAGGAGGACTAGCTCATGGAGCATTCCTTTCTTTTTTGCTGAATTTGTATCTGAAATCAGGGGTCCTTCGATTTGAGACTAGCTCATGGAGCATTCTTTTGTTTTTTGCTGAATTTGTATCTGAAATCAGGGGTCCTTCGATTTGAGACTAGCTCATGGAGCATTCCTTTCTTTTTTGCTGAATTTGTATCTGAAATCAGGGGTCCTTCGATTTGAGACTAGCTCATGGAGCATTCCTTTCTTTTTTGCTGAATTTGTATCTGAAATCAGAGCCCCTTCGATTTGAGACTAGCTCATGGAGCATTCCTTTCTTTTTGCTGAATTTGTATCTGAAATCAGGGCTCCTTCGATTTGAGACTAGCTCATGGAGCATTCCTTTCTTTTTGCTGAATTTGTATCTGAAATCAGGGGTCCTTCGATTTGAGACTAGCTCATGGAGCATTCCTTTCTTTTGCTGAATTTGTATCTGAAATCAGGGCTCCTTCGATTTGAGACTAGCTCATGGAGCATTCCTTTCTTTTTTGCTGAATTTGTATCTGAAATCAGGGCTCCTTCGATTTGAGACTAGCTCATGGAGCATTCCTTTCTTTTTTGCTGAATTTGTATCTGAAATCAGGGCCCCTTCGATTTGAGACTAGCTCATGGAGCATTCCTTTCTTTTTTGCTGAATTTGTATCTGAAATCAGGGGTCCTTCGATTTGAGACTAGCTCATGGAGCATTCCTTTCTTTTGCTGAATTTGTATCTGAAATCAGGGCCCCTTCGATTTGAGACTAGCTCATGGAGCATTCCTTTCTTTTTTTGCTGAATTTGTATCTGAAATCAGGGCTCCTTCGATTTGAGACTAGCTCATGGAGCATTCCTTTCTTTTTTGCTGAATTTGTATCTGAAATCAGGGGTCCTTCGATTTGAGACTAGCTCATGGAGCATTCCTTTCTTTTTTTGCTGAATTTGTATCTGAAATCAGGGCTCCTTCGATTTGAGACTAGCTCATGGAGCATTCCTTTCTTTTTGCTGAATTTGTATCTGAAATCAGGGGTCCTTCGATTTGAGACTAGCTCATGGAGCATTCCTTTCTTTTTTGCTGAATTTGTATCTGAAATCAGGGCCCCTTCGATTTGAGACTAGCTCATGGAGCATTCCTTTCTTTTTTGCTGAATTTGTATCTGAAATCAGGGGTCCTTCGATTTGAGACTAGCTCATGGAGCATTCCTTTCTTTTTTGCTGAATTTGTATCTGAAATCAGGGGTCCTTCGATTTGAGACTAGCTCATGGAGCATTCCTTTCTTTTTTGCTGAATTTGTATCTGAAATCAGGGCCCCTTCGATTTGAGACTAGCTCATGGAGCATTCCTTTCTTTTTTGCTGAATTTGTATCTGAAATCAGGGGTCCTTCGATTTGAGACTAGCTCATGGAGCATTCCTTTCTTTTTTGCTGAATTTGTATCTGAAATCAGGGCCCCTTCGATTTGAGACTAGCTCATGGAGCATTCCTTTCTTTTTTGCTGAATTTGTATCTGAAATCAGGGCTCCTTCGATTTGAGACTAGCTCATGGAGCATTCCTTTCTTTTGCTGAATTTGTATCTGAAATCAGGGGTCCTTCGATTTGAGACTAGCTCATGGAGCATTCCTTTCTTTTTTGCTGAATTTGTATCTGAAATCAGGGGTCCTTCGATTTGAGACTAGCTCATGGAGCATTCCTTTCTTTTTTGCTGAATTTGTATCTGAAATCAGGGGTCCTTCGATTTGAGACTAGCTCATGGAGCATTCCTTTCTTTTTTGCTGAATTTGTATCTGAAATCAGGGGTCCTTCGATTTGAGACTAGCTCATGGAGCATTCCTTTCTTTTTTGCTGAATTTGTATCTGAAATCAGGGGTCCTTCGATTTGAGACTAGCTCATGGAGCATTCCTTTCTTTTTTGCTGAATTTGTATCTGAAATCAGGGCTCCTTCGATTTGAGACTAGCTCATGGAGCATTCCTTTCTTTTTTGCTGAATTTGTATCTGAAATCAGGGGTCCTTCGATTTGAGACTAGCTCATGGAGCATTCCTTTTCTTTTTTGCTGAATTTGTATCTGAAATCAGGGGTCCTTCGATTTGAGACTAGCTCATGGAGCATTCCTTTTGTCTTTTGCTGAATTTGTATCTGAAATCAGGGCTCCTTCGATTTGAGACTAGCTCATGGAGCATTCCTTTCTTTTTTGCTGAATTTGTATCTGAAATCAGGGGTCCTTCGATTTGAGACTAGCTCATTGAGCATTCCTTTTGTTTTTTGCTGAATTTGTATCTGAAATCAGGGGTCCTTCGATTTGAGACTAGCTCATGGAGCATTCTTTTGTTTTTTGCTGAATTTGTATCTGAAATCAGAGCCCCTTCGATTTGAGACTAGCTCATGGAGCATTCCTTTCTTTTTTGCTGAATTTGTATCTGAAATCAGGGGTCCTTCGATTTGAGACTAGCTCATTGAGCATTCTTTTGTTTTTTGCTGAATTTGTATCTGAAATCAGGGGTCCTTCGATTTGAGACTAGCTCATGGAGCATTCCTTTCTTTTTTGCTGAATTTGTATCTGAAATCAGGGGTCCTTCGATTTGAGACTAGCTCATGGAGCATTCCTTTCTTTTTGCTGAATTTGTATCTGAAATCAGGGGTCCTTCGATTTGAGACTAGCTCATGGAGCATTCCTTTCTTTTTTGCTGAATTTGTATCTGAAATCAGGGGTCCTTCGATTTGAGACTAGCTCATGGAGCATTCCTTTCTTTTTTGCTGAATTTGTATCTGAAATCAGGGGTCCTTCGATTTGAGACTAGCTCATGGAGCATTCCTTTCTTTTTTGCTGAATTTGTATCTGAAATCAGGGGTCCTTCGATTTGAGACTAGCTCATGGAGCATTCCTTTCTTTTTGCTGAATTTGTATCTGAAATCAGGGGTCCTTCGATTTGAGACTAGCTCATGGAGCATTCCTTTGTTTTTGCTGAATTTGTATCTGAAATCAGGGGTCCTTCGATTTGAGACTAGCTCATGGAGCATTCCTTTCTTTTTTGCTGAATTTGTATCTGAAATCAGGGGTCCTTCGATTTGAGACTAGCTCATGGAGCATTCCTTTCTTTTTTGCTGAATTTGTATCTGAAATCAGGGGTCCTTCGATTTGAGACTAGCTCATGGAGCATTCCTTTGTTTTTTGCTGAATTTGTATCTGAAATCAGGGGTCCTTCGATTTGAGACTAGCTCATGGAGCATTCCTTTCTTTTTTGCTGAATTTGTATCTGAAATCAGGGGTCCTTCGATTTGAGACTAGCTCATGGAGCATTCCTTTCTTTTTTGCTGAATTTGTATCTGAAATCAGGGGTCCTTCGATTTGAGACTAGCTCATGGAGCATTCCTTTCTTTTTTGCTGAATTTGTATCTGAAATCAGGGTCCTTCGATTTGAGACTAGCTCATGGAGCATTCCTTTCTTTTTGCTGAATTTGTATCTGAAATCAGGGGTCCTTCGATTTGAGACTAGCTCATGGAGCATTCCTTTCTTTTTTGCTGAATTTGTATCTGAAATCAGGGGTCCTTCGATTTGAGACTAGCTCATGGAGCATTCCTTTCTTTTTTGCTGAATTTGTATCTGAAATCAGGGGTCCTTCGATTTGAGACTAGCTCATGGAGCATTCCTTTCTTTTTGCTGAATTTGTATCTGAAATCAGGGGTCCTTCGATTTGAGACTAGCTCATGGAGCATTCCTTTCTTTTTTGCTGAATTTGTATCTGAAATCAGGGGTCCTTCGATTTGAGACTAGCTCATGGAGCATTCCTTTCTTTTTTGCTGAATTTGTATCTGAAATCAGGGGTCCTTCGATTTGAGACTAGCTCATGGAGCATTCCTTTCTTTTTTGCTGAATTTCTATCTGAAATCAGGGGTCCTTCGATTTGAGACTAGCTCATGGAGCATTCCTTTCTTTTTTGCTGAATTTGTATCTGAAATCAGGGGTCCTTCGATTTGAGACTAGCTCATGGAGCATTCCTTTCTTTTTTGCTTAATTTGTATCTGAAATCAGAGGTCCTTCGATTTGAGACTAGCTCATGGAGCATTCCTTTGTTTTTTGCTGAATTTGTATCTGAAATCAGAGCCCCTTCGATTTGAGACTAGCTCATGGAGCATTCCTTTCTTTTTTGCTGAATTTGTATCTGAAATCAGGGGTCCTTCGATTTGAGACTAGCTCATGGAGCATTCCTTTCTTTTTTGCTGAATTTGTATCTGAAATCAGGGGTCCTTCGATTTGAGACTAGCTCATGGAGCATTCCTTTCTTTTTTGCTGAATTTGTATCTGAAATCAGGGGTCCTTCGATTTGAGACTAGCTCATGGAGCATTCCTTTCTTTTTTGCTGAATTTGTATCTGAAATCAGGGGTCCTTCGATTTGAGACTAGCTCATGGAGCATTCCTTTCTTTTTTGCTGAATTTGTATCTGAAATCAGAGCCCCTTCGATTTGAGACTAGCTCATGGAGCATTCCTTTCTTTTTTGCTGAATTTGTATCTGAAATCAGGGCCCCTTCGATTTGAGACTAGCTCATGGAGCATTCCTTTCTTTTTGCTGAATTTGTATCTGAAATCAGGGGTCCTTCGATTTGAGACTAGCTCATGGAGCATTCCTTTCTTTTTTGCTGAATTTGTATCTGAAATCAGGGGTCCTTCGATTTGAGACTAGCTCATGGAGCATTCCTTTCTTTTTTGCTGAATTTGTATCTGAAATCAGGGGTCCTTCGATTTGAGACTAGCTCATGGAGCATTCCTTTCTTTTTGCTGAATTTGTATCTGAAATCAGGGGTCCTTCGATTTGAGACTAGCTCATGGAGCATTCCTTTCTTTTTTGCTGAATTTGTATCTGAAATCAGGGGTCCTTCGATTTGAGACTAGCTCATGGAGCATTCCTTTCTTTTTTGCTGAATTTGTATCTGAAATCAGGGGTCCTTCGATTTGAGACTAGCTCATGGAGCATTCCTTTCTTTTTTGCTGAATTTGTATCTGAAATCAGGGGTCCTTCGATTTGAGACTAGCTCATGGAGCATTCCTTTCTTTTTTGCTGAATTTGTATCTGAAATCAGGGGTCCTTCGATTTGAGACTAGCTCATGGAGCATTCCTTTCTTTTTTGCTGAATTTGTATCTGAAATCAGGGGTCCTTCGATTTGAGACTAGCTCATGGAGCATTCCTTTCTTTTTTGCTGAATTTGTATCTGAAATCAGGGCCCCTTCGATTTGAGACTAGCTCATGGAGCATTCCTTTCTTTTTGCTGAATTTGTATCTGAAATCAGGGGTCCTTCGATTTGAGACTAGCTCATGGAGCATTCCTTTCTTTTTTGCTGAATTTGTATCTGAAATCAGGGGTCCTTCGATTTGAGACTAGCTCATGGAGCATTCCTTTCTTTTTTGCTGAATTTGTATCTGAAATCAGGGGTCCTTCGATTTGAGACTAGCTCATGGAGCATTCCTTTCTTTTTTGCTGAATTTGTATCTGAAATCAGGGGTCCTTCGATTTGAGACTAGCTCATGGAGCATTCCTTTCTTTTTGCTGAATTTGTATCTGAAATCAGGGGTCCTTCGATTTGAGACTAGCTCATGGAGCATTCCTTTCTTTTTGCTGAATTTGTATCTGAAATCAGGGCCCCTTCGATTTGAGACTAGCTCATGGAGCATTCCATTCTTTTTTGCTGAATTTGTATCTGAAATCAGGGGTCCTTCGATTTGAGACTAGCTCATGGAGCATTCCTTTCTTTTTTGCTGAATTTGTATCTGAAATCAGGGGTCCTTCGATTTGAGACTAGCTCATGGAGCATTCCTTTCTTTTTTGCTGAATTTGTATCTGAAATCAGGGGTCCTTCGATTTGAGACTAGCTCATGGAGCATTCCTTTCTTTTTTGCTGAATTTGTATCTGAAATCAGGGCTCCTTCGATTTGAGACTAGCTCATGGAGCATTCCTTTCTTTTTTGCTGAATTTGTATCTGAAATCAGGGGTCCTTCGATTTGAGACTAGCTCATGGAGCATTCCTTTCTTTTTTGCTGAATTTGTATCTGAAATCAGGGGTCCTTCGATTTGAGACTAGCTCATGGAGCATTCCTTTCTTTTTTGCTGAATTTGTATCTGAAATCAGGGCCCCTTCGATTTGAGACTAGCTCATGGAGCATTCCTTTCTTTTTTGCTGAATTTGTATCTGAAATCAGGGGTCCTTCGATTTGAGACTAGCTCATGGAGCATTCCTTTCTTTTTGCTGAATTTGTATCTGAAATCAGGGGTCCTTCGATTTGAGACTAGCTCATGGAGCATTCCTTTCTTTTTTGCTGAATTTGTATCTGAAATCAGGGCTCCTTCGATTTGAGACTAGCTCATGGAGCATTCCTTTCTTTTTTGCTGAATTTGTATCTGAAATCAGGGGTCCTTCGATTTGAGACTAGCTCATGGAGCATTCCTTTCTTTTTTGCTGAATTTGTATCTGAAATCAGGGCTCCTTCGATTTGAGACTAGCTCATGGAGCATTCCTTTCTTTTTGCTGAATTTGTATCTGAAATCAGGGGCTCCTTCGATTTGAGACTAGCTCATGGAGCATTCCTTTCTTTTTTGCTGAATTTGTATCTGAAATCAGGGGCTCCTTCGATTTGAGACTAGCTCATGGAGCATTCCTTTCTCTTTTGCTGAATTTGTATCTGAAATCAGGGCTCCTTCGATTTGAGACTAGCTCATGGAGCATTCCTTTCTTTTTTGCTGAATTTGTATCTGAAATCAGGGCCCCTTCGATTTGAGACTAGCTCATGGAGCATTCCTTTCTTTTTGCTGAATTTGTATCTGAAATCAGGGGTCCTTCGATTTGAGACTAGCTCATGGAGCATTCCTTTCTTTTTTGCTGAATTTGTATCTGAAATCAGGGCTCCTTCGATTTGAGACTAGCTCATGGAGCATTCCTTTCTTTTTTGCTGAATTTGTATCTGAAATCAGGGGTCCTTCGATTTGAGACTAGCTCATGGAGCATTCCATTCTTTTTGCTGAATTTGTATCTGAAATCAGGGCTCCTTCGATTTGAGACTAGCTCATGGAGCATTCCTTTCTTTTTTGCTGAATTTGTATCTGAAATCAGGGGTCCTTCGATTTGAGACTAGCTCATGGAGCATTCCTTTCTTTTTTGCTGAATTTGTATCTGAAATCAGGGCTCCTTCGATTTGAGACTAGCTCATGGAGCATTCCTTTCTTTTTTGCTGAATTTGTATCTGAAATCAGGGGTCCTTCGATTTGAGACTAGCTCATGGAGCATTCCTTTCTTTTTTGCTGAATTTGTATCTGAAATCAGGGCCCCTTCGATTTGAGACTAGCTCATGGAGCATTCCTTTCTTTTTGCTGAATTTGTATCTGAAATCAGGGGTCCTTCGATTTGAGACTAGCTCATGGAGCATTCCTTTCTTTTTGCTGAATTTCTATCTGAAATCAGGGCCCCTTCGATTTGAGACTAGCTCATGGAGCATTCCTTTCTTTTTTGCTGAATTTGTATCTGAAATCAGGGGTCCTTCGATTTGAGACTAGCTCATGGAGCATTCCATTCTTTTTTGCTGAATTTGTATCTGAAATCAGGGCTCCTTCGATTTGAGACTAGCTCATGGAGCATTCCTTTCTTTTTTGCTGAATTTGTATCTGAAATCAGGGGTCCTTCGATTTGAGACTAGCTCATGGAGCATTCCATTCTTTTTTGCTGAATTTGTATCTGAAATCAGGGCCCCTTCGATTTGAGACTAGCTCATGGAGCATTCCTTTCTTTTTTGCTGAATTTGTATCTGAAATCAGGGCCCCTTCGATTTGAGACTAGCTCATGGAGCATTCCTTTCTTTTTTGCTGAATTTGTATCTGAAATCAGGGCCCCTTCGATTTGAGACTAGCTCATGGAGCATTCCTTTCTTTTTTGCTGAATTTGTATCTGAAATCAGGGGTCCTTCGATTTGAGACTAGCTCATGGAGCATTCCTTTCTTTTTTTGCTGAATTTGTATCTGAAATCAGGGCCCCTTCGATTTGAGACTAGCTCATGGAGCATTCCTTTCTTTTTTGCTGAATTTGTATCTGAAATCAGGGCTCCTTCGATTTGAGACTAGCTCATGGAGCATTCCTTTCTTTTTGCTGAATTTGTATCTGAAATCAGGGGCTCCTTCGATTTGAGACTAGCTCATGGAGCATTCCTTTCTTTTTTGCTGAATTTGTATCTGAAATCAGGGCCCCTTCGATTTGAGACTAGCTCATGGAGCATTCCTTTCTTTTTGCTGAATTTGTATCTGAAATCAGGGGTCCTTCGATTTGAGACTAGCTCATGGAGCATTCCTTTCTTTTTTGCTGAATTTGTATCTGAAATCAGGGCCCCTTCGATTTGAGACTAGCTCATGGAGCATTCCATTCTTTTTTGCTGAATTTGTATCTGAAATCAGGGGTCCTTCGATTTGAGACTAGCTCATGGAGCATTCCATTCTTTTTTGCTGAATTTGTATCTGAAATCAGGGCTCCTTCGATTTGAGACTAGCTCATGGAGCATTCCTTTCTTTTTTGCTGAATTTGTATCTGAAATCAGGGCTCCTTCGATTTGAGACTAGCTCATGGAGCATTCCTTTCTTTTTTGCTGAATTTGTATCTGAAATCAGGGCCCCTTCGATTTGAGACTAGCTCATGGAGCATTCCTTTCTTTTTTGCTGAATTTGTATCTGAAATCAGGGGTCCTTCGATTTGAGACTAGCTCATGGAGCATTCCTTTCTTTTTTGCTGAATTTCTATCTGAAATCAGGGGTCCTTCGATTTGAGACTAGCTCATGGAGCATTCCTTTGTTTTTTGCTGAATTTGTATCTGAAATCAGGGGTCCTTCGATTTGAGACTAGCTCATGGAGCATTCCATTCTTTTTTGCTGAATTTGTATCTGAAATCAGGGGTCCTTCGATTTGAGACTAGCTCATGGAGCATTCCATTCTTTTTTGCTGAATTTGTATCTGAAATCAGGGCCCCTTCGATTTGAGACTAGCTCATGGAGCATTCCTTTCTTTTGCTGAATTTGTATCTGAAATCAGGGGTCCTTCGATTTGAGACTAGCTCATGGAGCATTCCTTTCTTTTTTGCTGAATTTGTATCTGAAATCAGGGGTCCTTCGATTTGAGACTAGCTCATGGAGCATTCCTTTGTTTTTTGCTGAATTTGTATCTGAAATCAGGGGTCCTTCGATTTGAGACTAGCTCATGGAGCATTCCATTCTTTTTTGCTGAATTTGTATCTGAAATCAGGGGTCCTTCGATTTGAGACTAGCTCATGGAGCATTCCTTTCTTTTTTGCTGAATTTGTATCTGAAATCAGGGGTCCTTCGATTTGAGACTAGCTCATGGAGCATTCCATTCTTTTTTGCTGAATTTGTATCTGAAATCAGGGGTCCTTCGATTTGAGACTAGCTCATGGAGCATTCCTTTCTTTTTTGCTGAATTTGTATCTGAAATCAGGGGTCCTTCGATTTGAGACTAGCTCATGGAGCATTCCATTCTTTTTGCTGAATTTGTATCTGAAATCAGGGTCCTTCGATTTGAGACTAGCTCATGGAGCATTCCTTTCTTTTTTGCTGAATTTGTATCTGAAATCAGGGGTCCTTCGATTTGAGACTAGCTCATGGAGCATTCCTTTCTTTTTTGCTGAATTTGTATCTGAAATCAGGGGTCCTTCGATTTGAGACTAGCTCATGGAGCATTCCTTTCTTTTTTGCTGAATTTGTATCTGAAATCAGGGGTCCTTCGATTTGAGACTAGCTCATGGAGCATTCCATTCTTTTTTGCTGAATTTGTATCTGAAATCAGGGTCCTTCGATTTGAGACTAGCTCATGGAGCATTCCTTTCTTTTTTGCTGAATTTGTATCTGAAATCAGGGGTCCTTCGATTTGAGACTAGCTCATGGAGCATTCCTTTCTTTTTTGCTGAATTTGTATCTGAAATCAGGGGTCCTTCGATTTGAGACTAGCTCATGGAGCATTCCTTTGTTTTTTGCTGAATTTCTATCTGAAATCAGGGGTCCTTCGATTTGAGACTAGCTCATGGAGCATTCCATTCTTTTTTGCTGAATTTGTATCTGAAATCAGGGGTCCTTCGATTTGAGACTAGCTCATGGAGCATTCCATTCTTTTTTGCTGAATTTGTATCTGAAATCAGGGGTCCTTCGATTTGAGACTAGCTCATGGAGCATTCCATTCTTTTTTGCTGAATTTGTATCTGAAATCAGGGGTCCTTCGATTTGAGACTAGCTCATGGAGCATTCCTTTCTTTTTGCTGAATTTGTATCTGAAATCAGGGGTCCTTCGATTTGAGACTAGCTCATGGAGCATTCCTTTGTTTTTTGCTGAATTTCTATCTGAAATCAGGGGTCCTTCGATTTGAGACTAGCTCATGGAGCATTCCTTTCTTTTTTGCTGAATTTGTATCTGAAATCAGGGGTCCTTCGATTTGAGACTAGCTCATGGAGCATTCCATTCTTTTTTGCTGAATTTGTATCTGAAATCAGGGGTCCTTCGATTTGAGACTAGCTCATGGAGCATTCCATTCTTTTTGCTGAATTTGTATCTGAAATCAGGGGTCCTTCGATTTGAGACTAGCTCATGGAGCATTCCTTTCTTTTTTGCTGAATTTGTATCTGAAATCAGGGGTCCTTCGATTTGAGACTAGCTCATGGAGCATTCCTTTCTTTTTGCTGAATTTGTATCTGAAATCAGGGGTCCTTCGATTTGAGACTAGCTCATGGAGCATTCCATTCTTTTTTGCTGAATTTGTATCTGAAATCAGGGGTCCTTCGATTTGAGACTAGCTCATGGAGCATTCCATTCTTTTTTGCTGAATTTGTATCTGAAATCAGGGGTCCTTCGATTTGAGACTAGCTCATGGAGCATTCCATTCTTTTTTGCTGAATTTGTATCTGAAATCAGGGGTCCTTCGATTTGAGACTAGCTCATGGAGCATTCCTTTCTTTTTTGCTGAATTTGTATCTGAAATCAGGGGTCCTTCGATTTGAGACTAGCTCATGGAGCATTCCATTCTTTTTGCTGAATTTGTATCTGAAATCAGGGGTCCTTCGATTTGAGACTAGCTCATGGAGCATTCCATTCTTTTTTGCTGAATTTGTATCTGAAATCAGGGGTCCTTCGATTTGAGACTAGCTCATGGAGCATTCCTTTCTTTTTTGCTGAATTTGTATCTGAAATCAGGGCTCCTTCGATTTGAGACTAGCTCATGGAGCATTCCTTTCTTTTTTGCTGAATTTGTATCTGAAATCAGGGCTCCTTCGATTTGAGACTAGCTCATGGAGCATTCCTTTCTTTTTTGCTGAATTTGTATCTGAAATCAGGGGTCCTTCGATTTGAGACTAGCTCATGGAGCATTCCATTCTTTTTGCTGAATTTGTATCTGAAATCAGGGGTCCTTCGATTTGAGACTAGCTCATGGAGCATTCCATTCTTTTTTGCTGAATTTGTATCTGAAATCAGGGGTCCTTCGATTTGAGACTAGCTCATGGAGCATTCCTTTCTTTTTTGCTGAATTTGTATCTGAAATCAGGGCTCCTTCGATTTGAGACTAGCTCATGGAGCATTCCTTTGTTTTTTGCTGAATTTGTATCTGAAATCAGGGGTCCTTCGATTTGAGACTAGCTCATGGAGCATTCCATTCTTTTTTGCTGAATTTGTATCTGAAATCAGGGGTCCTTCGATTTGAGACTAGCTCATGGAGCATTCCTTTGTTTTTTGCTGAATTTGTATCTGAAATCAGGGGTCCTTCGATTTGAGACTAGCTCATGGAGCATTCCTTTCTTTTTGCTGAATTTGTATCTGAAATCAGGGGTCCTTCGATTTGAGACTAGCTCATGGAGCATTCCTTTCTTTTTTGCTGAATTTGTATCTGAAATCAGGGCCCCTTCGATTTGAGACTAGCTCATGGAGCATTCCATTCTTTTTTGCTGAATTTGTATCTGAAATCAGGGGTCCTTCGATTTGAGACTAGCTCATGGAGCATTCCATTCTTTTTTGCTGAATTTGTATCTGAAATCAGGGGTCCTTCGATTTGAGACTAGCTCATGGAGCATTCCTTTGTTTTTTGCTGAATTTCTATCTGAAATCAGGGGTCCTTCGATTTGAGACTAGCTCATGGAGCATTCCTTTCTTTTTTGCTGAATTTCTATCTGAAATCAGGGGTCCTTCGATTTGAGACTAGCTCATGGAGCATTCCTTTCTTTTTTGCTGAATTTGTATCTGAAATCAGGGGTCCTTCGATTTGAGACTAGCTCATGGAGCATTCCTTTCTTTTTTGCTGAATTTGTATCTGAAATCAGGGGTCCTTCGATTTGAGACTAGCTCATGGAGCATTCCTTTCTTTTTTGCTGAATTTGTATCTGAAATCAGGGGTCCTTCGATTTGAGACTAGCTCATGGAGCATTCCATTCTTTTTGCTGAATTTGTATCTGAAATCAGGGGTCCTTCGATTTGAGACTAGCTCATGGAGCATTCCATTCTTTTTTGCTGAATTTGTATCTGAAATCAGGGGTCCTTCGATTTGAGACTAGCTCATGGAGCATTCCTTTCTTTTTTGCTGAATTTGTATCTGAAATCAGGGGTCCTTCGATTTGAGACTAGCTCATGGAGCATTCCTTTCTTTTTTGCTGAATTTGTATCTGAAATCAGGGCTCCTTCGATTTGAGACTAGCTCATGGAGCATTCCATTCTTTTTGCTGAATTTGTATCTGAAATCAGGGCTCCTTCGATTTGAGACTAGCTCATGGAGCATTCCTTTCTTTTTTGCTGAATTTGTATCTGAAATCAGGGCTCCTTCGATTTGAGACTAGCTCATGGAGCATTCCTTTCTTTTTTGCTGAATTTGTATCTGAAATCAGGGCTCCTTCGATTTGAGACTAGCTCATGGAGCATTCCTTTCTTTTTTGCTGAATTTGTATCTGAAATCAGGGCTCCTTCGATTTGAGACTAGCTCATGGAGCATTCCTTTCTTTTTTGCTGAATTTGTATCTGAAATCAGGGGTCCTTCGATTTGAGACTAGCTCATGGAGCATTCCTTTCTTTTTTGCTGAATTTGTATCTGAAATCAGGGGTCCTTCGATTTGAGACTAGCTCATGGAGCATTCCTTTCTTTTTGCTGAATTTGTATCTGAAATCAGGGGTCCTTCGATTTGAGACTAGCTCATGGAGCATTCCTTTCTTTTTTGCTGAATTTGTATCTGAAATCAGGGGTCCTTCGATTTGAGACTAGCTCATGGAGCATTCCATTCTTTTTTGCTGAATTTGTATCTGAAATCAGGGGTCCTTCGATTTGAGACTAGCTCATGGAGCATTCCTTTCTTTTTTGCTGAATTTGTATCTGAAATCAGGGGTCCTTCGATTTGAGACTAGCTCATGGAGCATTCCTTTCTTTTTTGCTGAATTTGTATCTGAAATCAGGGGTCCTTCGATTTGAGACTAGCTCATGGAGCATTCCTTTGTTTTTTGCTGAATTTGTATCTGAAATCAGGGCCCCTTCGATTTGAGACTAGCTCATGGAGCATTCCATTCTTTTTTGCTGAATTTGTATCTGAAATCAGGGGTCCTTCGATTTGAGACTAGCTCATGGAGCATTCCTTTCTTTTTTGCTGAATTTGTATCTGAAATCAGGGGTCCTTCGATTTGAGACTAGCTCATGGAGCATTCCTTTGTTTTTTGCTGAATTTGTATCTGAAATCAGGGGTCCTTCGATTTGAGACTAGCTCATGGAGCATTCCTTTCTTTTTTGCTGAATTTGTATCTGAAATCAGGGGTCCTTCGATTTGAGACTAGCTCATGGAGCATTCCTTTCTTTTTTGCTGAATTTGTATCTGAAATCAGGGGTCCTTCGATTTGAGACTAGCTCATGGAGCATTCCTTTCTTTTTTGCTGAATTTCTATCTGAAATCAGGGGTCCTTCGATTTGAGACTAGCTCATGGAGCATTCCTTTCTTTTTGCTGAATTTGTATCTGAAATCAGGGGTCCTTCGATTTGAGACTAGCTCATGGAGCATTCCATTCTTTTTGCTGAATTTGTATCTGAAATCAGGGGTCCTTCGATTTGAGACTAGCTCATGGAGCATTCCTTTCTTTTTTGCTGAATTTGTATCTGAAATCAGGGGTCCTTCGATTTGAGACTAGCTCATGGAGCATTCCTTTCTTTTTTGCTGAATTTCTATCTGAAATCAGGGGTCCTTCGATTTGAGACTAGCTCATGGAGCATTCCATTCTTTTTTGCTGAATTTGTATCTGAAATCAGGGGTCCTTCGATTTGAGACTAGCTCATGGAGCATTCCATTCTTTTTTGCTGAATTTGTATCTGAAATCAGGGGTCCTTCGATTTGAGACTAGCTCATGGAGCATTCCTTTCTTTTTTGCTGAATTTGTATCTGAAATCAGGGGTCCTTCGATTTGAGACTAGCTCATGGAGCATTCCTTTCTTTTTTGCTGAATTTGTATCTGAAATCAGGGGTCCTTCGATTTGAGACTAGCTCATGGAGCATTCCTTTCTTTTTGCTGAATTTGTATCTGAAATCAGGGGTCCTTCGATTTGAGACTAGCTCATGGAGCATTCCTTTCTTTTTGCTGAATTTCTATCTGAAATCAGGGGTCCTTCGATTTGAGACTAGCTCATGGAGCATTCCTTTCTTTTTGCTGAATTTGTATCTGAAATCAGGGGTCCTTCGATTTGAGACTAGCTCATGGAGCATTCCTTTCTTTTTTGCTGAATTTGTATCTGAAATCAGGGGTCCTTCGATTTGAGACTAGCTCATGGAGCATTCCTTTGTTTTTGCTGAATTTGTATCTGAAATCAGGGGTCCTTCGATTTGAGACTAGCTCATGGAGCATTCCATTCTTTTTTGCTGAATTTGTATCTGAAATCAGGGGTCCTTCGATTTGAGACTAGCTCATGGAGCATTCCATTCTTTTTTGCTGAATTTGTATCTGAAATCAGGGGTCCTTCGATTTGAGACTAGCTCATGGAGCATTCCATTCTTTTTTGCTGAATTTGTATCTGAAATCAGAGCCCCTTCGATTTGAGACTAGCTCATGGAGCATTCCTTTCTTTTTTGCTGAATTTGTATCTGAAATCAGGGCCCCTTCGATTTGAGACTAGCTCATGGAGCATTCCTTTCTTTTTTGCTGAATTTGTATCTGAAATCAGGGGTCCTTCGATTTGAGACTAGCTCATGGAGCATTCCATTCTTTTTTGCTGAATTTGTATCTGAAATCAGGGGTCCTTCGATTTGAGACTAGCTCATGGAGCATTCCATTCTTTTTTGCTGAATTTGTATCTGAAATCAGGGGTCCTTCGATTTGAGACTAGCTCATGGAGCATTCCTTTCTTTTTTGCTGAATTTGTATCTGAAATCAGGGGTCCTTCGATTTGAGACTAGCTCATGGAGCATTCCATTCTTTTTTGCTGAATTTGTATCTGAAATCAGGGGTCCTTCGATTTGAGACTAGCTCATGGAGCATTCCATTCTTTTTTGCTGAATTTGTATCTGAAATCAGGGGTCCTTCGATTTGAGACTAGCTCATGGAGCATTCCTTTCTTTTTTGCTGAATTTGTATCTGAAATCAGGGGTCCTTCGATTTGAGACTAGCTCATGGAGCATTCCATTCTTTTTTGCTGAATTTGTATCTGAAATCAGGGGTCCTTCGATTTGAGACTAGCTCATGGAGCATTCCTTTCTTTTTTGCTGAATTTGTATCTGAAATCAGGGGTCCTTCGATTTGAGACTAGCTCATGGAGCATTCCATTCTTTTTTGCTGAATTTGTATCTGAAATCAGGGGTCCTTCGATTTGAGACTAGCTCATGGAGCATTCCATTCTTTTGCTGAATTTGTATCTGAAATCAGGGCTCCTTCGATTTGAGACTAGCTCATGGAGCATTCCTTTCTTTTTTGCTGAATTTGTATCTGAAATCAGGGGTCCTTCGATTTGAGACTAGCTCATGGAGCATTCCTTTCTTTTTTGCTGAATTTGTATCTGAAATCAGGGGTCCTTCGATTTGAGACTAGCTCATGGAGCATTCCTTTCTTTTTGCTGAATTTGTATCTGAAATCAGGGGTCCTTCGATTTGAGACTAGCTCATGGAGCATTCCTTTCTTTTTTGCTGAATTTGTATCTGAAATCAGGGGTCCTTCGATTTGAGACTAGCTCATGGAGCATTCCTTTTTTTTTTGCTGAATTTGTATCTGAAATCAGGGCTCCTTCGATTTGAGACTAGCTCATGGAGCATTCCTTTCTTTTTGCTGAATTTGTATCTGAAATCAGGGGTCCTTCGATTTGAGACTAGCTCATGGAGCATTCCTTTCTTTTTGCTGAATTTGTATCTGAAATCAGGGCCCCTTCGATTTGAGACTAGCTCATGGAGCATTCCTTTCTTTTTGCTGAATTTGTATCTGAAATCAGGGCCCCTTCGATTTGAGACTAGCTCATGGAGCATTCCTTTCTTTTTTGCTGAATTTGTATCTGAAATCAGGGGTCCTTCGATTTGAGACTAGCTCATGGAGCATTCCTTTCTTTTTGCTGAATTTGTATCTGAAATCAGGGGTCCTTCGATTTGAGACTAGCTCATGGAGCATTCCATTCTTTTTTGCTGAATTTGTATCTGAAATCAGGGGTCCTTCGATTTGAGACTAGCTCATGGAGCATTCCATTCTTTTTTGCTGAATTTGTATCTGAAATCAGGGGTCCTTCGATTTGAGACTAGCTCATGGAGCATTCCATTCTTTTTTGCTGAATTTGTATCTGAAATCAGGGTCCTTCGATTTGAGACTAGCTCATGGAGCATTCCATTCTTTTGCTGAATTTGTATCTGAAATCAGGGGTCCTTCGATTTGAGACTAGCTCATGGAGCATTCCATTCTTTTTTGCTGAATTTGTATCTGAAATCAGGGGTCCTTCGATTTGAGACTAGCTCATGGAGCATTCCTTTCTTTTTTGCTGAATTTGTATCTGAAATCAGGGGTCCTTCGATTTGAGACTAGCTCATGGAGCATTCCTTTCTTTTTTGCTGAATTTGTATCTGAAATCAGGGGTCCTTCGATTTGAGACTAGCTCATGGAGCATTCCTTTCTTTTTGCTGAATTTGTATCTGAAATCAGGGGTCCTTCGATTTGAGACTAGCTCATGGAGCATTCCATTCTTTTTTGCTGAATTTGTATCTGAAATCAGGGTCCTTCGATTTGAGACTAGCTCATGGAGCATTCCATTCTTTTTGCTGAATTTGTATCTGAAATCAGGGGTCCTTCGATTTGAGACTAGCTCATGGAGCATTCCATTCTTTTTGCTGAATTTGTATCTGAAATCAGGGGTCCTTCGATTTGAGACTAGCTCATGGAGCATTCCTTTCTTTTTTGCTGAATTTGTATCTGAAATCAGGGCTCCTTCGATTTGAGACTAGCTCATGGAGCATTCCTTTCTTTTTTGCTGAATTTGTATCTGAAATCAGGGCCCCTTCGATTTGAGACTAGCTCATGGAGCATTCCATTCTTTTTTGCTGAATTTGTATCTGAAATCAGGGGTCCTTCGATTTGAGACTAGCTCATGGAGCATTCCATTCTTTTTTGCTGAATTTGTATCTGAAATCAGGGGTCCTTCGATTTGAGACTAGCTCATGGAGCATTCCATTCTTTTTTGCTGAATTTGTATCTGAAATCAGGGCTCCTTCGATTTGAGACTAGCTCATGGAGCATTCCTTTCTTTTTTGCTGAATTTGTATCTGAAATCAGGGCTCCTTCGATTTGAGACTAGCTCATGGAGCATTCCTTTCTTTTTTGCTGAATTTGTATCTGAAATCAGGGCTCCTTCGATTTGAGACTAGCTCATGGAGCATTCCTTTCTTTTTGCTGAATTTGTATCTGAAATCAGGGCTCCTTCGATTTGAGACTAGCTCATGGAGCATTCCTTTCTTTTTTGCTGAATTTGTATCTGAAATCAGGGTCCTTCGATTTGAGACTAGCTCATGGAGCATTCCTTTCTTTTTTGCTGAATTTGTATCTGAAATCAGGGGTCCTTCGATTTGAGACTAGCTCATGGAGCATTCCTTTCTTTTGCTGAATTTGTATCTGAAATCAGGGGTCCTTCGATTTGAGACTAGCTCATGGAGCATTCCATTCTTTTTTGCTGAATTTGTATCTGAAATCAGGGGTCCTTCGATTTGAGACTAGCTCATGGAGCATTCCATTCTTTTTTTGCTGAATTTGTATCTGAAATCAGGGGTCCTTCGATTTGAGACTAGCTCATGGAGCATTCCATTCTTTTTGCTGAATTTGTATCTGAAATCAGGGCTCCTTCGATTTGAGACTAGCTCATGGAGCATTCCTTTCTTTTTGCTGAATTTGTATCTGAAATCAGGGGTCCTTCGATTTGAGACTAGCTCATGGAGCATTCCTTTCTTTTTTGCTGAATTTGTATCTGAAATCAGGGGTCCTTCGATTTGAGACTAGCTCATGGAGCATTCCTTTGTTTTTTGCTGAATTTGTATCTGAAATCAGGGGTCCTTCGATTTGAGACTAGCTCATGGAGCATTCCATTCTTTTTTGCTGAATTTGTATCTGAAATCAGGGGTCCTTCGATTTGAGACTAGCTCATGGAGCATTCCATTCTTTTTTGCTGAATTTGTATCTGAAATCAGGGCTCCTTCGATTTGAGACTAGCTCATGGAGCATTCCTTTCTTTTTTGCTGAATTTGTATCTGAAATCAGGGGCTCCTTCGATTTGAGACTAGCTCATGGAGCATTCCTTTCTTTTTGCTGAATTTGTATCTGAAATCAGGGGTCCTTCGATTTGAGACTAGCTCATGGAGCATTCCTTTCTTTTTTGCTGAATTTGTATCTGAAATCAGGGGTCCTTCGATTTGAGACTAGCTCATGGAGCATTCCTTTCTTTTTTGCTGAATTTGTATCTGAAATCAGGGCCCCTTCGATTTGAGACTAGCTCATGGAGCATTCCTTTCTTTTTTGCTGAATTTGTATCTGAAATCAGGGGTCCTTCGATTTGAGACTAGCTCATGGAGCATTCCATTCTTTTTTGCTGAATTTGTATCTGAAATCAGGGGTCCTTCGATTTGAGACTAGCTCATGGAGCATTCCTTTGTTTTTTGCTGAATTTGTATCTGAAATCAGGGGTCCCTTCGATTTGAGACTAGCTCATGGAGCATTCCTTTGTTTTTTGCTGAATTTCTATCTGAAATCAGGGGTCCTTCGATTTGAGACTAGCTCATGGAGCATTCCTTTCTTTTTTGCTGAATTTGTATCTGAAATCAGGGGTCCTTCGATTTGAGACTAGCTCATGGAGCATTCCTTTCTTTTTGCTGAATTTGTATCTGAAATCAGGGGTCCTTCGATTTGAGACTAGCTCATGGAGCATTCCTTTCTTTTGCTGAATTTGTATCTGAAATCAGGGGTCCTTCGATTTGAGACTAGCTCATGGAGCATTCCTTTCTTTTTTGCTGAATTTGTATCTGAAATCAGGGCCCCTTCGATTTGAGACTAGCTCATGGAGCATTCCTTTGTTTTTGCTGAATTTGTATCTGAAATCAGGGGTCCTTCGATTTGAGACTAGCTCATGGAGCATTCCTTTGTTTTTTGCTGAATTTCTATCTGAAATCAGGGGTCCTTCGATTTGAGACTAGCTCATGGAGCATTCCTTTCTTTTTTTGCTGAATTTGTATCTGAAATCAGGGGTCCTTCGATTTGAGACTAGCTCATGGAGCATTCCTTTCTTTTTGCTGAATTTGTATCTGAAATCAGGGGTCCTTCGATTTGAGACTAGCTCATGGAGCATTCCTTTCTTTTTTGCTGAATTTGTATCTGAAATCAGGGGTCCTTCGATTTGAGACTAGCTCATGGAGCATTCCATTCTTTTTGCTGAATTTGTATCTGAAATCAGGGGTCCTTCGATTTGAGACTAGCTCATGGAGCATTCCATTTGTTTTTTGCTGAATTTGTATCTGAAATCAGGGGTCCTTCGATTTGAGACTAGCTCATGGAGCATTCCTTTCTTTTTTGCTGAATTTGTATCTGAAATCAGGGGTCCTTCGATTTGAGACTAGCTCATGGAGCATTCCATTCTTTTTTGCTGAATTTGTATCTGAAATCAGGGGTCCTTCGATTTGAGACTAGCTCATGGAGCATTCCTTTCTTTTTTGCTGAATTTGTATCTGAAATCAGGGCTCCTTCGATTTGAGACTAGCTCATGGAGCATTCCTTTCTTTTTTGCTGAATTTGTATCTGAAATCAGGGGTCCTTCGATTTGAGACTAGCTCATGGAGCATTCCTTTTCTTTTTTGCTGAATTTGTATCTGAAATCAGGGGTCCTTCGATTTGAGACTAGCTCATGGAGCATTCCTTTCTTTTTTGCTGAATTTCTATCTGAAATCAGGGGTCCTTCGATTTGAGACTAGCTCATGGAGCATTCCATTCTTTTTTGCTGAATTTGTATCTGAAATCAGGGGTCCTTCGATTTGAGACTAGCTCATGGAGCATTCCATTCTTTTTTGCTGAATTTGTATCTGAAATCAGGAGGTCCTTCGATTTGAGACTAGCTCATGGAGCATTCCTTTCTTTTTTGCTGAATTTGTATCTGAAATCAGAGGTCCTTCGATTTGAGACTAGCTCATGGAGCATTCCTTTCTTTTTGCTGAATTTCTATCTGAAATCAGGGGTCCTTCGATTTGAGACTAGCTCATGGAGCATTCCTTTGTTTTTTGCTGAATTTGTATCTGAAATCAGGGGTCCTTCGATTTGAGACTAGCTCATGGAGCATTCCATTCTTTTTTGCTGAATTTGTATCTGAAATCAGGGGTCCTTCGATTTGAGACTAGCTCATGGAGCATTCCTTTCTTTTTTGCTGAATTTCTATCTGAAATCAGGGGTCCTTCGATTTGAGACTAGCTCATGGAGCATTCCTTTGTTTTTTGCTGAATTTGTATCTGAAATCAGGGGTCCTTCGATTTGAGACTAGCTCATGGAGCATTCCTTCTTTTTTTGCTGAATTTGTATCTGAAATCAGGGGTCCTTCGATTTGAGACTAGCTCATGGAGCATTCCATTCTTTTTTGCTGAATTTGTATCTGAAATCAGGGGTCCTTCGATTTGAGACTAGCTCATGGAGCATTCCTTTCTTTTTTGCTGAATTTGTATCTGAAATCAGGGGTCCTTCGATTTGAGACTAGCTCATGGAGCATTCCTTTCTTTTTTGCTGAATTTGTATCTGAAATCAGGGGTCCTTCGATTTGAGACTAGCTCATGGAGCATTCCTTTGTTTTTTGCTGAATTTGTATCTGAAATCAGGGGTCCTTCGATTTGAGACTAGCTCATGGAGCATTCCTTTCTTTTTTGCTGAATTTGTATCTGAAATCAGGGGTCCTTCGATTTGAGACTAGCTCATGGAGCATTCCTTTCTTTTTGCTGAATTTGTATCTGAAATCAGGGGTCCTTCGATTTGAGACTAGCTCATGGAGCATTCCTTTCTTTTTTGCTGAATTTGTATCTGAAATCAGGGCCCCTTCGATTTGAGACTAGCTCATGGAGCATTCCTTTCTTTTTGCTGAATTTGTATCTGAAATCAGGGGTCCTTCGATTTGAGACTAGCTCATGGAGCATTCCTTTCTTTTTTGCTGAATTTCTATCTGAAATCAGGGGTCCTTCGATTTGAGACTAGCTCATGGAGCATTCCTTTCTTTTTTGCTGAATTTGTATCTGAAATCAGGGGTCCTTCGATTTGAGACTAGCTCATGGAGCATTCCATTCTTTTTTGCTGAATTTGTATCTGAAATCAGGGGTCCTTCGATTTGAGACTAGCTCATGGAGCATTCCTTTCTTTTTTGCTGAATTTGTATCTGAAATCAGGGGTCCTTCGATTTGAGACTAGCTCATGGAGCATTCCTTTGTTTTTTGCTGAATTTCTATCTGAAATCAGGGGTCCTTCGATTTGAGACTAGCTCATGGAGCATTCCATTCTTTTTGCTGAATTTGTATCTGAAATCAGGGGTCCTTCGATTTGAGACTAGCTCATGGAGCATTCCATTCTTTTTTGCTGAATTTGTATCTGAAATCAGGGGTCCTTCGATTTGAGACTAGCTCATGGAGCATTCCTTTCTTTTTTGCTGAATTTGTATCTGAAATCAGGGCCCCTTCGATTTGAGACTAGCTCATGGAGCATTCCTTTCTTTTTTGCTGAATTTGTATCTGAAATCAGGGGCCCCTTCGATTTGAGACTAGCTCATGGAGCATTCCTTTCTTTTTTGCTGAATTTGTATCTGAAATCAGGGGTCCTTCGATTTGAGACTAGCTCATGGAGCATTCCTTTCTTTTTGCTGAATTTGTATCTGAAATCAGGGGTCCTTCGATTTGAGACTAGCTCATGGAGCATTCCATTCTTTTTTGCTGAATTTGTATCTGAAATCAGGGGTCCTTCGATTTGAGACTAGCTCATGGAGCATTCCATTCTTTTTTGCTGAATTTGTATCTGAAATCAGGGGTCCTTCGATTTGAGACTAGCTCATGGAGCATTCCTTTCTTTTTTGCTGAATTTGTATCTGAAATCAGGGGTCCTTCGATTTGAGACTAGCTCATGGAGCATTCCATTCTTTTTGCTGAATTTGTATCTGAAATCAGGGGTCCTTCGATTTGAGACTAGCTCATGGAGCATTCCTTTCTTTTTTGCTGAATTTGTATCTGAAATCAGGGGTCCTTCGATTTGAGACTAGCTCATGGAGCATTCCATTCTTTTGCTGAATTTGTATCTGAAATCAGGGGTCCTTCGATTTGAGACTAGCTCATGGAGCATTCCTTTCTTTTTTGCTGAATTTGTATCTGAAATCAGGGGTCCTTCGATTTGAGACTAGCTCATGGAGCATTCCTTTCTTTTTTGCTGAATTTGTATCTGAAATCAGGGGTCCTTCGATTTGAGACTAGCTCATGGAGCATTCCATTCTTTTTTGCTGAATTTGTATCTGAAATCAGGGGTCCTTCGATTTGAGACTAGCTCATGGAGCATTCCTTTCTTTTTTGCTGAATTTGTATCTGAAATCAGGGGTCCTTCGATTTGAGACTAGCTCATGGAGCATTCCATTCTTTTTTGCTGAATTTGTATCTGAAATCAGGGGTCCTTCGATTTGAGACTAGCTCATGGAGCATTCCATTCTTTTTTGCTGAATTTGTATCTGAAATCAGGGGTCCTTCGATTTGAGACTAGCTCATGGAGCATTCCTTTCTTTTTTGCTGAATTTGTATCTGAAATCAGGGCTCCTTCGATTTGAGACTAGCTCATGGAGCATTCCTTTCTTTTTTGCTGAATTTGTATCTGAAATCAGGGCCCCTTCGATTTGAGACTAGCTCATGGAGCATTCCATTCTTTTTGCTGAATTTGTATCTGAAATCAGGGGTCCTTCGATTTGAGACTAGCTCATGGAGCATTCCTTTCTTTTTTGCTGAATTTGTATCTGAAATCAGGGCTCCTTCGATTTGAGACTAGCTCATGGAGCATTCCATTCTTTTTTGCTGAATTTGTATCTGAAATCAGGGGTCCTTCGATTTGAGACTAGCTCATGGAGCATTCCTTTCTTTTTTGCTGAATTTGTATCTGAAATCAGGGGTCCTTCGATTTGAGACTAGCTCATGGAGCATTCCATTCTTTTTTGCTGAATTTGTATCTGAAATCAGGGGTCCTTCGATTTGAGACTAGCTCATGGAGCATTCCTTTCTTTTTTGCTGAATTTGTATCTGAAATCAGGGGTCCTTCGATTTGAGACTAGCTCATGGAGCATTCCTTTCTTTTTTGCTGAATTTGTATCTGAAATCAGGGGTCCTTCGATTTGAGACTAGCTCATGGAGCATTCCATTCTTTTTTGCTGAATTTGTATCTGAAATCAGGGGTCCTTCGATTTGAGACTAGCTCATGGAGCATTCCTTTCTTTTTTGCTGAATTTGTATCTGAAATCAGGGGTCCTTCGATTTGAGACTAGCTCATGGAGCATTCCTTTCTTTTTTGCTGAATTTGTATCTGAAATCAGGGGTCCTTCGATTTGAGACTAGCTCATGGAGCATTCCTTTCTTTTTTGCTGAATTTGTATCTGAAATCAGGGGTCCTTCGATTTGAGACTAGCTCATGGAGCATTCCTTTCTTTTTTGCTGAATTTGTATCTGAAATCAGGGCCCCTTCGATTTGAGACTAGCTCATGGAGCATTCCTTTCTTTTTTGCTGAATTTGTATCTGAAATCAGGGGTCCTTCGATTTGAGACTAGCTCATGGAGCATTCCATTCTTTTTTGCTGAATTTGTATCTGAAATCAGGGGTCCTTCGATTTGAGACTAGCTCATGGAGCATTCCTTTCTTTTGCTGAATTTGTATCTGAAATCAGGGGTCCTTCGATTTGAGACTAGCTCATGGAGCATTCCTTTCTTTTTTGCTGAATTTGTATCTGAAATCAGGGGTCCTTCGATTTGAGACTAGCTCATGGAGCATTCCATTCTTTTTTGCTGAATTTGTATCTGAAATCAGGGGTCCTTCGATTTGAGACTAGCTCATGGAGCATTCCTTTCTTTTTTGCTGAATTTGTATCTGAAATCAGGGGTCCTTCGATTTGAGACTAGCTCATGGAGCATTCCTTTCTTTTTTGCTGAATTTGTATCTGAAATCAGGGGTCCTTCGATTTGAGACTAGCTCATGGAGCATTCCTTTCTTTTTTGCTGAATTTGTATCTGAAATCAGGGGCCCTTCGATTTGAGACTAGCTCATGGAGCATTCCATTCTTTTTGCTGAATTTGTATCTGAAATCAGGGGTCCTTCGATTTGAGACTAGCTCATGGAGCATTCCTTTCTTTTTTGCTGAATTTGTATCTGAAATCAGGGCCCCTTCGATTTGAGACTAGCTCATGGAGCATTCCTTTCTTTTTTGCTGAATTTGTATCTGAAATCAGGGGTCCTTCGATTTGAGACTAGCTCATGGAGCATTCCTTTCTTTTGCTGAATTTGTATCTGAAATCAGGGGTCCTTCGATTTGAGACTAGCTCATGGAGCATTCCTTTCTTTTTGCTGAATTTGTATCTGAAATCAGGGGTCCTTCGATTTGAGACTAGCTCATGGAGCATTCCTTTCTTTTTGCTGAATTTGTATCTGAAATCAGGGCCCCTTCGATTTGAGACTAGCTCATGGAGCATTCCTTTCTTTTTTGCTGAATTTGTATCTGAAATCAGGGGTCCTTCGATTTGAGACTAGCTCATGGAGCATTCCATTCTTTTTTGCTGAATTTGTATCTGAAATCAGGGGTCCTTCGATTTGAGACTAGCTCATGGAGCATTCCATTCTTTTTTGCTGAATTTGTATCTGAAATCAGGGGTCCTTCGATTTGAGACTAGCTCATGGAGCATTCCTTTCTTTTTTGCTGAATTTGTATCTGAAATCAGGGGCCCCTTCGATTTGAGACTAGCTCATGGAGCATTCCTTTCTTTTTTGCTGAATTTGTATCTGAAATCAGGGGTCCTTCGATTTGAGACTAGCTCATGGAGCATTCCTTTGTTTTTGCTGAATTTGTATCTGAAATCAGGGGTCCTTCGATTTGAGACTAGCTCATGGAGCATTCCTTTCTTTTTGCTGAATTTGTATCTGAAATCAGGGGTCCTTCGATTTGAGACTAGCTCATGGAGCATTCCATTCTTTTGCTGAATTTGTATCTGAAATCAGGGGTCCTTCGATTTGAGACTAGCTCATGGAGCATTCCTTTCTTTTTTGCTGAATTTGTATCTGAAATCAGGGCCCCTTCGATTTGAGACTAGCTCATGGAGCATTCCTTTCTTTTTTGCTGAATTTCTATCTGAAATCAGGGGTCCTTCGATTTGAGACTAGCTCATGGAGCATTCCTTTCTTTTTTGCTGAATTTGTATCTGAAATCAGGGGTCCTTCGATTTGAGACTAGCTCATGGAGCATTCCTTTCTTTTTTGCTGAATTTGTATCTGAAATCAGGGGCCCCTTCGATTTGAGACTAGCTCATGGAGCATTCCTTTCTTTTTTGCTGAATTTGTATCTGAAATCAGGGGTCCTTCGATTTGAGACTAGCTCATGGAGCATTCCTTTGTTTTTTGCTGAATTTCTATCTGAAATCAGGGGTCCTTCGATTTGAGACTAGCTCATGGAGCATTCCTTTCTTTTTTGCTGAATTTGTATCTGAAATCAGGGGTCCTTCGATTTGAGACTAGCTCATGGAGCATTCCATTCTTTTTTGCTGAATTTGTATCTGAAATCAGGGGTCCTTCGATTTGAGACTAGCTCATGGAGCATTCCTTTCTTTTTTGCTGAATTTGTATCTGAAATCAGGGGTCCTTCGATTTGAGACTAGCTCATGGAGCATTCCATTCTTTTTTGCTGAATTTGTATCTGAAATCAGGGGTCCTTCGATTTGAGACTAGCTCATGGAGCATTCCTTTCTTTTTGCTGAATTTGTATCTGAAATCAGGGCCCCTTCGATTTGAGACTAGCTCATGGAGCATTCCTTTCTTTTTTGCTGAATTTGTATCTGAAATCAGGGGTCCTTCGATTTGAGACTAGCTCATGGAGCATTCCTTTCTTTTTTGCTGAATTTGTATCTGAAATCAGGGGTCCTTCGATTTGAGACTAGCTCATGGAGCATTCCTTTCTTTTTTGCTGAATTTGTATCTGAAATCAGGGGTCCTTCGATTTGAGACTAGCTCATGGAGCATTCCTTTCTTTTTTGCTGAATTTGTATCTGAAATCAGGGGTCCTTCGATTTGAGACTAGCTCATGGAGCATTCCTTTCTTTTTTGCTGAATTTGTATCTGAAATCAGGGGCCCCTTCGATTTGAGACTAGCTCATGGAGCATTCCTTTCTTTTTGCTGAATTTGTATCTGAAATCAGGGGTCCTTCGATTTGAGACTAGCTCATGGAGCATTCCTTTCTTTTTTGCTGAATTTGTATCTGAAATCAGGGCCCCTTCGATTTGAGACTAGCTCATGGAGCATTCCTTTCTTTTTTGCTGAATTTGTATCTGAAATCAGGGCCCCTTCGATTTGAGACTAGCTCATGGAGCATTCCTTTCTTTTTTGCTGAATTTGTATCTGAAATCAGGGGTCCTTCGATTTGAGACTAGCTCATGGAGCATTCCTTTCTTTTTTGCTGAATTTGTATCTGAAATCAGGGGTCCTTCGATTTGAGACTAGCTCATGGAGCATTCCATTCTTTGCTGAATTTGTATCTGAAATCAGGGGCCCTTCGATTTGAGACTAGCTCATGGAGCATTCCATTCTTTTTGCTGAATTTGTATCTGAAATCAGGGGTCCTTCGATTTGAGACTAGCTCATGGAGCATTCCTTTCTTTTTTGCTGAATTTGTATCTGAAATCAGGGGTCCTTCGATTTGAGACTAGCTCATGGAGCATTCCTTTCTTTTTTGCTGAATTTGTATCTGAAATCAGGGGTCCTTCGATTTGAGACTAGCTCATGGAGCATTCCTTTCTTTTTTGCTGAATTTGTATCTGAAATCAGGGGTCCTTCGATTTGAGACTAGCTCATGGAGCATTCCTTTCTTTTTGCTGAATTTGTATCTGAAATCAGGGGTCCTTCGATTTGAGACTAGCTCATGGAGCATTCCTTTCTTTTTGCTGAATTTGTATCTGAAATCAGGGCCCCTTCGATTTGAGACTAGCTCATGGAGCATTCCTTTCTTTTTTGCTGAATTTGTATCTGAAATCAGGGGTCCTTCGATTTGAGACTAGCTCATGGAGCATTCCATTCTTTTTTGCTGAATTTGTATCTGAAATCAGGGGTCCTTCGATTTGAGACTAGCTCATGGAGCATTCCTTTCTTTTTGCTGAATTTGTATCTGAAATCAGGGGTCCTTCGATTTGAGACTAGCTCATGGAGCATTCCTTTCTTTTTGCTGAATTTGTATCTGAAATCAGGGCCCCTTCGATTTGAGACTAGCTCATGGAGCATTCCTTTCTTTTTTGCTGAATTTGTATCTGAAATCAGGGGTCCTTCGATTTGAGACTAGCTCATGGAGCATTCCTTTCTTTTTTGCTGAATTTGTATCTGAAATCAGGGCCCCTTCGATTTGAGACTAGCTCATGGAGCATTCCATTCTTTTTGCTGAATTTGTATCTGAAATCAGGGGTCCTTCGATTTGAGACTAGCTCATGGAGCATTCCTTTCTTTTTGCTGAATTTGTATCTGAAATCAGGGGTCCTTCGATTTGAGACTAGCTCATGGAGCATTCCATTCTTTTGCTGAATTTGTATCTGAAATCAGGGGTCCTTCGATTTGAGACTAGCTCATGGAGCATTCCATTCTTTTTGCTGAATTTGTATCTGAAATCAGGGGTCCTTCGATTTGAGACTAGCTCATGGAGCATTCCTTTCTTTTTTGCTGAATTTGTATCTGAAATCAGAGCCCCTTCGATTTGAGACTAGCTCATGGAGCATTCCTTTCTTTTTTGCTGAATTTGTATCTGAAATCAGGGGTCCTTCGATTTGAGACTAGCTCATGGAGCATTCCTTTCTTTTTGCTGAATTTGTATCTGAAATCAGGGCCCCTTCGATTTGAGACTAGCTCATGGAGCATTCCTTTCTTTTTTGCTGAATTTGTATCTGAAATCAGGGGTCCTTCGATTTGAGACTAGCTCATGGAGCATTCCATTCTTTTTTGCTGAATTTGTATCTGAAATCAGGGCCCCTTCGATTTGAGACTAGCTCATGGAGCATTCCTTTCTTTTTTGCTGAATTTGTATCTGAAATCAGGGCCCCTTCGATTTGAGACTAGCTCATGGAGCATTCCTTTCTTTTTTGCTGAATTTGTATCTGAAATCAGGGGTCCTTCGATTTGAGACTAGCTCATGGAGCATTCCTTTGTTTTTTGCTGAATTTGTATCTGAAATCAGGGGTCCTTCGATTTGAGACTAGCTCATGGAGCATTCCTTTCTTTTTTGCTGAATTTGTATCTGAAATCAGGGGTCCTTCGATTTGAGACTAGCTCATGGAGCATTCCTTTCTTTTTTGCTGAATTTGTATCTGAAATCAGGGCCCCTTCGATTTGAGACTAGCTCATGGAGCATTCCTTTCTTTTTTGCTGAATTTGTATCTGAAATCAGGGGTCCTTCGATTTGAGACTAGCTCATGGAGCATTCCTTTCTTTTGCTGAATTTGTATCTGAAATCAGGGGTCCTTCGATTTGAGACTAGCTCATGGAGCATTCCTTTCTTTTTTGCTGAATTTGTATCTGAAATCAGGGCCCCTTCGATTTGAGACTAGCTCATGGAGCATTCCTTTCTTTTTTGCTGAATTTGTATCTGAAATCAGGGGTCCTTCGATTTGAGACTAGCTCATGGAGCATTCCATTCTTTTTTGCTGAATTTGTATCTGAAATCAGGGGTCCTTCGATTTGAGACTAGCTCATGGAGCATTCCTTTCTTTTTTGCTGAATTTGTATCTGAAATCAGGGCCCCTTCGATTTGAGACTAGCTCATGGAGCATTCCTTTCTTTTTTGCTGAATTTGTATCTGAAATCAGGGTCCTTCGATTTGAGACTAGCTCATGGAGCATTCCATTCTTTTTTGCTGAATTTGTATCTGAAATCAGGGGTCCTTCGATTTGAGACTAGCTCATGGAGCATTCCTTTCTTTTTTGCTGAATTTGTATCTGAAATCAGGGGTCCTTCGATTTGAGACTAGCTCATGGAGCATTCCATTCTTTTTGCTGAATTTGTATCTGAAATCAGGGGTCCTTCGATTTGAGACTAGCTCATGGAGCATTCCATTCTTTTTTGCTGAATTTGTATCTGAAATCAGGGGTCCTTCGATTTGAGACTAGCTCATGGAGCATTCCTTTCTTTTTGCTGAATTTGTATCTGAAATCAGGGGTCCTTCGATTTGAGACTAGCTCATGGAGCATTCCTTTCTTTTTTGCTGAATTTCTATCTGAAATCAGGGCCCCTTCGATTTGAGACTAGCTCATGGAGCATTCCTTTCTTTTTTGCTGAATTTGTATCTGAAATCAGGGGTCCTTCGATTTGAGACTAGCTCATGGAGCATTCCTTTCTTTTGCTGAATTTGTATCTGAAATCAGGGGTCCTTCGATTTGAGACTAGCTCATGGAGCATTCCTTTCTTTTTTGCTGAATTTGTATCTGAAATCAGGGGTCCTTCGATTTGAGACTAGCTCATGGAGCATTCCTTTCTTTTTTGCTGAATTTGTATCTGAAATCAGGGCCCCTTCGATTTGAGACTAGCTCATGGAGCATTCCTTTCTTTTTGCTGAATTTGTATCTGAAATCAGGAGGTCCTTCGATTTGAGACTAGCTCATGGAGCATTCCTTTCTTTGCTGAATTTGTATCTGAAATCAGGGCCCCTTCGATTTGAGACTAGCTCATGGAGCATTCCATTCTTTTTTGCTGAATTTGTATCTGAAATCAGGGGTCCTTCGATTTGAGACTAGCTCATGGAGCATTCCTTTCTTTTGCTGAATTTGTATCTGAAATCAGGGGTCCTTCGATTTGAGACTAGCTCATGGAGCATTCCTTTGTTTTTTGCTGAATTTGTATCTGAAATCAGGGCCCCTTCGATTTGAGACTAGCTCATGGAGCATTCCTTTCTTTTTTGCTGAATTTGTATCTGAAATCAGGGGTCCTTCGATTTGAGACTAGCTCATGGAGCATTCCATTCTTTTTTGCTGAATTTGTATCTGAAATCAGGGGTCCTTCGATTTGAGACTAGCTCATGGAGCATTCCATTCTTTTTGCTGAATTTGTATCTGAAATCAGGGCCCCTTCGATTTGAGACTAGCTCATGGAGCATTCCTTTCTTTTTTGCTGAATTTGTATCTGAAATCAGGGGTCCTTCGATTTGAGACTAGCTCATGGAGCATTCCTTTCTTTTTGCTGAATTTGTATCTGAAATCAGGGGTCCTTCGATTTGAGACTAGCTCATGGAGCATTCCTTTCTTTTTTGCTGAATTTGTATCTGAAATCAGGGGCCCCTTCGATTTGAGACTAGCTCATGGAGCATTCCTTTCTTTTTTGCTGAATTTGTATCTGAAATCAGGGGTCCTTCGATTTGAGACTAGCTCATGGAGCATTCCTTTCTTTTTTGCTGAATTTGTATCTGAAATCAGGGGTCCTTCGATTTGAGACTAGCTCATGGAGCATTCCTTTCTTTTTGCTGAATTTGTATCTGAAATCAGGGCCCCTTCGATTTGAGACTAGCTCATGGAGCATTCCTTTCTTTTTGCTGAATTTGTATCTGAAATCAGGGGTCCTTCGATTTGAGACTAGCTCATGGAGCATTCCTTTCTTTTTTGCTGAATTTGTATCTGAAATCAGGGGTCCTTCGATTTGAGACTAGCTCATGGAGCATTCCTTTCTTTTTTGCTGAATTTGTATCTGAAATCAGGGTCCTTCGATTTGAGACTAGCTCATGGAGCATTCCTTTCTTTTGCTGAATTTGTATCTGAAATCAGGGGTCCTTCGATTTGAGACTAGCTCATGGAGCATTCCTTTCTTTTTTGCTGAATTTGTATCTGAAATCAGGGGTCCTTCGATTTGAGACTAGCTCATGGAGCATTCCTTTCTTTTTTGCTGAATTTGTATCTGAAATCAGGGGTCCTTCGATTTGAGACTAGCTCATGGAGCATTCCTTTCTTTTTTGCTGAATTTGTATCTGAAATCAGAGCCCCTTCGATTTGAGACTAGCTCATGGAGCATTCCTTTCTTTTTTGCTGAATTTGTATCTGAAATCAGAGCCCCTTCGATTTGAGACTAGCTCATGGAGCATTCCTTTCTTTTTTGCTGAATTTGTATCTGAAATCAGGGCCCCTTCGATTTGAGACTAGCTCATGGAGCATTCCTTTCTTTTTTGCTGAATTTGTATCTGAAATCAGGGGTCCTTCGATTTGAGACTAGCTCATGGAGCATTCCTTTCTTTTTTGCTGAATTTGTATCTGAAATCAGGGCCCCTTCGATTTGAGACTAGCTCATGGAGCATTCCATTCTTTTTGCTGAATTTGTATCTGAAATCAGGAGGTCCTTCGATTTGAGACTAGCTCATGGAGCATTCCTTTCTTTTTTGCTGAATTTGTATCTGAAATCAGGGGTCCTTCGATTTGAGACTAGCTCATGGAGCATTCCTTTCTTTTTTGCTGAATTTGTATCTGAAATCAGAGCCCCTTCGATTTGAGACTAGCTCATGGAGCATTCCTTTCTTTTTTGCTGAATTTGTATCTGAAATCAGGGTCCTTCGATTTGAGACTAGCTCATGGAGCATTCCTTTCTTTTTGCTGAATTTGTATCTGAAATCAGGGCCCCTTCGATTTGAGACTAGCTCATGGAGCATTCCATTCTTTTTGCTGAATTTGTATCTGAAATCAGGGGTCCTTCGATTTGAGACTAGCTCATGGAGCATTCCTTTGTCTTTTTTGCTGAATTTGTATCTGAAATCAGGGGTCCTTCGATTTGAGACTAGCTCATGGAGCATTCCATTCTTTTTTGCTGAATTTGTATCTGAAATCAGGGGTCCTTCGATTTGAGACTAGCTCATGGAGCATTCCTTTCTTTTTTTGCTGAATTTGTATCTGAAATCAGGGGTCCTTCGATTTGAGACTAGCTCATGGAGCATTCCTTCTTTTTTTGCTGAATTTGTATCTGAAATCAGGGGTCCTTCGATTTGAGACTAGCTCATGGAGCATTCCTTTCTTTTTTGCTGAATTTGTATCTGAAATCAGGGGTCCTTCGATTTGAGACTAGCTCATGGAGCATTCCTTTCTTTTTTGCTGAATTTGTATCTGAAATCAGGGGTCCTTCGATTTGAGACTAGCTCATGGAGCATTCCATTCTTTTTTGCTGAATTTGTATCTGAAATCAGGGTCCTTCGATTTGAGACTAGCTCATGGAGCATTCCTTTCTTTTTTGCTGAATTTGTATCTGAAATCAGGGGTCCTTCGATTTGAGACTAGCTCATGGAGCATTCCATTCTTTTTGCTGAATTTGTATCTGAAATCAGGGGTCCTTCGATTTGAGACTAGCTCATGGAGCATTCCATTCTTTTTTGCTGAATTTGTATCTGAAATCAGGGGTCCTTCGATTTGAGACTAGCTCATGGAGCATTCCTTTGTTTTTTGCTGAATTTGTATCTGAAATCAGAGCCCCTTCGATTTGAGACTAGCTCATGGAGCATTCCATTCTTTTTGCTGAATTTGTATCTGAAATCAGGGGTCCTTCGATTTGAGACTAGCTCATGGAGCATTCCATTCTTTTTTGCTGAATTTGTATCTGAAATCAGGGGTCCTTCGATTTGAGACTAGCTCATGGAGCATTCCATTCTTTTTTTGCTGAATTTGTATCTGAAATCAGGGGTCCTTCGATTTGAGACTAGCTCATGGAGCATTCCTTTCTTTTTGCTGAATTTCTATCTGAAATCAGGGGTCCTTCGATTTGAGACTAGCTCATGGAGCATTCCTTTCTTTTTTGCTGAATTTGTATCTGAAATCAGGGGTCCTTCGATTTGAGACTAGCTCATGGAGCATTCCATTCTTTTTTGCTGAATTTGTATCTGAAATCAGGGGTCCTTCGATTTGAGACTAGCTCATGGAGCATTCCTTTCTTTTTTGCTGAATTTGTATCTGAAATCAGGGGTCCTTCGATTTGAGACTAGCTCATGGAGCATTCCTTTCTTTTTGCTGAATTTGTATCTGAAATCAGGGGTCCTTCGATTTGAGACTAGCTCATGGAGCATTCCTTTGTTTTTTGCTGAATTTGTATCTGAAATCAGGGGTCCTTCGATTTGAGACTAGCTCATGGAGCATTCCTTTCTTTTTGCTGAAT